>GL379836.1:0-17045 GCA_000143925.2 Caenorhabditis brenneri | reverse complement strand
GTGAGAAAGTGTCAAGTCGCAGAGATTGGGCATTTTTTGTTCCGACGAGTTCGTCGCTCATCACACTACCTCACATACGAAATCAGGCATTTATTTGGCTTTCTCCTTTTATTCGAATTATTTCACCATATTCCGTAATTACCGTTTCGGCGTCTACTCAATTTCCGGAAAAATTTTAAACTGGACGAGTCAGGTTTCATGTTCAAATCATTTTTCCGGGTCTATCACTTTTATTTCACACAACAAATACAAGATCTCTTCTGTTTTAGATGGATGAACTGATTCAGGCACATGCTCAATGAGTTGTTCTTGGGGATATTCATATTTAATCAGAAATAACTGAGATCTTGTTTAGTTGTGTGTGAAAATAGAAGTGATGAACCTGGAAAATGGTTTTAAGACATAAAAGCTATATCTTCAGTTCAAAAATTTTTCAGGAAATTGGGTTAAAGCCAGATAACGGAATTTCGGTATAGTGTTAACATAATTCGTTATAAAATGAGAAAGGCAAATCAGATGGCTCTAATTTTTTGTGGGGTAGTGAGATATGAGTAGTACTACTCATGAACAAAAAATTAGCCAATTCTGTGACTTTGACATTTTTCACCATGGAGGGGGGTACGTTGATTTTCAGGGATTTTTTGCAAACTTTGCCAAAAATCGGCTTTAAGGCAGTGCGGAACAAGACCTCATTTTTTTATGGTTTGACCACCTAGACATAAGGTTTCAAAATTTATATGATTTGTCTCAAACACAGTTCAAAAATTTTTCAGGACAGCTCTACAAAGCCAAACCATTGAGTTTTTTGACCGAAAATCGAATTTTTACCCATGAAGGAGGAAAGCTGGAAAATTGGTCTGAACACAAGAAATGCTTAAAAACATGTCATAAATTGATTCCCGATTGAATTTCGGAAAAATATTTTTCAGGAAAAATTTTTCATTTTTTACGATTTTGTGCTCGGCTACAGTAGGAAAGGGGTGGAGCCTAATCTCAGTTTGTGTTTTGTACTTAGGGGACCATGGGTCATATACATACAATATATCAACCGAAAAAAACTATCTTGAAAAAAGTGTGCCAACTGATTCTCACCGATTAGCCAGAATGCGTCTTAAGGTTCTCCAATTTTTCTTACTTCTTTCAATCACACCAAAACTACAACAACATCATAAATCAGTTGAAATGAAATATATGTAGGTCTCCATTTCCTAAACCCATATCATTCATCATCTTCATTTTTCCTTTTACCTATCTTCTTTCCTTTCTCATTTTGCAAACCGTTTCCTTCTTCATCATTCTAAACCAGTTAACCTCTTCCGAATACCCCTAAGGAAAGTGGGCGGAGTTTGTCTGGAGCGTTTTTGAAGGTTATTTAAACCGAATCGAGAAAATGGGAATGCCATTCAACTTTTGATTGGACTGTCTGGCCTGATGTTTTCTTCAATGATCAGGATGCCGAGTGTGCGGAAGGCAAAGGAGAAGGAAGATGTTGGCGGTCAAGGAGTGAAGGAGAAGACAAACTGGAACAATCTTCCGAATGAGCTCAAGCACGCGTGTGTCAAGGAGATGACCATTGAGACAAGGTGAGAGTCTAAAAAATCGTTTGAAATTAGCAAGATAGTTACAGTTAACCTTGTAATAGAAGTGCGTTTAATGTTCAGAGCAGTATATCTCAGTTGTCTTTAGAGCTATCAAAAAGTGATCAACTAATGAAATGTTTAAAATTTTTTGTTGAACTTTTCTTTAGTTGACTACTTTTTGATAGCTTTGAAGACAAGCAAGATATACTGCTCCAAAAATGCAGAAGCAGTTTCTGGTAGTGTTATGATGAATCCTTGGGTAAGGGGTTACTACACCCGAAAAAATTTTCTAGTAATATATCCTGAACCCCGCTAGTATGGCTTAAGAGGCCTTCTGTGAAGGCAGTGAGAAGGCGATGGCGCCCTTAGTTTTTGGCTCCGCCCCTTTTCCAGCAAGCCACGCCCACTTTCAGTCCTAAAACAAATTTTTTTCCCCGAAAAGCTATCGATGCTTAGTTTTCAAAAATCAACAGAAGGCACTTCTAGAAGCACTTTCACAGTTCAAATCAACTTCCTAACTCTGCTCCTCTGTGCAAAAACTATTAGATTTAGGTAAAATTTTTCAGTTGTTTGGTTCGCTCCGAAAATTTTTGTACCAAGCCGCGCGAGATAATATCATAATCGTATTCTACGCAGTTTTTTACCCCTCCAGGCAAATTTTCAAGGGGAAGATAGAACTCAAAAAATGTTTGGCAGATCACCAAAAGTACCCAGACCCAGCCAGTCTTTGAATCCTAGATTACTGTAACCTATTATAAAAATTCATATTCCAGATGGAAACTCCGACAAACCTCTCATTCCGAACGGACCCTCGTTGATTCCGTTCGCCTATACGCAGATGACATTTATCTTCGTAACAATTTTCTCACATTGACCCGGAACACCACCACTCTAATGATAAATTTCAAATTTCATCGATCGAGATACATTCCCTTCCTTGTCTACCTCTTCACCGTTCTAGAACTCAAAAAATTCGATCCATTGAAGGTGAAGACGGAGTCATTATGGAATTTGATCTACGAAAGGCTTCCTCATGAAGAGGGAATACCAAAAGCTAAAGAAGTTTTACCAATTCCCCCGGGTATAATTCTACCGAGGTTCACCAAAAGCGATATGCAAAAGATCAAGATCCAGAGATGGTTGAGAGACGTCAGACATCAAGTTTTTGGGAGTGATCCGGAAGACTGGTATCACCTATTTGGAAAAATAGCGGTTAGAACGGATGGTCTTGGAATATCGGATGGATTAAATTCATTTCAGGACTGGCAGAATTTCCCTCCGGTAGTTGGAGCTGAAATAATTGTCTACGATTCGGGGATAAAGGCGAAAATGTTACGGACATTCCTAAAAGACCTCTTGGGAAAGTTTTTGTAGGTTTTAATTTTTTTAAACTGTACGCCCAATTTTGGGTAATAGGTACGGATCTCTTTCTACATACTTAGCGTCAAGTCTGTGTGTCTGTCTGTCCAGCACTTATCACTGAATTACTTTTGAGGCCTTGAACCGTTCGGTACCATATCGATTCTATGATGTTTGGAGCTCTGATTATTGTAGGAATACGGTAGCTACAGTAACCGGATATTGCCACAATATCTAGGGAACGGGTTCTGAGTGGTCATATTTGAACAGTTTTTTGAATGTAATACCTATGAGACCCCAATTGTGTACAAACAAAAAATGATGAAGATTGCTGTAAGATTACGGTAGTTCCAGTACGCCGAGAGCTCGACAGGCGAGTTTTCTAACAGAAGCCTACCAGAACTTTCTGTCGTTTTTAGGAAGAGTCTGTCCAAATACGAATATTTTCGCGGGAATTCAAAAATTCAAAAATTTTGGCGAGATTTCAAAAATTCTTAAATTTATGGTGGGAATTGAAAAATTCAAAAACTTTGGTGCGACTTCAAAAATTCAAAAATTTTGGCGAGAATTGAAAAATTCAAAAATTTTGCCGGGAATTCAAAAATTCAAATATATTGGTGGGAATTGAACAAATCAAAAATTTTGGTGGGAATTCGAAAATTCAAAAATTCGAGGTGAACCGGCCTTAGACGGCGCCACCGACTGGTTAAAAAACAATAGAAAAAAAACCTAATTAGACCTAACTGATCCCATTAACTCCGCCCACTTCTGACAAACTATTTGTTTCTTTTTCCAGTGTGGAAGATGGTTACGAGCAAGCTTACATTGGAACTACCAACCTTGAACGGATCATGTACTTGTATCGAGATCCTGGGTCAAATTGGTACCATATCGTTATGAGGGCGGTGGAACCTGACGATTTTGTGAATACGGAGAGGTGGAAGGAGATGAAAACTTTTAATTATAAATTTGGAAAAAATTAGAATTTTTGTTGGTTTTTCTATTGTTGATGGTGTTGGTTTTTTGGTTTTGGTTACGGTTTGATTAATATTAATAAATTATTTTTTATTTTTGTTTTTGAGGGTCTCACCACGCTCCATAAATTCCTACTGTAGTATTTTCAATGCTCTTACACTCAAGGAATCTTTGTCCCCAGCCTATCACCATCCCCTTTATTTGTGTGTGGTTTGACTTTATCACAGATCTATCTTATCCTCCGAGGGACTGGTTCCTCTCCTCTCTCTCTCTCTCTCTCTCTCTCTCTTCCTATGTTGCGTCACTTGCGTAACACCATATTTGTTGCGTGTGTGTGACCGATTGTCCACTTTTTCTCTTGGCAGTTGCTGATAGTGACATGGCAAGACAAGACTTTTCAATAAAATCACCATTTTTTCGAAAATGAGAGAACGGCAGTTCTCCAGTCTTGTGTGGCTGATCTTTTGTGGGGGAGAACCTGCTTTTGGGGGGATTTTAGAGTTGTTTCAGCTTAAGAAAACCTGAGATTCTAGTAGATATTTCTGCCTCTCGAACCTTATTTCCTGGTTACTGGAACGTTGCTTTTTCAAGTTGATTACCTATCGATTTCCATTAAATCCAACAAGTTCCAAGCCATACCGGTCTCGAAATTCAGTGCAATTCCGTAAAAAGGGTTATTTTTCTAATCTTTTGTGATAATTATCCAGTTTGGCATACCATACTAACCTGTCCTGATTTTTTACAGTATCCAAAAAACTCCTATTAGCCGTAAATGTGCTCCACAGCTATAATGCAGTACCTAATAAATACCTTAAAGGCGCAGCGTGACTCCGAAGGGACCTTTATTCATGAGAGACAGTCAGAACTACTATACTTTTGTACCAAGCTTCTAGAAATACAGTTTTTCTCTACAAAACTGTCCAAAAACCCATCTAAAACGCTTTATTTCAAATCGAGTTACGCGCCTTCAAAGTTGGAGGTGAGAGAATGAGAGACACCAGAGATAACGACTGTCTCTTTCTCTACCGTCTCTCACTCTCTCACCTCCAACTTGAAAAGCGCGTAACTCGCTTCAAAGTAGAGCTTTCGAGGTTTTTTCTAGACAGTTTTGTAGAGGAAATCGAGGGCTTTTCAGCTATACAAAATTCGAAACGTTTCGAAAAAAATAGCAAAAAACATACAAATTCAAAAACGCTTCAAAACGTTTTCCTGTCCGGGTACCTTTGAAGGCGCAGATTTCCTTAAGCCGTGCGAATCTTGTTGGAACCTTCCTAAGAACAATTGCCTGCGCCTTTAAGGTTATAAATTATGACATAAGACATAAACCAGCTTCTCCCACTCCTTCTCCCGCCTCCAAAATGACAAACTGACACCAAACATCCTCCCGTTTTTCCCTCTTTGTGAATTACCCAATATCTTGATCAACAATATGCCACTTCCTGATTACGCAATCCTTAAGCAAAAAAAGAACTATTATCATCTCCTCCCCCATCAAGAAAAATCCAGATGATCGACCTACAATCAGACTGGCTTTCCCTCTTTTTTCATGTCCATCGTAACATTCAAACAGTCCTCCTCTCCAACAATTTTTATAGGCAAAGAAGAAGAAGGAGATGATGTCTGTTTGTATTCTAGAAGGCAGTGACCAGAGATATTTAGAGAGAAAAAGAAACAGTGTGTTTCTAGATTGAATGGCAGATGATGGAAGAATAGGATAAGCTAGAAGACGGGAGAGAGAGGGTGTTTCATGCCATACACAAAAAACACTCGCCCCACTAATTTAGTGGGTGTTAGTTGGAAAATATTGGTTTTTTCGGAAAATCGCTGGAGGTGTGTTTTGGATTTTGCGAAAATTTTATTGGATTTCTACCACAACCATTGGCTTCTTGTCCCCCGCAAAACTTCTAATCTTTGTAGTAAGGGCTCTAGCCCGTACTGTATGTTCGGAGCAGTATATCTCGGTTATCTTTGGAGTAATCAAAATGTGATCAACTAAAGAAATGTTTATTAATGCATTTCAAATATTTTATCAGTTGCAAACTTTTTGATAGCACTAAAGACAAGTGAGATATACTGACCTGAATGTATCCCAAGATTTACGGTCTTCGTGTTTTGGATTTTCACTTTTTGTGGGATTTTATCTTTTTTAAGTATAATTCCATCGGATTTCTCCAAATCTTGAACAATTACAGCAAGTACTTCCCGAAGCGCGGTGAGACCTTATCTAAATAAAGTTGCGTGCTCCTTTAAGTTAACTTTGTAATCTGACTGAAAACATCATTGACAACGTGGTCCGTAAAAATCTTTTTTGATGGAATTACTTTTTTTCAACGATTAAGGATTACTGTAGCCCCTCTCAAGACAATTCTTACCGTCTAATTACAGTAGGATTCCGAGAGCGCTGAGCTGAGTTATGACGTTTTTTGTATTCAGAGCGGTAAATCGAAAATTGCTACAGTAAAAAATTTTCTAAGCGTGTTGAGACTCTTCTTATGTGCACCATTAGAATATTTTGTTGGCTTGTCCAAGACCATCTATGATAACTTGGCTCTGAACAATCATTAGGTAGTTCAAATCGTCTTAGAAGTGACTACAATGATCCATGACTACTGCCCTTTTTCTCGAAATTTAAGGATTACTTCAACCGCTCCTAAGACCGTTTTAACCGTCTAATCACAGTAGAATTCCGAGATTGTTGAGGTGAGTTGTGAGCATATTTGTGTTAAGAGTTATGAGCCAGAATGTACTACAGTAAGAACTTTCAAAGCGTGGTAAGACCTTCTTCAATGGGCCGTTAAGCTAACTAAAGCAAAGTGACAAAAAATCCTAGCTCTGAGAAGAACGAAGCTCGCCCGTCCTTGATCTCTAACAAAAAAAACCGTAGATTCTGTAATATATACGTCAGGCTCAGTACTGTATGTTCTGAGCAGCATATCTCAATTTTCTTTAGAGTTATCAAAAAGTTGCCAACTAACAAAATCTTTGAAATGTAATAATAAACATTTCTTCAGTTAATCATTTTTTGATACCTCCAAAGACAACGAAGATAAACTGCCCTGAACATGCAATGCTACGATGTCCCCAGTGCAGACTAAATGTATCACCTGTCACATACCCACCTATCAACTGTGTTTTGATGTACGTTTCATTCTTCTATTTTTTCTCCCAGTCAACCTGTTCAATTGGGTATGAATCGTATATTGCGCAATTTCTCCATCCCCTCCTCTCACAGAAGCTTAGCCTATCTATCTATCCTCAAGGTCGTCATCCGAATATTGTCTCATCCTTTTGATTCGTCTTACTCAAATGTTTATTTGTCTGGATCCCCCCGGGAAGAGTGGGATGCCATCAATAATGGCATTCTGGTTTTGTCATCTAGAAGTTAGCATTATCATTTCCTCCCATTATAGTGTCTGTGGCAGCTAGCTGCTTATCTTTTTTAGCGATCTGAAGAAGGATTATTATGAAAATGGCGAGGTTTTGTATTTTTTGCCGTTCGATTTAACAAAAATGAGGAATATCCAGAATCCAGATCGTTAGATTTCGGACTTCCGAAAAATCTTAAAGGCACACGCTTTTTTTTCGTAAAGACAATATTACTGTACTTAAAGTCGTGATACCCCCCACTGCGCCTTTAGGGTCACTTTCTTCAACTATCTCTGGTCCCTTCTCAATATTTTTTATTACCATAATCCAGTATCCATCATCACATACCAACAAAACATCAAATCTTCTCGCTTTTTTTTTCTTGACGCTTTCCCTTTTTTCTTCTCATCTATTCATTTTTCTCGGAAATCTATATGTACATTCATTCATAATAGTCTCGCGCCGTTCTTGAGGCTTATGTTGTTGTTTTTTTTTTGGAATTGAAGAAGATTTGATTTGGATTTTTATTTGAAGCTAATTGGCAGAACATGAGAAGGCTTGTTCAGGGTTTTTGCATAGTTTTGATCAACAGGAATAGAATTACAGCTAGAAAGGACAACTGAAAATCATTTCTGAGCGCTTTTTGAAACCTCAACTTCCAACATCGATTTGGTTCTTCAAAAATGTTAAGTTAGAGGTAAAACGGTGACAAAAAGCTGTTGTTAAGCCGAATACCGTATGTTCTGAGCCGCATATTTCAGTTGTCTTAAGAGTTTTCAAAAAGTTACCAACTGGGGAAATGTTCATCGTTACATTTTGATCATTTTATCAGTTAAAGTTTTTCTGATAACTCTCAAGGGAACTGAGATATTCTGCTCTGAAGATGGGGACTTTTTTTACAGGATTTACGGTAGCCATTTACCGTATTAATAGAAAATTATGGCGAAATTATTCTGTTCCTACCTTGTAGGACGTGCGAAATCTTTCCGGCGAGCTTTCCGGTTGTGTGTTTTTCAGAGCAGCATATCTCGGCTCTCTTCAGAGTTATCAAAAAGTTTTCAACTGATAAAATATTCACCATCAAATTTTACACACTTCTTTAGTTGTTCACTTTTTGATAGCTTCAAAGGCAACTGAGATATGCTGCTTTGAACCTGCAGTACATGTAATATACGGCTTATGGTAGAACTTTATGTTCAGGGCCGCATATCTCGGTTGTCTTTAGAGCAATCAAAAAGATTCCAATTGATAAAACATTTACCATTAAATTTTACACATTCCTCTAGTTGAAAACTTTTTGATAGCTCTAACGACAACCGAGATATGCTGCCTTAAACATAGAGACCTCTGTCACAGAATTTATGGCTTGCCGAAGCGCCGGAGGCGCGCGACTAGATTCGACTTAATCATAAAATCTTACTTGGGATTTGTTACAGCTTTTACGGTACACTGATCCAAATTCGAATTTTTGATCTACCATGTCCTCTCCATCCTTCCCACCTCTTTATGCCCAGTACATTCTTTTCCCTCTGTTCCCCTCCCTCCCTTTATACCCAGTACATTTGTTCATTATCTCTCCTCTCAATCTTCCCAAAAGTGCAAGTTCCTCTCCTTTCCCTCTTCTTTCTCTTTTTATCCTCTTGTTCTTTTTTAAATTAAGCCGGTTTTTCTTTCCTACCTCCATGAAACGAAATAAAACTCACCGTTTTTATATGATAAGCTTGTCTTCTTCTCAACACCAATGTTTCAATTTTCCTTTTTTTTTCTACGCTAGACTTTTCTCTTTTTCATACTAGAAATTCGAAAGATCAAGGTACTTGAGATAGGATTTTTATTAGTTTTATTAGATAGTTTCGGAATTGGTCAGTGGTGTTTTTAGAGAGGGAAATTATGATAATTCTAGAGGATTCCGGGCCGGATTCAAAAATTTTTTTCGCGCCTTTTTCCAAAATTGAATTTTTGCTATGAATTTTAATCATTTCTGTGAAGCAGACATTTTCTATTTATGAAACAATTCCAAATTGAGAAAAATTAAACACAAACTCCTAAATTTTGCTCGAAATCCTGAAATTTTGAAAAAAATTGAAAAAAAGAACCAAATTTTTCACCGACGGGCCCTCCGTTCCTGGTCGGTCCCCGGAAGGGAGTACTGCATGTTCAGAGCAGTATATCTCAGTTGTCGTTAGAGCTATCAGAAAGTAGTCAACTAAAAAATTGTCAAACAAAACATTTAAAATATTTTACTAGTTGACCACTTTTTGATAGCTCCAAAGACAACCGAGATGTGCTGCTTTGAACATACAGTACTAAAAGGCGCCCTGGACTAACTGTCCCAAAGATATTCCCAGCAAAGCAAAAGTTCCAAAAGCTCCAAAATAGCTCTAGAATTTCATAATCAGTCATCAACTTTTGATTCCAAGCGCAATTCTATTAGAAGTTTTCCTACCCTTCCGTTGATCTTTTCGTTCTCCAATTGACTTTTTTGCCACTTATGTATATAAAAACTTCCGTAGCGACTTTTGAAGACCACCCCTCTCCTTGAAATATTTTTCATGTTTATTCTATCAAAGCGTCTAAATTCCTGACAAAAAAGTCTAGTCTTGACTATTTCCCATAGATCCACATCCATCCAACCACTCATCTCATCTTCCAGAGAAGCCCAGAATCACACTACATATTTCTTACGTCTGGCCAGTAGTGGACGTACTAATTGTATTAAACTACATACATCTATATTTACAGTTTTGGAGAAAAGAGGGGGTACTAGTTTTTGCTGATTGGAAGGGATCTATTAATTAGCACTTTCACATTTTATAGGAATGTTTCTTTGGAAAGAGAGAGAAAAAGAGAGAGAGAGAGAGAGAGAGAGAGAGAGAAAGAAAAAAAGAGAGAAAACGAAAATGTTCAGAGCAGCGTATCTCTGTTGCCTTTGGAGCAATCAAAAAGTGCTCTACTGACAAAATGTTCAGCAAAACATTTTGAGCATTTTACTAGTTGATCACTTTTTGATAGCTCTAAAGACAACTGAGATATGCTGCCCAGAACATACAGTACTGGGGGAGCCTCTTCTACAGGATTTACGGAGGCTAAAATCCTCCAGAATTTCAGCTTGATCACCCAAACTTTTGAACGTTTTGATCTCTAATTCCTTCATTTCTTTTTGTTTTTTGCATGTATTTCTTAATTAACACCCCCCCCCCCCCTTCCTCCAATTCTTCCTGTTCCTCCTCCACTATTCAGATCTTCACCGCTTTTATCATTCATCATTTTGACTTTTCAAGGACGTGAACACCTTTTATAAATGGATCTTTTTGGGGGTTTCTTGCTTATTGTTCTCTTGTTATTTTGGTCATTTTTCGATAAATCCTGGGATTGTAGCTGGGAGAAATCCTTAGGTTGCTAGCTGTCGTAAGTTCTGTAAGGTGTTTGTTCTGAGCAATATATCTCGGTTGTCTTGAGAGTTATCAAAAACTGATCAACTAAAGAAATATTAGGAAAGTTATTTTAAACATTTTGCTAGTTGACAACTTTTTGATAGCTCTGAAGGCAACTGAGATATACTGCTCTAAACATACAGTAGTCCTCTTACAGCTTGCCGAAGCGCCTGAGGCGCGGCTAGCGGGTTTTTTGGCTATTTTTTCATTTTTTTTTCAATTTTCAAACTCCCGCTCATCCTATCCTTCCCTCAATTCTTCAGCTCCCTTCATTTTTTCAGTATATCATGACAGTACGACGGTGCAAAGCGATGGATCCGCAAGACTCGTGGGAGTGGGCACACGCGACACATCGAATCTCCACAATATACATTTATTTCTTTATCAGCTCCATGATCTTTGTGGCGCTTAGCTTGTATTTTTTCTCGAAGGATTTTGTGGTGTCGAACGACAATTTTAGTGAGCTGGTGCATAGTTATAGGTCGGATTATACGAATAAGACGGATATCAGTTATGATGAGGTGAGTGGGATCTTAGTTGTCTTTAGAGCTATCAAAAAATTTTCAACTGATGAAATGCCTAAATTGTACTGTTAAACATTTCTCTACTTAATTACTTTTTGAAATTTTCAAAGACAACCCAGATATACTGCTCTAAACATACAGCGCAGAGTAGGTCTTTATTATAGGATTAGGGGTTTTTGAAATTTACTTTTTTCAGTTTTTGACCTGATTTTTCTGAAACAATTCAGGACATTATTTATACCACTCGATAGATCATAAAATTCTCTATCATTTGGTATTAATTTCATATAGGGTTGCATCAGAAAATACGATCGAAACCCTTGAAAATAAGAAAAACGCCTATTCCCGATTTCTTTTGGTTCAAAGCGTAGTTACCAAAACCAAAAAAATTTTTTTCGAAAATTAGATTTTTTAAAGCTTCAGACCAAATTTATTTTGTAGCAACCCTAACCATTATTTGAAACAATCAATAGAGCATAAAATTCCCTATTGATTGATATGAATATTATATAGGAATGCATCGAAAAAAGAGCTCAAAAACCTTTAAAAATAAGAAACAGACCTATTCTCGATTTTTCGATTTTTGAAGCATGGTTTCTAAATCCAAACCTTTATGATACTTATACCAATTTGAAGAGCATGAAATTTTCTATTGATTGGTATGAATATCATACAGGATTGTATCAAATACTGGACCCAAAAACTGCTCTGAACTTACAGTACTTTGTGACCCTTTTCGATATTTTTTGAAATTTAGTTTTTTTTTTCAGCTTTTGACCGATATTTTCTGAAACAACTGTTTACAATATTTATATCAATCAAAAGAGCATAAAATTCCCTAAAGATTGATATAAGCGTTGCACCAGAAAATTAGGTCTTAAGACGAAGAATCTGAGAAAGTCGACCTTCAACAGTAGAGAGCATGTAACACATCGGTCAAACTGATCCGTCGGTTTTGATATTTTATGTGATGAGTAGTGAAGATAGTCTAAGTATAAAACCACTTTCAAAATTAGGCTCCGCCCCTTTCCTCCAGGAGAAAAATCTCCAGATGACCGAAAATGGATATTTTCCAAAATTCTAGATACGGTCAAAAACTTTTCAAAAATGAATTATATACACAATTTGAAGCAATTTTGCAATTATTCGTCAAATCTGAAGTCTTCACCTTCATACCGAAAAATCGATTTCAAAATTTTTTTTCTAATTTTTTCGATTTTTCAAAAAGTTTTACTACGTACGACAGAAAATTTAATTGCAGATTATGAACAAGTATGATACTGGTTATCAAAATAACATAGTGCAAAACTTTTATTTCGGCGCCCCGTGGGTCATTATATCGAATTTATAGTTATTTTCAGCGATTTTTCATGATACCCCCCTAATGATGAAAAAGTGAATGTCATGGATTTTGCTCATATTTTGTTTTTGAGTACCCCTGCTGGTATCTCACAACTTCTATGAGTCTCAGCTCTTATGCTCGAATATGACTGGACTTATGAAATGCGAGTAAATTTGGCATATTTGATGAGGGTCGAAAAATCGAACCTATTTTTTTCTTTTATTACGGGCCGGTATGATCTAGTAATTGTTTTATCTTTTTTTGCGTATCAGATTGTGAAAAAACAAATCTCATAATAACAATTGAATAGTGTGTCGAGCTGGTTGAAACCTTATGTGGTTCTTGTGTAGAGTTCTTCCTATTCTCTGCTAGAGATTTTTCTGAAATTGATAGTGCTTCCATCAATTTTGTGCACAGTTTGATACGCAAAGTAAGATAGAACGATTACCAGATCATACCGGCCCGTAATAAAAGAAAAAAATAGGTTCGATTTTTCGACCCTCATCAAATATGCCAAATTTACTCGCATTTCATAAGTCCAGTCATATTCAAGCATAAGAGCTGAGACTCATAGGAGTTGTGAGATACCAGCAGGGGTACTCAAAAACAAAATATGAGCAAAATCCATGACATTCACTTTTTCATCATTAGGGGGGTATCATGAAAAATCGCTGAAAATAACTATAAATTCGATATAATGACCCACGGGGCGCCGAAATAAAAGTTTTGCACTATGTTATTTTGATAACCAGTATCATACTTGTTCATAATCTGCAATTAAATTTTCTGTCGTACGTAGTAAAACTTTTTGAAAAATCGAAAAAATTAGAAAAAAAATTTTTGAAATCGATTTTTCGGTATGAAGTTGAAGACTTCAGATTTGACGAATAATTGCAAAACTGCTTCAAATTGTGTATATAATTCATTTTTGAAAAGTTTTTGACCGTATCTAGAATTTTGGAAAATATCCATTTTCGGTCATCTGGAGATTTTTCTCCTGGAGGAAAGGGGCGGAGCCTAATTTTGAAAGTGGTTTTATACTTAGACTATCTTCACTACTAATCACATAAAATATCAAAACCGACGGATCAGTTTGACCGATGTGTTACATTGTCAACTCGGCTTTTTGAGAAATCGTCTCTTAATACCAAAAAAACACAAGGAAAAAAACTTGCCTTGAACCTCGATTTTCCGATTGTTCAAGTAATTCTGATATGCAGTAGCCAGTAATTCTGATATGCAGTAGCCCATTTTTTGGACCCCATTCTGTGAAACCTTAATTTTTGATCCAATCCTCCCCATTTTCCCCATCCATCCCAAAAAAAAATTTTTCCAGGTAATCGCCGCGATGAACCCCTTCCATCCCTTCCACAAATTTCTGGCTCGTAACCACATCCGCCACTCCTTCGGAACCATTTACGTCAATCACTGTTACATCTTCCCCTATCCAAACGGCACAAATCTTCCGTCAATCCTCCGTCGAATGACATTCTCGGCGCCAGCTCAAGCATCAATGCGAACTGCCGTTTTGATTACCGTCCTGTTAAGAGTGAGTGTCTAGTTTGGAAGTCATTTTGACGTTTTGCACGTTTCTTTAAATGTCAGAGAGGTGTTTTATGATCATTTAGGAGGAAATGACAAATCATACTACGAAAAAATTCTAGATGACTTTCAGATGGTCATTGTGCTCATCCGATCTTCCGACGTGGCTCTTCAAAATCCATTGAAGCATCGGAAGATTCGATTCGTTGGGTGTATTTGTACGATTACGGATTTGATGGTTTCAGTCTTCGGGATGTTTGTGACCTGTCTACATCAGAGTGTTGATATGAAGGATTGTAAGTGATCAGATGATGGTGTGCAGTTCTAATAAAGGTATTTCAGTGAGCTTCCTGGTCTACTATTCGCTTCCATTGTTTGGAGCATCATTCTTCATTTGCTCAGTATCCTATACTTATCTGGAGTCGTATGATGTTAATAGGAAGGTATGTCTGACCCAATTCGGATTGTGTTTACAGCGTTTACAGTAATCCGGGAGATACTGTGACTTCTAAGGATTACTGTAGTCGCGACTGTCAGGTAACACTTAGCTGCGCCTCTAATTTTTTTTTGACGTGTAAGTTGACTTATAATAATTCAAATTTAGTCATAATTGGACGGTTTTGATCGTCTTGAAAGCAGTTACAGTAATTCGGGGTACTGTATTTTTTGAAATGTCAGGATTACTGTAGTCTTGACAGTCAATTTTATGAACCGTTTAACTACAATTGTGTGTGAATTGAGGTATGTAGTTGACGTATAACTTGGCTCGAAATTATCCGAATGTCGTCTTTGCTGAACGGTTAGAATCGTCTTGACCGCGGTTACAGTAATTAGAGGGTACTGTAGCTTTTTTGAGATTCAGGATTACTGTAGCCACTTACAAGACGTTTCTAACCGTCTAGTTACGATAAAGGTACGAAAGCTGTTAGCTGAATTATACCCATTTAAGTGGAAAACCATAAATTATCACAAAAAAAAATTTTGGTGCGTGGTGAGACCTTTGTGTGTCTTCAAACTAACTAAACAACATTTTCAAATTTTCTCGGACCGCTTTCAAGACGATTCTAACCGTCTAATTATTGTAGGAATACAATAACTCTGAGCTAAATTATGGTCATTCTTGTTCCTAGTGGAAGTTCATAATAAATTACTACAGTAAGAACTTTTGGAGCATGGTGAGACCATCCCCTGAAAATGGGGTGGGTCTTCAAGCTATTTTGATTAAGCATGTGACCTAGGGTTGACTATCACTCATCCAAGTACCTGGATTACTGTAGCCGCTCACAAGACGTTTCTGACCATATAAGTAGAGTAAAACATACAACAATTAAGTAGAGCTGAAATAGGACCGATCACCGAACCCCCAAAGTTCAACATCACCATAATTTTCAGAACAGTCGCGTGCTGGAACGTGCTTTTTGCATCGCCCTCTTCGCCTTCTGCCTTCCAGTCGTCTGTAAAGATTACATCTCATTCCTCTTCTCCAAACCATGCCTATTTCACGGTGAGTGGCAGTTTTGATTCAAATGAGCCCTTATCAATTTTTCCCTGCACAATAAACCACGCGCTCCTCTTTTATCATCTAGTCCTTCAACTTATCATTCGTTGAACTTTGGAATTTTTTATTTTACATTGAAAAGATGACGTGTACACATCACTCCTGATAGAGAGAAGCATGTGACACATTTTACTCTTTTTTTTTGGAAGAGGAATCGTGATCAATGAGTTCAAATTATTGGGACAAAGAACAAAATGTAATTGCAGCGGAATGGCTACCGGCTGTGTGTGAGTACATCTGCATTGTGACCATCATCATTTTCTACCTGACACAGATCGAAGACTTCACGTAAGGACAGAAATCATTGAAACAAAAATAAATTTGAAATGTAGTAGGGGAAGATAGTAAATACGGGAAACTTATCATGGAAATGCGTGAGGCACGTGGTGTCCAAGATGCTAAAAAAAAAAAGACTCATGTTCAGAGCAGCATATCTCAATTGCCTTTGGAGCTATCAAAAAGTAGTCAACTAGAGAAATGCTCATCAATACATTTTACACATTTCATTAGTTAACCACTTTTTGATGGCTCTAAAGACAACTGAGATATACTGCTCAGAACACACAGTACAGGTTGACAGGATGCACGATTGGCGAAAAGCTCAATCGACAAGAAAATAATTGTCTTGGCTGGTTCACAATCTACGACCCAGTCGTTTGAATTTAAATTTTTGCTCCTGATAGTGCATTCGTCAGAAAATTCATCATTGAAAAACTTTTCAGATTTCCAGCTCATAATATCAGGAATCCTTACTGTAGCAAGGGATAATTGAAGTCTAGGTATATGGTACTAGTCCAAAAACTAAAATTTTTTAGTTTGAAAGTCAAAAAAAAATCCCTGCTTACCTATTCACCACTTTTAGTTCAAAAAATCATAGAACCTGCTTCATATTTTTTCTTGACATCATGAGTGTGATTTGGATGCAACCACACAAGTCACAGAACTTGTGCTGGTTAGGTGAACGAAGTCACGAAGAACTGTGACTGAATATGTGAGGGGGAGGAGATTTTCGTAAAAAAAACTCTCTAGTTCAGTTAGCACAATCTCATCATAAAGTATATAATTTTGGAGGGTGACATTTAGTAAAACCCTGTAATGTGATAATAGATGTAACGCTTGTATTGTTGTAGAGACCCACCAATCCTGTAATTTAAACAAAGCCCAGTACGTACTGTATGTTTAGAGCGGCATAACTCGGTTGTCTTTGGAGCTATCAAAAGTAGTCAACTAGTAAACTGTTTAACAAACATTTTGAGCATTTCTTTAGTTGACCACTCTTGATACTCTCAGACATCGAGATATACTGCTCTAAATTAGAGTATCGGATGTACTACCATTACGTAGTACTCTATGCCTCTGAACAGT
>GL379835.1:572911-633031 GCA_000143925.2 Caenorhabditis brenneri | reverse complement strand
CCTTTAGTGTTAATTTTCTCACGTGAAAATAAAACTCGGCCCCCCTTTCAGTTCAGAAAATTCAGTACAAAAGGGGCCCAACTTTTGGGGGTTTTTGGGGCTTTGAGCGCTCATAACTCTCTTCAAAATGCTTCTTAAAGTCCCATTCAAACGAATTCATATTTCGCCTCGAATTCTGCGTCGATTCATGTAAAAACATGGTCGATTTTTGGAATACTTTACTACCCCTTTAAATTCAGGACGGGTAGAAGGTTTTTCATCACTTTGAGCGCCTGTATCTTGCTTCAAAGTGATTTTCGGACATGACCCCAAGAGGATTTTTTGTTCAGAGCAACATTCTGAATCGATTCATTTAAAAATATTAACACTTCTTTTTTCACTTCCCTCCCCCTTTAAATGTAATTTTTCCTGAAAACTCGTTTATCTTGGCTAATAAAACTGAAGATAAACTCTACTTCATAAGAGATTTCTCGAACAATTTCGTAGGAAAAATCAATAGGGATTTGATGGAGTCGTTGTCGTTGGTCCCTCAGTCACAAACAATGAGACTCGTTGTAAAAGTCTTTGATATTCATCCGTGCTCTCTGGCAAAGGACTGTACCTTGCCGAGTCAGACACTTGCAAATTGGAGAACACAGCGCCCTCTTCGTTTCTGCTCACAGCAAGAACGGCCGTTGGGATTTTGTTTCCTTTCTGGAAATAACAAAATAATTATTCCATGATAAATATTTTCGAACCCACCTTATCGACCCATGCTCCACAGTTCTTCTTATGCTCTCCTTTTGCTTTATCGCAGAAATAATAAAATTGAACGGCGTCTGGTCCATTGTGCAATTCTCGTCTTACTCCCTCCAACTTCTCAGCGTAATCATCATAATACCCGAGGGTCCAGGAACGACCGACAAGTGCAATATCAACTGCTTCTTGGGTTGCCTGAGTATAAGTAACAGTGGCAAGAAGGAAGAAAATAGAGAAAAGGGTCATGATGAAAGATATGGATAAACAGAAGATCAGCCAGGTGTTTTATACGGGAAGGTTCAGGGACAAATAAAGATAAGACAAGGAAATAAAAACAAACAAATGACGGAAATAGGTTTTGCAAAAAAAAATAGATGAATCTGGGAAGTGAACGATTTGGTGAACTTGTTTTTCTCATAGTTAAACTTATCGAGACCAACATTTACTTTGAAGGTAGAGGATGGGTTACACCGCGAAGCAAAGTATACTGTAATATTTTTAGATGGTTTTGTAGAGAGCAGGATGAGTTAGCGCTTTCATTCTTATGACTAAAACCAAGAGATTTTTTCGTGTTTTTGATCTGCATTTTCAAACCATTTTATTGAAAAGTAGCTATGTAGGAAGCAGTCCATTTGGTTTGCTTAATCCAGCATTTGTTGCTCAATGTACAGCTAAATTCGTTAGGAATTCATTTTTCCACTGTTTTTTTTTTGTTAGCAGCATGGTAAAGATAGGTCCAAAAGGTCATCAGACGAAACTGATGCTACACCGGCTGCTAACTTTACGACAGTCCCTTTCTTAGATTCTTCTATGTACCTAGAAAAAATGTGTCTAGTACAGAATAGCTTACACCAGAACAACAAGTTTGTTCCGGCCAGGTCCGTCTTAAAGTAGGGCTGAACTTGAAAACATTTTGTTACCTCTGGTGGGTTTGAATTCGGACTAATCTGGCAAATCACCAAGAGCGCTACAAATTAGGCGACCGGAACTCGGGTTTTTAGGATCGTTAACAGTCTCCTTCAAGCTTATTAACTTCCGAACGTTCATAGCTATGTCTATTATGGGGTACCTACAACGGGCAGAAGAGACAACGAGTCATTTATAAATGAGTTTAGATCGGGGTATTTATAACAAAAAATCTTCCTCTAAACTTTAATTGATTTATTTTTAAAAAAAAGTCCACGTGCCCTACTTTAGTTTTCTTTTTCCTCCTGTTCTTCTCCTTTACTTTTTTCTCCGATCAGTTTTCAGCACTATCGGATATTGAAAAAGTGAGTCCCTCATTCCTTCTGATTCTCCCACAGTTCAAGATTTTCAGATTCGTACAATTCAAAGAAAAATGCGAATAAAAATTTTCATCGCGTTCACTTTTTTGATACTCACCACTGTTGCCCAGGATTTCGACTGGAGTTTCAAGAAGATGTGTGCATTTTGGGGTGGAAAGGACACGTTCAAACCGAGGGAAGGGGGGTCTAAGGTATGTTCCTCTAGTTGTTTAGAGAGACACAAACAGCGAGAATGTCTAGTTGACTGCAACTCTATAATATTAGAGCAACATTATAAAATCTAAAAATTTGTAGGCAATGGCAGGCGACAAGTGCTCATTCACCTTCCCAATGGCTACAGACACTGAGGTAACGATTTAACAGAGCACAATTGCTCACTCCTGAATTTCCAGCTTTCCGCCAGGACATACTGCGAAACGTATGTACCCTATCACATTATATCAGTGGTCCCTGGACCCAACACCGTTTGCAACGCAGAAGCCACATTGATTTGTGCATCTGGATGGGTGCAAATGTTTGGGAGATGTTATAAAATGACAAAGGAATTGATGACTCATGAGCAAGCGGAGGAGCATTGTGCAAAACAAGAACAGAAGAGCACGATTGCATTCATGCATAGAGAAGCGTTACCGTTCAGGATCTACGGTACCTGTCAAGAGACTATAGCAGAACACTTCACGCTCCATTGATGGAGATGTCCGCCACATTGAAAAGCCTTGGCTAGCAAGGGCTCATATCCGCCGTGGCCTAGCTTTTTTTTAAGTAGTGGACAGCGTCATCAATGTGGCGCGAAATGTTCTGCTGTATTTTCGAAAAATAAAATGCTGAAACTCGCCAAATATCTTTTGTTTTCCAGACTACTTCACTGGAGTTTACAGTCTCTGGCTTGAAGCGAGTATAGCCATCACCCAAGATCTCATCTACGACGTCGCAGGCGGTCATCTCCTTCTTGCCATCGATGGTTACCCGTACAATCTCCCGAATGTTGCACTTGCTCGAGTGGCTCCGACTGAAAAAGCAATGGTTTTATGTGAATACACTCCTCGGATGAATCAAGCGGAGAGTAACTATTTGTTGAAACGTTATGGAGAAATCTACTATCCAACGATATTCACAAGTGATTCTGCCTATGTTAGAACTGCAAGCGTCCTTCAGAGAAACGACAAAGATCCTTCCATGGATCACGAATACTGTAAACACGTGTTGAGACCATTCCTCCAGACTGATGATGCACAGGCTGCAGTTCCAACCAGAGAGTTTTTGGATGCTCTGAAGAAGGAAAGAGTCGCAGAAATCATTCGAACTTCTGTGTATTCTGGAGATTCCAAAGTGGCGAGTCGGAGTAATCCTGCGTGTTCTGTTTCAGACTCCAGGAATTATGGAATGGAGTTTCCGGGTGATGTGAGTAACTATTAGGGGCAGTTTCCATAGAAATGAAGGGATTTAGGGTAAAAACTTCTTCAAAACAATGAAAGATGAGCCCATTTGGAGTGAGGATCAACCAAAGGAGGTTTGTGATGGAGCATCATGGAGTACTGGGATTGTGTTGAGGTGAGATTTGTAACAAGTTACACTTTTAAAGTTTGCATTTTTAGTCGCTCTTCCCCAGCTGGTCTTGAAGTGATGTCAGATGCCAGAGCTGCTCCAATCTACTGCCAAACCACTTTTGATGTCATGGAATACGGAGACTGTCCAGAAAACTACAAACCATTTTATCGAAAAGAAACTGGTCAAAAGTTTTGTCATGATTTCATTGATAAACCGAGATCTTACGACGAAGCAGAAGCGGATTGTGCTGGAGATGGAGCTCATATTTCCGGATTTACTGGTCAGGAGGAGTTGGACTTCTTGGATAGTGAGTTGGAAAATGATGTTTTTTCGACCAAAACCTTGTTCAACCTCCTAGTTTTTTAGGCTTGCTAGACGCAGCACAAGAAGAGGACGACGTTCCTTTCGGTCACGGTAAGTAGGCTAACGTAGTATGAACCTTTTTTCCTCACATTCATACCATCCAACACATGAGCATTTCCACCTCTGTCGCAAAGCTCAAAAAGTTCCCACTTCCAGAAAACTCCATATGGCTCGGAGCCAAAAGACGTGAAGCTTGCAACCGAAAAGGTATCCAAGGAAAAGAAGGTGGCTTTAATCCAGAACCCACTCATCCATGTTCTCGACTCAGAGTCTTCGAATGGGTCCACGGTGTTGCTCAGAACCCGCCCGACTTTGAGAATCGATGGATCGGACCTCTGGAGCCTAACTTCGTGAGCGATGATGAAAAATGTGTGGAGCTGTTGAAAGGAGAGCAAACGGTGTGGGATGATAAGAATGGAGACAAGAAGTTGAACGATATTCCGTGTAATGATAGAAGATTATACTATTTTTGTGGGAAGGAAGCACCGATCGTTTCGAAGAAAAATATTTTATGATTTCAATAAATTTTTTGAACGCTCAGTCACAATAATTATCCGTGTCACAAGTAGCCGCCTCACACAGAAAGTAGAAAGTGTTGGCACAATTCACTGATGACCAGTGAACCTAAAACCAGGGAAATACAAGTTTTTCTCTGGGAAAACTTACCGTTTTATCAGAAAATTCTACGTCGGCCACACAAACTGAATTCGGTGGAACTGTTCCGGATGATGGGTCGAGCTGAAATAAAAATGAAGAATTACCTTAGGGTTACTGTACTCACTGGTATCAGTGGTTTCCCTTTAGGTTGCTCCCAATACCACGAGCCGTTTTGATTTGTGAGTCCATTCCAGTAAGAATTTACACGTAGATTTCCGGAGTTGAGTAGTTCTGAAACAAACAGGTTAGATCTGAGCTCATATTCTAACTGACCATAATTAAACTCCCGTTTCTTTTGGTTGAACTCCGTTGGTAAGCTAGCTGGGACTCCAAGACTCTGGCAGACTTGATTGGCATTGGCGCGATGCTTTGTCTGACGAGTAGTGTACAAACACACACCGTAGTGTTTGTATGGAACCCAACCGTCCGGGCAGAAGCAGTTGACTGGAAAAAATTATTTGAAGGCGGTAGGACTCAAAATTATTTGAAATTTTTATGGTATGGTGGATTTGATCCCCGGCTGGCATAGCAGATGACCAAGACTTTTAGAATGATGACCCTGTCTGGATTCCGTTACTTCGGTCTCTGGAGTTATAGCGGCCTAGCAGCCCTGGGAGAAAGTCTAAAGAGGATTATGCATATTTTATGATGGCCGGCCACGGCCTTCTACGGCCTGGCTTGTACACAGACTGCGCTCGCCGTTTTGACAACCTTGTAGTTAATTAAAAGAGGCACCGGACGCGCTACGCAACCCAAAAGCGCGCCCCTACCTTCAAAACCCGTTCTTATGCGCCAAAATGCTCCTAACCATTTTCGGGGGATGGAACGATTTTTACATATGCACAGAGTCTACAATATCTCTCTAGCAGCCCTCAATTTTTGTATACTCACTAGTTGCCAGTGCATTTTGAAGCTCCGCAGTGATATTCTCCGACATGCTATATGCCATTTTATTGGATGCCAACGTTGCCAACTGCTTGCTCACTGTCTTATCTTTTCCAGTGTTCACTGTAATAATGTTGACAAAGTTGCTCCGAAGAGCTCTGGCAATTGCATCTGGACTAGTCATGGCGTAGCTGAAATGTATAGGTATGGATTTCAGCGACAGCAAAACCAAACTTACTCATATCCCGAAGTGAAGACAATCACCACTTTTTGGTAGTTGACTCGATCATAGGTGTTATTGAAAATGTATTGGGCGTCGAGGAGTCCTCTGGAATTGAAGAACCGTGAGTAAAAACACTGGCACCGCTGAAAATGAAACCCGAAAACTGAAGACTTACGTATCCAAATTCGTCTGATCCGAGTCTTCAAAAACTTGATTTCCTGCATTTTTCAGAGTGGTCAGTTGAGTTTGAAGTTGTTGCAGGGATTTTATGGCTTTCAAATTGGCAACCTGGATAACAAATCTACTTTGAGAGCAGGTATTCAATGAGCCCCTCAATCAACCCATTATCAGTTTTTCGGGGCATTCAAGTTTCGAATCATACCTTGGTTGCCAAAAATCTAGTTTTAAAAAAATGTAGCGGAGCCCTCAATCAATACCTTTCCCTAGCCAAGACTCACCATTGTTGCGTTATAATTATAGGTGATAATTCCAACTCTGGTACTTCTCGGATCCTTATATCCAGTTCCAATTTGGGATTTTGGTCCAAATATAGAGGAAATTGTCTCATACACGTTTGTATTAATCATATTCTCCGAGTTATCAATCACTAGGACCACATCCAACCAAAAGTTGTTCGTGTCATTTCCACAGGATCTGTCATGGACGGTGGAGGTTACTAGGGGAGCTGGAAAGTAAGTTTTCAGTTTTTAGGCGATAGGGTATAGCTCTGGAACCTAGGACCGTCAGAATAGTGGCTGTAACCGTCTGATTTTTCATGTACAGGTTCTGTAAAGGAACCATAAGGTACTTTCTCTGCATTTTTGCGTCAGCGTGTTGCGGTGTTCGTGAACTCTGTGATACAATGATACACGGTCCGTGGACACCACGGAAAAACGCAATGACACAAAAATGCACTAGAACTCTCAGGTCGAGTGCCCGTAGCATTCCACAGCCCAGTGAAAACCCAAAAACTTACCTCCGACCAAGAATAAAAACACAAAATGAAAAGGTGTAGCCATCTCGCAAATGAAACAAGACTCCTCTTCTTTTTGAGCTCTTTTTATAAAGTGTTATCAGTGTTGTTCTTTAGGATCATTTCTATCGTTATCAGCAGCCTGCAGCAGGTAATTATCACCATGCACCAAAATTTTACACAAAATGATTTCACTTTGGGAAGCGGGAATTTTGTGATTATGAAAACAGAGTGAGTTCAAACATTGAACCAAGGAGAGAGGGAGAGGATTACGGTAGGTGGAAAGGGCAAAGCACAGATTAGTCGACTAATGTCTTCAAAATCAGAATTGTGAGCACAAAAACGTATCAAAATTTAGATCACGACAAACTCTACGCGTGCAGAAGTTTAGAATCACAGCCAGGACAATTTGGCCTGTATTGGACCGGCTAGAATGTGTCGGCGCAGATTTTCGGGTCCGGAAACTCCAGCCAGTCCCGCGCAGCTCAGGTTGGATGAACCCTAATTCTCAATCTTTAGTCATTTAAAATTTATTGGGATCTTCATTTTGATCTACTCGTCAGCCAACAATTATCGATTTTCAGGAAAGTTGAAGCAGGATCCGCTTCAGACCTGATCTGCCCGGTTGAACATGTATGTTTTTGAAACTTTTCGAGATCAACGCCTATTTATCAATCGATTTTCAGCTTTTATTAGCAATCACAACTAATTAATAACAATAAAAATCCGTGTCACAAGAGGGCATTTCACAGAGGTACGGTAGTCGGTTTCCACAGCTGATTGGGGTCCAAAAGATCTGAAAGTTGAGCATTTTTATGCGAATTTGGCAGAATCGGAAAAAATTGACAACTAAGTGAACTCACCGATCCATCCGAATACTTCACATCAGCCACGCATCCAGATTTAGCGGACACAGTTCCGGAGGAGGGATCGAGCTGGAATAAGGTGCGCTATAACTACGGTAACTGAGCAACTACAGTATCCTCGATCTACAGTAACCCGTTGACAACAAAAATTCAGCATTTCCTCATGTAATTCGTACTTGGAACTACCGTTCTAAGCTTTCCAATATAATATTTCGTTGGAAGCTATATAGATATAGACCTACCGGAAGCAAATCCTTCCCATCTGGCTGATCCCAATACCATGTTCCATTCAAACTGTACAACCCATTATAGTAGCTAGCCACTGTCTTGCTTCCATGGGATGATATGAAATCTGAAACGACTCAAAATTTTATTCAATCCCTCCAATTCGTTGACCTACCGTAGTTAAAAGCCTTCTTATTCTTATCAAACTCCGAAACCATATACGCCTCCTTTGCCGCTTCTTTACAGTACTTCCTGGCATCTTGCTGATAGACATTTTGGTTCAAAGAGGCTACACAGATACCGAAGAGGTTTCCAGAGTTTATGGGCCACTCATATTGATACCAACCGGTACGGCAGTGGCAGTTGGCTGCAAACTTTATTTGCTGGATTTTCGAAGATCCTCCATCACTGACGCAAAAATAAAGAACTTACCCATCGTTGTAGCTCCTTGCAGCTCCTTCACAATCGGCGTAGCATCTGCCATGTGAAAATTCATATTGTAATTCCCCACAAAAGTCAATTGGAACTGAGTGTTTCTGGTGGTGCCAGTTCCTGTGTATACTGTAGCAATGTCTACACCAGATTGACGGATGGTCAAGGCGAGGACATCCGGACGTTTGTTTTTGTACCTGGAATAGTTGAGGATAGACGTAACGGAACTGTGAATGGAACTTACGCATAGTTGGAAGTGAAAAGGATGATAAGCTTTTTGTAGCGTCTCCGGTCATTGGCATTGTTGACGTCTTGGATAAGGTCGTAAGCGGATTGGAGGCCTCTAAAAATGTTAGGTTACGATATAAAAAACAGTTATGGCTAAGGATCCGTCAGCTATTTTTGTGGTGTGATGTCAGGTGGGCTCAGCTGACGATTTTGGTAATGTATTGGACATAATTTCAGAGGTGTATAATTTCAAAAAATCTGGAAACTAACAAATCCATATAGGCACTGAACGAATCAGATTTCTCTGTTCCATTCAGCATCTCCAACTCGTCATTCAGTTGTTTCAATGATTTGAACTTGTTGAAATCCGCTACAACTGTCGCCTTCTCATTATAGGTCACAATTGCCACTCGTGTACTTCTGGGATCCTGGTAGTCGGTACCAATACGGACAGATGCTCCAAACATCAATTGGATGGTTTGGTAGACCTGAAGACTCATAGTTTAAGACAGACAATCTACAGTAATCCTCAAGGTTTTTTCTAGAACTTTTAGAGATTCGTATTTATGGAATTCTGTGAATTTTTCGTAGTTTTCAGATCGTTACAATATAAAGTTTGATGTTTACAGTAATCCATGAGCACTCACCCCATCCATCTGCATTATCTTTGTGTTATCAATCACCAGTACTATATCCAACCATAGATTATTGATATCACTTCCACATTCTCTATACACTGTTGAAGATGAGGCATTTCCTGGATTAACCTAAATTTTAGCAGAAAGAGCGCAATTCAAACTCACCCCCAATAACTAGTAGCAAGAACAAAATGAGAATTCTCATAGTGTTAACCAGTCGGTGGCGCCGCCTGACGGCGGCTCACCTCCTTTCCTTCGTCGCTGCGTTCCTCAATGGCTCGCGGCTTCGCCGTTCGGTCCCCATTCCCATAACTGATTCATCACTTTTTAAATTCTCAGCTTTTTGGGAGGAGGACTGAGATGTTGGAGCAACACAAAATGAGAATCAGTTAAAGTGGTGTATTTATTAGCGAACAAAAATAAAATTATTATAGAACGAAAGTCTCTCGGGTGCGGAATACATGAAATAAAACCTAAACTGATGAAGTCGGATCATTCTTTCATGATACAGGGGGCGATATAATAAATTTGGGAGGGGATAAAATGTGGGGGTAGGGATGGAGGGTGCGAGAAAATAGAAACCTTGGTCTTCGGCCTTTTGGTCTGCTTTAGGGTTTTTTTTAATTTTTATTGGTCTGCTGAAGCATGATTGGTCTGCTTGGACCCTTTTGATCTGCACAATCCCGAGTCATCTTCTCTGGCTTAATCGGTCTGCTTATGCTTGATTTTCTTGTTTGGTCTATTTCTGCGCTATCTCCCTTGTTTGGTCTGCTTAGATGCGTTCCATTTACTGAAGCCCAACTTTTTGTTGGTTTAGATTTATTTTGTCTGCTCACAAAAGTTTCGTTAAAATTGACCTACTTACGCCTCTTCTAGCGTTTATAGACAAATTCCCGAGATGTTTCAAAAAAAATTGAAGAATTTTGCTACGCTAAGGAACCGAACCTACTTCCTGTTGACGACGGTTACATCTGTTGCCACACTGCACTATAAAAGCCGTTTTATCGCTTTTCAAATTGTTCAAACTCCGTCTTTTCCGAAATTTCCTTCCATATTCTTTCTCCCCTTGATGAGAGGATTTCAATGATGGGGTTTTCATCCCATTTATTCCAACCCACCGCTGGCGAGCCTGGGGCGCAATAGTAGCAAGAACCGGAATTTCCGGACTACCAGTTGCATTAGGGAGTTTATTTGAGGGAGGGGCCTTCATGTTGTGTAGCTGAGCTACGGGTAACAGTGGAGGTGAGTCAAGCGCACCGGGAACATCTCACCATGGCTTGCCCGGAGGCGTGCCGAGAGCTTTTCCTTGGTTCCTCAAACTTGGGTAACTGGACCGGCAGTGGGGGCGGAGCTTCCTCTTTTTCTCTTTTCGCGCAGCCGACAGCGATCGAGGTCGGCGATGGCCTATTCGCCCCTCTCTTTTCTAATGGTGAGGACTTGTTCGCGGGAGGCCCCAGTCGCATTGGTGTGAAACTTGGTCAACGTTGTGCAATACATCAGTTAGAGATCGGGGGAATGCCCTTGAAATGGGCACGAGGTTCTTTACGATTTCCTGGAGCCGGAGCATTGATATGGGCGTAGTTCGACGACCTCCAAGACGACGGAAAATTAGTCACCCTGCAAAATTATGCGAACACTTCTGTAGATCATTTCATTTCAGCTATTAGGGCATGTTTCTACGGCTCCCAAAAACTCTTCATTCTCGTGTTGAAAACCGAAATGAAATATACAGTACCGTGCAAAAATATGCGAACACTCCCGTTTTTCAGATGATTTTTGCTGATTTCGGCCTACTTTGAGCAAGCGCCACGCACCCAAAATTTTTTCTACGGCTCAGAAAAATTTTTTGCTTATCAAGCATAGCTAGGAAATCATTTTTGTAGTTTGACAACTTTCTAAAAAAATCAACTGAAAAACGAGGGTGTTCGTATAATTTTGCACGGTACTGTAATTTCTCTGGGTAATAGTTATTCCCTGATGTCTAAATTTCAAACAAATTTTGTGTTCCAAACGGCATTAGAAAAAACATTTTTCTTTATTGCCTTTCAATTTTTTTGCTGTAACAGACATAATCTTCATTCTGTAAGATATCAGTAACATTATCCTGAGAATAGGTGAGAATTAAGTACTTCATACCTGTTTATGTACAGACCACGTTAGATTTCAATTGACAACGTTTTCAACTTTTCTGATTCGAATATGATCAAAAGTGCAGAAGAAATGATTGTAAAAACGACAATTAAATTAAAGTAGTTGTCAAAATGGGAATGAGAAGTGCAATTGAGAGCAGAAAGGTTACGAGGGCGCAAACTAATCCGGACTTTCTTTCGTCGCCTTCTTTTATGATTCCTTTGACCAAGAAGAACAGAATTACGCAGAGCATGTAAAGGAATATTGGTAAGCCAGCTTTGATTTTCTGAAACCATAGCATAAAATCTTTTCATTTACTATTTTCGCAAACCAGATCATCGTGTCTTCCCACTATGTCCAAATTTCTGCTTTTCGCTGTTACAAAATCATTCAAAAACAAGTCGAGAACATTTTTCTGTTCTTGAAGTATATCTGCTGCTGTATATTCTGGTTTCAACTCAGTTTTGAGTTTTTCATAGTGTTTATTCAGCTTTAGTGTTTCATTATCATCTAGAGGTGTATATCTGGAAGGTAGTAATGGTTACAGAATGTTATTTTAAGGAAATATTTTCGGTGAACCCTCTTAGAAATATAACGCTTTCAGTAGGAGTTGAGATGTACATGTTCGTTCCAACGAAATGATCACACTGGGTAAAACCGTGAAGAATGCTGGTGTGCTCTACTGAGAACGGAGAAAGACTTAATTTTTTGCACAAGAAATTGAATATATTATGACAATTAGTGTAAAAGCAAGTGCATGGTCGAAGATTCGACAACTTGACGGCCCCGTTATCTCACCATAAAAACTACCGTATAAATTTAATTGCTACTGTAAGAAATCTCAAAAATGTTTCTTCCTTTTCCGATTTTCAACAATTTTGATCGATTTTCAACGAACTTTTTTTCTGTGGAAGAGCTGGAAAAATTGCTGAAGGTGGATAGAAATTGATGAAATTCTATAAATCTTACGGTAGCAATCAAATTTGTACGGTATTTTTCGTGGTGAGATATCGAGGCCGTCAAGACACAGCTTGCCATAATAATACGGAAAAAATGAAATCAATCCGTGATTTCAAAATATTTTTTGATGAGTTTTAGAAGACAAAGTTTTTTTTCGAAGGTGAAGCCAATTACTTTTCAATCTCACACGTCTTCAATTCCAGTAAATAGTTTTTGAAGGAACTCTATCAAGTTTTCCATGTACTGAAAAAAAACTCACCGAAACCAATCAATAAAGGTTAGAAAATATATAAAGAATGATACAGCTAACAAAACGTTGTTCAATTGCATTATTCGCTCGTCTACGTCGGATTCATAAAGTACATGCGAGTAGAGATAATAAATAGCGAAGAAGAATACAATCCAATTGGTTAGCAAATGAAACTTCTGTAAGTATTAGGAATCCTGTTATGACAGTTCCTCCTATCAAACAATATTCATTTTCAAAACTCACACTCGCATAAATTTTTGCTAAATACTCTTCTGATTCCCTTCTGTACACTATTGTTTCTTCCATTATTTCTTTTTCGATTTCCTTCAGCTCCCACATTTCTTCGGGTCGAACCTTTTGAGTTTCGTCAATCTTCGGTGGGTTTTCCATAAAATCCTTGATATAATCTGTTGCCCTCGTAATGTCATCCGAATCCAGTACTAGACACATAAGATGTTGAGCTTCAAGTGAGGATTTATATTTATATATCTTTGGTGGTACTGGAGTCATATCTGGATTGTCTGGGTCGAAGGACATTGGGTAAAATGGAAGCGGGGGGTTAGAATGAATGGAAGAACCTATAGAAGCAATGTTAGTGAGAAGAGAGTGCAGAGAAACAAGCAAGGAGAGGAATCAATAGTGCGAGCAGGCCCTTAGTATCCAGAGGTCATTCTACTAATTCTATTACATCAGATTACCCGGATTAAGGCAGTGCGAAAAATGACCTCCGATAAAGTGTTGTTGTTTTGGGATAAGTGGTGCGAAAAAATCGGAAAAAAAAATTTTTTCGAAAGAATTCAGTCCGTAAAAAAACAACCCAAGCAAATTTTTCTGCAAAAATCATGAAAAAACTTTGTATGACACAGAATAAAAATAGATTTTTGAGCATTTTTTTGCACATTGCTAGAAAATATCGCTTTTTTGCGAGAACATTTCAGCTTCCGATAAGAATAAAAACTGTTTTTTTTTCGTTAAACCTTTCGTCAAAAAACCCAATTTTTTCTGCACAACTCGGATATCCGATCGGATCCACATCCTACCTTTTTATAGGAGATTGTCCGGAAAGTCTTGAAGATGTGTTTGTTTGAAAATTCGCAGAATGGTTTCCCTCTTTTCCCGCAATTTTCATCTTAAGCTCTCGGAGAATCCTTCAACCATACTCAATTAATCAATCAATCAATCAAGTTTCACAACCTAAAAAAATTGCATTTTCCAATAAAAACTGTAAAAAATTCATGTATAAATAAGGCAGACTTATAGGGGAAAAGAGGGTGTTATATCACAAAGGCGTCGTATAAGACATAGATAAAGTGAGGTGGGGGTGGGGCAGGTAGATAAGGGGACAAACATGTATATATAGTGAATTATTGTAAATTGGCGGTGTTAAATACGAAATGAATAATATATTGTAAACTAGACTGTATAAATACTCAAATTGACCTGACTGGGAAAGGGACCTGAATTTGAAAAGGACCGTATTATGGATCCATAAATATTGATCGAGACGAAATTTCCAGTACTTTGAAAGTGGAGTGTCGAAGCAATCAATATCCATGGTGACAATAAAAAAAAGAAAAAAAGTTAGGAAACACAGAATCAAAAAAGTTAAAATCGTTCGCTCATCATCTCCTTGACTGTCCTCCGCACACAGCTATCTTCCCATGGAGTTGGCACGTGATCCGTCCCGTACTTTGACATGTTCTCCAGAAGACGTCGACGTTGTTTTCCCTCAAATTCCTCAATGAATTCACGATCTTCTAGCTGAGAGGGGAGTTCGAGTTCGTCGAGATCCTCGTTCTGGTGGACGCGGAGTTTGATTGTGGGGACCACTCGGGAGCATAGTTTTCCACTGATGGTTGGGAAGCCGGTGAGGAGACCCGACATTTCGATGATGGTCACTTTGTGGTTCTGGAAAACATATTCCTGATTGGTTTTTTATCCTATCCCTATTTACGGCATTCAAACTTGTCCTACTATGAATTCGCACTCCAATAGAAAAACAATCACTTACAGTTTTATATAGACAACTCTCTGTGATCCTAACCACAGCGTCACTGAGCGGCGTTCCAGCGTATCGTTTCTCTGACACCGGATCACTCTGAAAATGTCAAAATTGTACTTGTACTCTAATAATATTGCACTCACCTCAATTCTCATATGAACCAATCCGAGATCCTCTTCAGTTCTGGCTAGAATCGAGTCGTTTTGCTCGCGAGACATATACAGATATTCTGAAAATACAGTCGAGTGTTTGTCATTTTCTTGGAATCAACTCACTAATTGCTACAAGATTCTTGGAGAGAATGAGATCGTGTTGATAAAAGTCTAAAAGTCGTTCGATCACGTGGAAAACGTTCATGGAGGTGCCGAACAGGCATTTCTTCTTGTTCACATGAGCATCCACGTAGGTGGTGACGGCACGGAGGTGGTAGTCAAAGTTGAAGGTCATGAAGCAGACACTACCCTGTAACTAGCTCAAATCGTTAGTGGGAAGGTCGAAAACTGATAGGAAAGAATGCTGCAAATACTTAACTGCTATGAAATCTATTGCTATTTTCTCAACTGCTACCGGGTGATCAATTGCTATAGGGAAGTCTATATTGTCTGAAGTGCTTTTTGGCTTATGAGCTATAGATCAAGTGCTACTTCCCGGGACATAAAAAATAGCACTTGAGACGAGGTCATAGTAGTTCAGACATTGAAAATTTGAATACCATATCAATAGCACATGATCTAAAAAAGCAATTGATCACTATGTAGCACATAAGAAAATAGCAGTAGATTTCATAACAGTAGAGTATTTCCCGTGACATAGATCGACAAATTTCGACTGTACATTACCTTCAATTGCTTGGCAGCCAAATGCAATTCCTCAGTTTCTTTCCAGTACAAAGCCTCCATTCTATCGATCATATAATAATCGGCTGATGTCGACTTCGCTCTTTCGTACAAATAGAATGACACGACAAACTCTGGCACCTCATACTTCAAGTCTGCGAAAATGACACCTCCATCATAGGCCTTGTAGAAAACGAGATACGGTAGATCGTGGAACATCGTACTGCTCGTCGAATATCGATTGAGAGCTTTCGATCGCCGGTTTCGATTCTCCACTTGGAACTGAATGAAACCGTAACGACGAGTGAAGTAACGGGCGAACTCTTCGGCGTGTTTGTACATAATTGGAGAGATGGCAGGCTCCATTATCATCTCCTCAGTATCTGTTGGTTCTGGAGATGGAGCGGCGTCTGGGAAGGCTTCTTCTCCTTTTTCCAGGGATGGTTCTCTGGAAAAATATTCGTTCGATTTTACTCTTTGAAACTCAAATTCAATAAAGTTTTATGTTCTCACTTACTGTAAGAAACTGACGTCTCTAATTCGAAATAAAAATAGTTTTCCAACCTAAAAATTATATAAAAACCAACTTTCCCAACTGCAAATAAACTTCTTTTAAGTCTCTCTCTCTTTTAAGTCTAGTCTAAAAAACAAAAACATTTGCGACGAGCGGGATTCGAACCCGCGCTCTGTTAACCAGAAGGAGAACGGGAATCTCCCGCCTTAACCACTCGGCCATCGTCGCGATGACAACAAGAGGGGCGACGGCAAACACAAGAGGATGACACGCCCACGCTTCTCTGAACACTGACTGCAACAAGAGGGTCCCTTGTGGGAAACGCGTACTGTAAGATTGCTTAGAGCAGCATATCTTGGTTGGCTTTGATGCTATCGAAAAGTTGTCAACTGAAGATTAAGCAAAACATTCTGAACATTTTACTAGTTGATCACTTTTTATATCTCAAGCGACAAGTGAGACAAGACAAGCGAGATATGCTGCTCTAAACATACAGTACTGTTTGGGACTCTAGTATAGGATGTACAGTGAAAGAGACTGGATTTTCAAAAAGTAAGAAGAGCATTATTCTATCCAAACGAGTACAGAAAATAGAAAAATATGTTTCAAAACAAAATAAACGCCCTTTACGAAAAAACATTTTAAAAACAAAATCGACTATTATTTACTTGAATGAAAAATTCGATATTGGAAGACTTTTCACCATTCCAAAAAGTCAAGAAGTTACCATGTTGATTTCTTCCTTGATGAAACAAAAATTCCTAAAACCGGTAAAATTCGAGATTTGGGCTTGTTTTTCTCCTCTGACTTGTCGTTCTCGACGCACATCGACACTGTTCTCCAAAGAAGCCACCAACGCATAAACATATTTTTCAATATTCTACGCCACGCCTGTTTCGAAAACTATGTTAAATGCTATGTAATCTATATCAGACCAATTTTGGAATATGGCTCAATCGTGTTTTCGCCTGTTCTTAAGGAACACATAAAACGGCTTGAGTCTGTTCAAAAACATTTCATTTACCGTGTCTTCCGGAAGTTTCACATTCCCTACTTATCTTATTTTGATGCCTTGTCCTTATGTAAATTAACTTCTCTAGAATATCGAAGACTTATCTCGGACTTAGTATTTTTGTATAAGATTATTGTTACTAAAGAAATTCGTTCGAATTTTAATTTTCTCAGTTTTCCTCCCCTTCCCAATTTACGTCGCCACCCTTTTTGTTTCCGGTCTAATATTAAAAATACCGACAAACTTCTTTCCCAACTCCTTTGTAACCGGTCCCTCTCCTGTTGGAATCACTTACCTTCTCATATTTTCCCTCCTAAATCATCTTCTAAATTATTCCACAACAACCTCTTAAATTTTAACCTTGACAATTATCTGTATTTAAACGTCCACAATTTTTAACTGTACATATTTTCTAATTAGATGAATAAGTGGCAGCTGCCCTTCATCCAATAAATACATTTACATTTACATTTACATCACTTTTTATATCTCAAGCGACAAGTGAGACAAGACAAGCGAGATATGCTGCTCTAAACATACAGTACTGTTTGGGACTCTAGTATAGGATGTACAGTGAAAGAGACTGGATTTTCAAAAAGTAAGAAGAGCATTATTCTATCCAAACGAGTACAGAAAATAGAAAAATATGTTTCAAAACAAAATAAACGCCCTTTACGAAAAAACATTTTAAAAACAAAATCGACTATTATTTACTTGAATGAAAAATTCGATATTGGAAGACTAAACCAAAAGTGATCATTAGATTCAAGTTGAAACTACATTTCTCATAGTCATTTACAGCAGCTACCGTATGACGATTTCTAACTAATATTTGTAGGTTTGTTTTGAATATCTCTCTTTTCTGTAACTCACTTCTCTATTGGTTGCTGCTTCCTTCTCAAACTTTTCGTTATTTTCGACGCAAAGTTGAACATTTTATCGAATGTACCAGAACCGGATTCAGAAGACTGTCGGGATAGAGCGTTTCCAGAAGAGAAAGAGTTGTGTCGGGAGTCGATTGGCATCGGGGAGACGGGTGGATTGGGTTTCCATGAGCGACGAAGTTTTCCGTACTGAAAATCGAAAGATGCTGGATAGGTAAGGTGGATTTTACTAGGGACTGGTCAGAAAGGTATGTGAGGTATCGAAATTAGACTTATGTTGTTTGAAACCTGGTCTGAAACTAAAAACGAACTTTTGCAGCCGGCTTTTTGTAACGTGAATACCCAGAAATAACAGAAAGTTTTGTGCAAAACTTGCACTGGAAAAGGATAAACTTATGGATTCAGGTCACAAAAATTCCGCTGCAAACACTGAACTGAACTCCGTTGACACTCTTAAACCAGCTGTCGCATCATATAAGTCCCACGTCAAAACCGCAAAGACATGTCTGAAAACATTTCTATCCTAGAACTCACTGCTCTCTCAAAATTCTCATCGCCAAGCATCTGTCTCTCTCCATTCCGATCTGAATTCGTCCGAATCGACTCTCCACCATCTATGACACTCGCTTCATCCTCCTCGAAATCACTATCCGGCTCCGACCAATCATCCTCCATATTGACCATCAGCTCCTCCTCTCCTTCTTTTCTCACCTCATTCTTCACTTTCACATCCGAAACTTGAACATCCACAGCTTTCTCGGAGTACTTTCTTTTCATGAGTTGTTTGGTGGTTTTCGCTTTTTGCACTTCATAAATCTCCAGGAATTCCTTCAAAGGATCTTCTAGAAGTGATCGAATATCACTCTCTCGTACAACTTCATCGAATAGTTCTCCAGTTCTTCTTGGTGCATCTTTATTCCACTCGGATCTCAGGAAGAATGGTGTTCGAATCTCATGGAATTTGTTAGCGGCTAATCCCAATTTGATTTCCGTCTTCTTCAAAAACTCTCCTTTTCCCTTGAAAATCTCAGATTCAGCGATAGCTTGAGACTTGAGAGACTCTCCATATATCGATGCTCGTTTCGATGTTCTTTCAGTCATTGAGTTGTTATCCTCAGTGATATTTGTATGGTGATCATCATCAAAATGTCGATGACGAACTGATGAAGTGGAAGAGGTATGGGTTGGAGGGGGTCCTAGTTTCTTAGCTACTTTAGGAGGCCGTAGGAACATCAGAAGGTCTATCTCATTGATCACCGGAACCTTTTTGATCATTTCCACATGAGCTCTAGTGACTTTTGAGATGAAATCCAATTTCGTCTTCAAACCAGATCTCCATCTCAACAACTGTTCATAGTGCATTGTTTTAACACAATCACTCTTGAACAACGTCTTCGATCTTCCCATTGTATCTTGAAGATCCGGCTGTCGATACATTCGGAAGAAGATGTTCGAACACTGTGGTTCCTTCATGAATGTCGGTGGTGGCTTATGGTCCATTGGGAATTCTTTGGAGATCAGTGTCATTGGATCCGTCCAAATCAATACCTCGTAGTCGTACTCGTGAGTTGGTTCGGTGTGGAATGGTGATAAATGAGTGATGCCCATTTTGTGGAGGCCGATCTCCCGAAGAAGACGTGACTTGGCATTGTGGAATCCGACGATTTTATTCATGCAGTCGACGGCTTCTTTGTGTATATTGGAGTGATAGTTGTAGAAATATATCGTCATGAAATCTCCTTTCAGATACGCCATCATTATTCGCTGTCGTGGGCTGTACATTTGGGTTTGAATCAGTGGAGAGTATTTTCCATCTGGAAAATATTCATTGAGAATAAATATAAAAAATTATTGACTGTTTCTCATTTCCAGGGGAAAAACTCAACGAAAATTCCATGAAAAACTATTCTTCCTACTTAAAATCAACTAAGAACCATCTGAAATACTAAAACTAGAAAAACAAAAAAATTTGCGACGAGCGGGCTTCGAACCCGCGCTCTGTTAACCAGAAGGAGAACGGGAATCTCCCGCCTTAACCACTCGGCCATCGTCGCGACGACAACAAGAGGGGCGAGGGCAAACACAAGAGGATGGCACGCCCACGCCTCTCTGAACCCTGCCTGCAAACAGAGGGTCCCTTGTGGGAAATGCGTACTGTAAGATCGCGCGTATGTTTAGAGCAGCATATCTCGGCTAGCTTTTATGCTATCAAAAAGTTGGCAACTAAAGAAATGTTAAGCGAAACATTTTAAACATTTTACTAGTTGATAACTTTTTGATACCTCTCAAGACAACCGAAATATGTAGTTTGAAACATACAGAACTGTTTGGGACTCTATTAAATGGAATTTCTAATCATGTTTCATTTCGCTACTGAATTCAGAAACTTTGTCAGTTGATTTTGAAACTCACGCAAATGATTCCTAAACATCAACTTCATCTCATCCACTTGAAACTCTGGTCGAATCATATTCTCTCCGTATCCGTCGAACACATTTCGAATGCAGCTCACAAGAATGTATTCTTCCTGATTCTGAGATTCATCAACACCACAATCCTCTGTCATCGCGTGGAATGGATCAGTGGTGAGCACTTCAAACCTTCCATCATGTGGAGTTGTTCCGTAAATTGATATACTAGATTCTCGAAGTGAAAACTGATGACTCTCCCGTTCACCTGACGGTGTTCGTAGGCCACACAGGTACACTCGTTCTCTGATTTCCGATTCGTGAAGTCCTCCGAGACTAACTTCCAATCGATTACGTATTTCAAAGAGAGCCGGAAGACTAGCATGTTGAAATTCGAATCGTATTCTCTGCTTGATCACACTATTCGTTGTTCCCTGTTTCGATGCCACGTAATCTAACCATTTGATGATACTGTACGCGTTTTTGCGATTCATGAAGTCTTGACGGCGAAGGCTGGAACGTTTCGAACTGGTGAGGATAAGTAGGGACTGTTCGACTAGGGCTTACCTGATCTCATTCTGTGTGAGCGTCTGTTCAATGTCTTTGGCCAGAGATGACATTCGAGCGGCTGGAGTTCGAGGTGGTGGGATTGGTGGAAGATGTGATGAGATGCCAATGTCAAGACTTCCAGGACCATGCTGTAACTGGGGAAGTGGTTACGAAATGTTCTTTTTTTATTAGTATTTTGAGAGAAACTAGATTAGTTATGTAATTAAGGCCACCAAGTTCAGGGCCGCATATCTCGGTCGCCTTTGAAGCTATCAAAAAGTTCTTAACTAGAGAAATGTTCACTAATACCTAATGAACATTTTGTTAGTTGAGAACTTTTTGATAACTCTGAAGGTAATAGAGATATGATGCTCCGAACATATAGTTTTGGTTAGGCTTCTATTCCAGCTTGTACGGTATTCATTATAGCATCACTCCTACAGTTCATATAAATTTAAAACTCTTATTCCTCATAACTAAGCATTTCTGAAAATATTCAGAAATGTATTCATCTTAGTTATTAGGTCATAACACATCACTAATACCTTCTTTCTTTACGTCAAACGAGGTCATAAACCATCTCGCATTATGGGAAACTATGGACAGACAGGAAATTTACAACCTCAGAGTCGAGAAGACTATATGGTTTGCAGGTCAGTAATGTGGGGAGTTACAAAATCTTAATGATGTCGTCTAGACGAAATCCCTTATGTTCAAATGCGCGTTTTAACCTAATCCGAAAGTTCCTTTCTATTCTGGGAGTTTTCGTGGTGAAAGCAGAGCTCGATACTTAGTTTTGTTGTCGAAACTCTACTATTGTATCTCTTCTATATATTAGGGTGAAAAGAAAGTTTCCGCAAATCCGGGATTTTTTGCAGTAGAACATATTTTTTAATCTGGTTTTTTTCTCGATAGGTACCTACCAGCTAGGCATGACCACCGCCAAAATATCATCAGTATTGGTCACCTGCTTCAAAAGATACAGTTAGTTATAATGGTCTTGGTCGAACCCTGTTTTCCGGAAAAACACTGTTCTCAACAATATTTTCTCAGTTTTTTCAACTCAAAATACTTATATGAGCATGTGTATTACACCTTCAAAAACTCATGACCAGATATCACCTCTCCGCCGATATTGATATTTCAGACCTCCCAACTTTAAGTTGTTCAGGATTCTTTAATCGAGGTGCTAAAAGTTAGAACTGTGCGGATTGTTTGCACACGAGGGGGAACCAAAAAGTTTTAAAAGAAACTTTGACGAAAAAATCGAAATTAGCGGATTTTCAGTTTTTGGTCGAAATTTCAAGCCATTTTTGAATTTTCTCTAGAATGACAGAGAGTGGATATCTGGTCATAATTTTTTGAAGGTGTGATACACATGCTCATATGAGTATTTTGAGTTGAAAAAATTGAGAAAATATTGTTGGGAACAGTGGTTTTCCGAAAAACTGGGTCCGACCAAGACCATTATAACTAACTGTATCTTTTGAAGCAGGTGACCAATACTGATGATATTTTGGCGGTGGTCATGCCTAGCTGGTAGGTACCTATCGAGAAAAAAACTAGATTAAAAAATATGTTCTACTGCAAAAAATCCCGGATTTGCGGAAACTTTCTTTTCACCCTAATACTAAGCGGCAAGCTCTGTCTGTCTGTGTGTGTGTGTGTGTGTCCAGCGCTTATCACTGAATAACTTTTGTGCCCCTCGACCGTTTTCTATCATATTTGGCACATGGTCATGGGTCCCCGAGCGCTTCAATTCTATACCGTTTGGAGCTTGGGTTACTGTAGGATTACGGTAGCTACAGTAATCCGAGCTCCGAATCGAATTTAAAAAGGGGTTCAGAGTGCTCAGAATTGTTCCATTTTTTGCATGTACTACCTAAGGGACCCCAATAGTACACCATCAAAAAATGGTAGAGATTACTGTAGGATTACGGTAGTTACGGTACTCAGAAAACTCAACTGGCAAGCTCTGGATGGATAACCTTCCAGAAAATTCTTCTTCTTTCCAGAATCTTCTAGAAACTTCCAGAGAATTCTAGAAACTTCGAGAACTTCCAGAAACTTCTAGAACCTTCCAGAACTTCCTGAAACTTCTGGGAACTTCCTGAAACGTCAAAACATTTGCTTATTTTGGCGGGGCATCGAATTTTCAAAATTTTTAGCAGGAATTCAAATTTCAAAATTTTTGGCGGGAATTCAAATTTCAAAATCTTTGGCGGGAATTCAAATTTTCAAAAATTTTGGCGGGAATTCAAATTTCAAAATTTTTGGCGGGAATTCAAATTTCAAAATTTTTGGCGGGAATTCAAATTTTAAAATCTTTGGCGGAAATTCAAATTTTCAAAATCTTTGGCGGAAATTCAAATTTTCAAAATTTTTGGCGGGAATTCAAATTTCAAATTTTTTGGCGGGAATTCAAATAAGCAACATTTTTGGAACAGGAAGGAGGCTTAGGGTGCATCACTGCCCAATGATCACTAATGAGTTTAAGCGTGGCAAATTAACCCCCCCCCCCATTGAGGAGCGTAGCGACGAACTACAAGGAGGTGAGCCGCCGTAGGCGGCGCCACCGACTGGTTTGATGCTAATGGAAAACTTGTATAATAGAAGTCCAAACAATACTGTATGCTTAGAACAACATATCTCGGTTGTCTTCAAAGATATTAAATAATTATCAACTAGTAAACTGTTCAGAACGTTTTGCTTAATATTTGTTTAGTTGACAACTTTCTGATAGAATCAAAACCAACCAAGATATGCTGCTCTGGACAAACGCGCGATCTATCTTACAGTACGCGTTTCCCACAAGGGACCCTCTTGTTGCAAACAACGTTCAGAGAAGGGTGGGCGTGTCATCCTCTTATCTTTGCCGTCGCCCCTCTTGCTGTCATCGCGACGATGGCCGAGTGGTTAAGGCGGGAGATTCCCGTTCTCCTTCTGGTGAACAGAGCGCGGGTTCGAATCCCACTCGTCGCAAATTTTTTTGTTTTTTCTAGTTATTGTTTTAATTCTTGTTTTAGAGTTGTTTTGTTAATGAAAAGTGAAGTAACTAGATTTAAAACTAGATTTTAGTATTATTTTTTGAAGTTAGGTTTTTGTGACATGCTATTTTGAAAGTTGGGTATAAAATAGTTTTAAAAATTGAAGTTTTCCTATTTGTTTTCACTTCAAATCATCTAAACTTACCACCAAACTTCTTCGTATCTCCCCTGAATGACTAGGTGCCGCGTGGGTATGTCTAGTGTCGACTGAAGCAGTCACACTACTTGCAGATCCTTGTTTCGTCAGATGTTTCACTGGTGGATTCTCAGTCGAGTCTTGGCTAGGGAGGAACACTTCAGAATTTCGATTGGTGTAAGCAACATGTCCAGTGAGTACTCCCTCTTCAACAATGGTAGTGTTAAGGTATCCGAATTCAGTGATCACATCGAACATGCTCATTTCAATCATCTCGTACATCATCTTCTCAAACACATCTTCATCAACGACTCCTCTCGTGTGAACAATCATTTCCACGTATCCACAAATGTTCTTCTCTTTCTCTGGGTTAGGGGCGGAGCTTGTATGTGATTTAATGATATCTCTGTAGACCAGAGCCTTATCATCTGGGACATTTGGCACCAGGAGATTATGACTCTGCTCATTCATACTCGGTTGATCAAATTTCGCAATCAATCGACCATCCGGTTTAGTGATTCGGAATTCGATCAAAGCGATTCCGGTGTCCACAACTCCACGGGCGGGAAGTATGTGATAGATGAAGAACGAAGAAAGGAGATAGTTCGATGGCATCTCCCCAGCGATCGGTTTATAGGCACGGAAGACCGCACCTGGATGACGAGGCTGTGGAAGATTTTCCTTCTCTAATTCTATTTGAAGTGCTTTCTCTTTTTGTTGAGCCACTCTTTCCTTTTCTTCCAGAGAAAACTGTCTTAGGATTCCTTCCTTAGCTTCGATTCCCACATCAATTCCATTTTCATCAGTGGTCTCCTTGAACTCTTTTAGCTCTACTTTAATCGGTTCCCAGCGAGTTCTGAAGCTCTTCCTTCTTCCAATCGCAGTGGAATCCACAGGAGTTCGATTGAATACTGCACCATTATAGAAGAATCCGCTCTCTTTCACTTTTCCAGGGGATATACTGCTAAGTTCTTCTAGATGCTGTCCAATGTAGAAGAGAAGAGAAGAGAGGTACTCTTCGAAAATGAATGGAATCGAGAAGAACTTTCGAACTACTGGTCCCCTATACAATGGCTGAAGGAATCTAATCTCATTGAGCATCAGTGGTTGTTCCTGATTCTGTGAGTATCCACGCATGATTTCCGAAAGAAGCAGATCCTCCATCTTTTCACGCAATGAATCCTGGATAGCATTAACGATTTTATCAGCTGGTTCTGTTATTGCGGAGAATGTTAAGCAGATGTAACTCTCCAAGCGCTGATCGGCTCTTTCCATTTCCCTCCGATGAAGCCGCGGTCGTCTTCCCTTCATTGCTATTTCATACGAGTCACGATCCATGTGCAGTTGGAAGTAGAAGATTTGATTTCGCTCAAAGTCTCTGAATTTTTTATGTGAATGTGAATCTTTAAACTGCAGTAAGACTCACTTGTAGACATAACAGTTGACACGATTCTGAACCTCATACTTGACTATTGCCGTTTTGACTTTTTCAAAGCCAAGGTAGAGAGGGTTACGGTGTAATATCAAACTCTGGTTGCGGATTCGTTCCGGAACATCCATCCTGGAAAATGAAGAGTTTTTGGGAAAAACATTGAAGTTTTTAGTTTTTGTAAGGACTCAAATACAGACAATGAAAAAAGTCAGTCTAAATTAGCTAAAATCAAATGAGAAACGTACGTGTTCTGGTTTAAATTTTTCTCTTCTTTTCTTATCGATTCGAAGATCTTTCATTTTTGTTAATTTATCAATTTCTTATTCATTTCCATATTTACTTTTCTATCAAGGAGCAGAGGGCGATACAAAAAATGGATAAAACTCTCGACGTTTCCAACCTCTCTCCAGGCACTCAGGTACGGTTGTTAGGGGGTCATTGCTTCGTCATATACGTTAGTTTGGAAATTTTCTGATAATGGTCAACTAGAGAATTGTTAATCGTTGCATTTGAAGCACTTTATTCGTTGAACTCGTTTTGACCTCTCTATCTCTAAAGACTATTCTTCCTACTTAAAATTAACGAAGAACCATCCAAAATACCTAAACTAGAAAAACAAAAACATTTGCGACGAGTGGGATTCGAACCCACGCTCTGTTAACCAGAAGGAGAACGGGAATCTCCCGCCTTAACCACTCGGCCATCGTCGCGATGACAACAAGAGGGGGCGACGGCAAAGATAAGAGGATGACACGCCCCCGCCTCTCTGAACGCTGACAGCAACAAAAGGTCCCTTGTAGGAAACGCGTACTGTAAGATTGCGCGTGTGTTCAGAGAAGCATATCTCGGTTAGCTTCGATGCTATCAAAAAGTTGTCAACTGAAGAAGTGTTAAACAAAACATTTTGAACATTTCACCAGTTTTTCACTTTTTGATATGTCTGAAAACAACTGAGATATGCTTTGTGGAGCATATAGTACTGAGTGTACCTCTATTCTATATTTTACGGTATTAGGATGTTTCTATTGATCACGAATTGATAGACTTAAGACTTCTAGCAACATTTCCAAACCTCCAACTCATCCAGGTCTACAAATGGACAATCGACAAAAAAATCGCTCAAGGAGACTTCAGTTATATCTATGTGTGCAACGGAATCAGCAACATGTCGAATCACAAACAGTTTGCTTTAAAATGCGAAAGTGCACATAGTCCGTTGCAAATGTTAAAAGTGGAGGCGTTCGTATTGCAAAAAATCTCCAAACGAAATTCTCGTCACTTTTGTGATATTGAGGATATTGGAAAGTTTCAAAGCATCCATTATATTGTGATGCATATGATTGGAAGAGCTCTAGTGGACTATATGAAAACTTCATCGAATGGGATGATCTCAGTGAATTGTGCTCTAAGTGTTGGGATTCAAATTATTGAGGCGTTGGAGGATCTACACAATTGTGGTTATATTCATCGAGATCTCAAACCATCGAATATTTGTTTTGGTAGACAGGATCGAGGGGAACTCGGGAAGCTGTATCTTTTGAGTTTCGGAATCTCAAGACGGTATTTGGATTCAAAGGTTATCTAGAACCTAAATTCTCAATCAAAGTGCTTTATTTTCCAGAACCAAATGCGCAAGCCACGTGATCACGTAGAATTCCGTGGTACCGTTCGATACGCCTCCCTGAGCTGCCATCAGTTACAGGAACTTAGTCGAAAAGATGACCTAGAATCTGCATTCTACGTTCTCATCGAAATGATTACCGGTCAACTTCCATGGAAAGGTCTTCCCGATGGAGCTACAGTGGCACGGGTCAAACAAATGAGTCGTCAGCCTCCAGGAGTCACTCAACTCTTGAAAGCGCCGTGTCCGACAGAAGAGCTCCGTGAGCTTATAAATCTAATTGACTCGTACAATTATTTCACAACGCCGGACTATGCGAACATGTATAATGTAAGTTTTGCAGAATGTGAAATGATGAATTCGAATTTTAAAATTTAGATTCTTCGCCGTGCAATGCGCCGAAACCCTCAACCAGAACATCCGTATGATTGGGAGCAAGGAGGAACAAATGTTCTTTGCGATTTGTAGTTTGAAATAAAAAACTCCCAGCTTACCAAATTTCCCTTTGAACCGGACATGAAAAGTAACCCTCTGAGAAGTAATAATACAAATCGGCCGCCAAATGTTCACTTCTCGTGCTTCTCGTATTCCGACCTCCATTCTGTTTCTCCTCTTTTCGCGTCGCGTCGCTTTCATCGAATTGTGAAATCTTTCGGTGTTCTGGCACCAGAAGCTTGTCAACTGATCGTTGAATATACATCATTTCCAATAGGCTCTCTTGATTAATGACTCGAAGATCTTGTCGAATTCCAGCCCACAGCTCATCAACGACCTTAGTATGGAGATCCGCATACCGCTGACAAAAGTGCATACAGACATTGTTGATTTCATAGTAATCAGCAGTGATAATCAACCAGAAATCTCCCTTATTCTCTGGACTCCCGACGTCGAAATGAGTACCGTTTTCTCTGGCTTCTCTGTATTTATATGACATAAAGCGACTTTCATCATCGATCGATTTGCAAAAGAACATGTTAGAGTTTCCAAGTCGCACTATTCTCAGATAACCACATCTTCGATTCTCCAGAAGATCCATAAACTTTTTCAATTTGGATTTTGAATTATCCACAAGTAGGAATGGTTTGAATCGGGTCTCCGCATGTCCCACTTTTCCTGTGGTAGTGCACGCATTATCAATATACTTTTTGACGTTTATGAGCAACTCTTCATCTACATTTTCCTTTCGAGATTCTAACAGAGTTCGTTCTAGCTCCAGAACCACTTCCACATTCCGAACGAGCTCAGTCATCACTCGTCGTTCTTGTTGTGGCAACTCGAAAAGCACATCTTCTTCTCGTTTCCGATTCGCCTCTTCTTCTTCTTCCTCGTCACTGTAATACTGCTCTACTGGCTCTACTTGCTTCCAACTCTCTCTGCGTTGTCTCTCGAATTCATATGGATTCCTTTCTCGTGACTTTGCCATTCTCTCCAATCTCATGTTGATTTGTTTGATATCTATCTTTTGACGAAGACTTTGAGTGGTTAGAACTAAAAGCTCTAGTACAATTTCAACGTTGGCAATCTCTTCAGGATCTGTTGGTGGATTATCGACGAAAGGAAGCAATTCGTGTACACACGTTGGCAAGAAGTTGATATGGAATGTGTTGATTCGACCGTTAAAGTTGACGGAACAATTGAATTGAATGAACATTGGCTGATTCTTTCCCGCATACTCATTGTACTCCTCTCCAAGGTTTTGGCTTTCAGCTCTTGAACGCTCTCCTGTTGGTTGTTCTTCAATTGGACGAGGTGTCGAAGCAGAAGCATCTTCCTCTTCCTCCTCACTATTAGAAGAGCATGAAGAGTCATCTGAATCTGAATCCGAATCATCCGAATCATCTGTATCAGAGTATTCAGAACCCGATGGTTTTCCGGTGGCATCTTCTCCCATCTCTACATCACCGTCATCTGGATTATCTTTTCCATCTGTGCTGTCTGCATCGGATAGTGAACTATTCGAACCGCCATCCACATACATCATACCACTGTTGCCACGTGTTCTTCTCCTCTTTCTCTTCTTCTCTTTCTTCTGTTCAATCATGGTAGCTGGATTTAGATAGAACATATTCTTCGTTCCATTCACCTTCTTGAAGTTCTTTGTCAACATCTTATCGAACATGTACTCAATGTTGGATCCTCTACAACAAATCGTTTCAGAAGAGAGTTTCGATTTCGGATCCAAATGTTTACAGACTTCTTTAAGAGCTGATGGAATAGCAGCCATCTCAAACTCTAAACAATCAACCTCACTAGCCATATCCAACAAATGATTTTCATTAAGTGGAATATCCTCCTGAGCCGCTTCATAGATAGCTCTCATTCGGATCCGTGGGAGAATCTCATCTTCGAAATGAGCACAGAACGATGAAAACGTGGTGGCTTCTTCTGGCAAAACGTTTCGATTATTGGGTGTCCATCCGAATCGGGCTCCCGAATCCCATCGTTCCGGGACATCTGACATTGGAAGATTCACAATTCCATGTTCATCGAACGCGTCTTGAGCATAACAATGAGCAATTTGAGTCTCATGTACAGTAGCAATAAACATTGGAACAACTTCAGAGTTCATATCGAATTCCTTGATAGTTGGAACGAAAATCAAGGCGACGAGTTGAGTAGTGAGTGCTTTCGCATAGACACGTAACTTGCATTGTGGAGGTCTTTCATCATAGGGAACAGTTTTCAATAGATCAGCAAACACAATATCCTCTTCTGTATCGTGAACAATCCATCCGATATCCGCAATCTCTGAGAGTTGACAATGAAGTGCATTCAGTTGGAGGGAGTTGCAACGTGGCATGTCTTGGGGTCCTTCTCCGAGAACAAAGTGTGGAAGTGGGCGGTACTTTCGTTGAGCGTGATAAAGTAGATTGGTCAATGAGAACAAGTTTTCGTAAACTGTTACGAACTTGGAGACAGCTGACGCATGAATATCAGTGACCGTTGGTATCGGATCTATACTCGTGTACTTCTCTTTCATCGAAATATACGGGAACGGATCGTCGAGTTCACCGAGAATCTCTTCCTCTCCTTCTGCTTTCTTCGGAATATAACGAATTGGGAACATTCCTGGCTTCGCAGGTTTCGGGACATCTCTCAACCCTTGTTGCTCCCATTCCAAATCTTTCTCTCGTTCCTTGTCTTCCTTGAATCTCTCTGGTCTTCGTCTACTTTTCTGACGCAGTCTGCGAGCCTTTTCTTCTGGAGTCAGCTCTTTTTTCTCCGGTATTCCAGTCAATTCGTGAATGGTGGTGTATTTACAACGATCCAGGTATGGGAAGGACTGGCCAAGATTTCCAGGTTGAGCCAAATTTTGTTTACTATCAATTGGCATGTTGGGATCATTGATAGTTCCACACGATCGGATGATTTTGTCAATGGTGAAGAGGATGGAGATGAATCGAAGGTCCTCGTTCAGGCGGCGTTCCTAGAATATAATGGATTTTTATTTCATAACATAACTTTAGTACTCACCGCACTCATATTAGCCAATTGATCATCCGGATTTCCACCTTCCGGCTCATTCCACATCTCACAAACGATTGCAAGTGTCTCCACAGCCGATTTCGATGGCATCGCATTCTTCTGAGCCTTATTCACATCAACCTCTTCCTTATCTCTTCTAGACATTCTAGCTCTAAACTGTGGTACAGGCTTCTCTGGCTTCGGAGGCGCTTTTCGTTTCAAAATCGGATTTCCCATGATATCCTGTTGTACCGTAATCGCTGGGAACATGATGAACTGCTCCAGTGATCCTCCAGATGAATCGTAGACTTGTCTGAGAAGTGAGACGGCGTTATTCTCCGTCCATCCGGGTCGATATCCTTCTTGTGTCATCCGTTTATGCATGATGACGTTCTGACAGAAATCTGCGAGAAGGCGAATGATTTGAGCACCTCCCAACTCAAATCTGTTGAGAAGGATGACACTTCGACGGGCGGCAAGACTTTTGGCAAGGGTGTTGTGGAGGGTGAGGAGCATGATCTCTTCTGGATCATCTGTTCTCTCTTCAGCTCTGACGATTGTGGTGAGGTCACAAGGAACATGATTGTAGCGGACTACCATTCTTTCCAGTGGGCGTCTGTAAATTGTTTTATTTCTATAGTGTTTTCTTTTAATGTTGCATTTCCTTCTGTCTTTTATCAGTGGTACCACTATCATTTCTTTGCCACATTTATCAAAACTAGTTCTTCATTCATTACCAGAGAAGATTCGTTTTGAATTTGTGATGCTAACAGAACTGTATGTTTAAAACATCATATCTCGGTTGTCTTCGGAGATATCGAAAATCAACTAAAAAATTGTGCAAAATGTTTTGCTTAACATTTCTTTAGTTGACACCTTTTCGATAGCATAAAGCTAACCGAGATATGCTGCTCTCAACAAACGCGCGATCTTACAGTACGCGTTTCCCACAAGGGACCCTCTTGTTGCAGGCAGCGTTCAGAGAAGCGGGGGCGTGTCTTCCACTTGTGTTTGCCGTCGCCCCCTCTTGTTGTCATCGCGACGATGGCCGAGTGGTTAAGGCGGGAGATTCCCGTTCTCCTTCTGGTTAACAGAGCGCGGGTTCGAATCCCGCTCGTCGCAAATATTTTTGTTTTTATAGTTTAGGTACTTTGGATGGTTCTCAATTAATTTTGAGTAGGCAGAACAGTTTTTCATGATTCTTTCGTTGACATTTTCACCTAAAAATGAGAAACATTCAAAAACTTCAACTTATTCTCAATAAATGCTTTCCAGATGGAAAATACTCTCTACTCGCAAATCTTTTTGTTGTTCAGTTTTCGTATTTTCAACCATTGGAAGCTATTTGAAGCTGATTTGTTTTTTTTTTTGCTTAGGCGAACTTAGAAAAATTTTCACAACTTTTAATCCATGAAAATTGTTATTCAATTTTGACCTCTCGAATTTTCAAAACTCAAAAGTTTTTACCTGAAAACTTTACAAGCCGGATCGTTTCTTCTTTGATAGATCTTCTGAGGATCCATCAAGAACTTGGCGGCGTTTGGCTCATAACGATACCTTCGTGCCTCCTTCTCCAAATCATCCTTGTTCAGAATATGCCCGAATGTGACATTCATCATCCTCTGCCTCTGTGCCTCAACTGCTCTTCTCCTTGCTATCGAAGTAACTCCTCCTAAGAAAGCCGTCTTCACAATCGCCACTGGTCCATTCGTGATGACTTTTCGGATGAAGAAGTAAAGTGGCTTCTTGGAGTTTTGATTCTCGTAAACCAGAGTAACATACGTCTGGTTTTCGACGAGACAGAAGGTGGCACGGACTTTGATTGAGTAGAGAATGGCACTGAGTGGATATCTTGTATCGAATCGGAGGACCCTTTCCGTGGTGAAGAGCTCAAATGGGACATGCATCAGATTCATGACACATCTTTCGGTCTGTGTGTGAACCCATTTCTGCCAGTTGCCATCGTCCACTTCAAGCATTTTGTTCCAGAAGTTGACGAAGCCACGTGTCTTTGAAGTGTCTTCCTTGCTGAAAATATGAAAGAAAAGCTATGGTGAATGAAAGTAGATTCCCTATTTATGACCAAATGTGATCCTAGAAGCTTGGAACTCTAGAGTCTCATTTATTATTTAGTCATTTTCAAATCTTTATGTTTTCTGTAAACTCATCCCTTACACTATGCACAACTGCGGTAGGATCTGTCTAGAAGTGTCTCCCTGCTGAAACAACGCATATTCATTGGTGACACCAGGCGGAATCGTGAAATAGGCAATCTTTGTGTCGAACGAGTGAATATGAAGAAGCAGTCGATCCGCATCGATAATTCCATCCACCACCGACTTGATGAGATTCATTCGAATCGGATTCAAATAGTTACTCTCGGTCAGAAGATCTTTGAGCTCATTGTAAGGCCCTTCTAGAACTAATTCTACATTGACTTCCTGATGGACATTCTTGTTCACCGGCCATGCCGATGTGATAATATAATCGATGAATACAAGAGGACGGAAAGCGAGGCGAAGTGTCAGAATGACTTGTGTGTTGTTGTTCACAAACACAGCTGAAAGTAGAACGATACTTTTAATCTTGAATCTTGAATCACTTACTTGACTTCAATGTGAATCCTTCTCTCAACCGAACATACATCATTCGATTCAACGTGGCACTATAATCCGCTACAAATCGTCTATGTCTATCCACGTGGCTCTTTTGTAACTCCAAAAAATCACTGTTAATCTGCATAAAAGTGTCCATAAGGTAGTCATTTTCATTCAGTCCATTCTGAAATGACCAACAAATCAGAGCTCGATGAAACTGATTGATGTTGTCTGGGCTTTCATCGATAATATCATCCGGTTCCACTCGTCGTTTTATCACTAATTGACCATCGGAAGTTCGTGTCAAAGTGAGTGGATCTTCTGCTGGTTGCTGTCTCTGGCGGGGAAGATAGGTACCAAAAGTGGCCATTGTCATGAAATAGAAGAGAGATGACGAGCCGACATGTCCGAATACTGGTTCTGTACAAGCTTTTTTCTGAAGTTGAATAAACGAAAATGCGACGGTGTAGCTGCGAAGTTGAGTGAGCACATTTTGAAGAGCCTCTTCGTCAGGCATTCCGCAGACTGAGTCGGAAATGATTACAAGGTCTAAAAACAAGAAAATTACTCAAGCATTTCGTCTAAGGACCCACTAGATTGTGTGTTTTCCGGAAGCATTTGAATCTGAAGCAGTCCCATTCTCAACATGAATATCAGCGACCAATCGGGTGTTATATAACTTTTATCACTAGCAAATGATAGTTGCTGATCCTCATACTTCTCAGTGGCCGTCCAAACTCCACGACTTATTTCCATAATGTTGTCACCATCGTTTTTCCCCGTCTCTCCTTTCTTCATGAATCTGTCCTCGAAATTTGGAGCCGGAGAATCCGAAATCAGAATATCCTCATAAGAAGAAGAAGCATTTCTTCGATAACTATCTTCACTCGATGAATCACCTTCGCATAACGAATCAAATTTCATGTGCTTGTGTCGTCGCTTCAGTTTTCCCCATAATTCGAGAATCGGACGGGAGAATGTGAAGAGTCGTTTGAATATTTCAACGAACTTGATTTGAACGGAGGCGATGACCATGTCAACGTTGGATTCGGTCACGAAGACTCCTTGGCAGAGCGTCTGAAAGTGTGGTAGATGTTTTTTTTCTTTCGGACAATTTTTTCCAAAGCTGTGAGCTCACAAGAATATCAAAATGTAGATCTCGATGAGTTCTACATTTGATTCGATTTTGAGTCCACAATTTTGAAAATTCTAACTTACAAAAGTCTCCTCAAACTTCATAAACGGACTGAAAACACAGATCGATGTGAATACTTGTGGTCGAAACCATTGATCAGTTCCAGGGATTCGAAATGCTTTCACAGATGAGCAGAGAGCATTTTTAAGACTTGGAATCACACGATCCACAAGGCAGCAGTTGGATTCGTCGTCCTAAATAAACAGCTTGTTTCAATTCTCTTCAAATAAAGATCCTTACCGCCACGACGACCGATGGACTCAGATCAAGAACAAAAACGATTCGATAGTATCTGGATATGTATGTGCACTTTGTCTCAACTGTAACCACAAACTCTTCGTCTCCAACCACTTCTGTTCCGTCTCCGCCGACGGGAACGATTCCGACGACTGTCATTTCTTGACTGTACTCATCATCGGGGTCCGGTGGCGGATCGATGGATGTTTGAGGGACTTTCTGAATGGAGATCGCTTGACCGAGATGATCGATGTACCAATGGGCTCGGAGATTTCGGGAGGCACGGAAGATTCTGAAAGGAATTGCTATTGAATTGTATTCTTGCACTTTATGAGCGGCAAGCTGGTTAGTTTGAACGGCATCTTGCCGTGTGTTTGCTAAACGTATTTGGCAAGCAAAAGGAAATTGCGGCAACTCGCTGGACATTTTTTTCATAGCTCAATTGAAAAATTATGTTTTAGTTCCTTCCAAAATGCAAGATTTTTCTCAATCTAATGCATATTTTTTTCAATATATACCTTCCTTTTTGACAAAAATGCCCGTTTTTTCATATAAAAACTCTAGACTTTCTCAATTTCCAGCTTTTCAGACTCACCTATGCATAAACAAGATCACCTCGCCTGCCGGCCGAAGACCCGTCGTATCTTTCTTTTTCTTCATTTTTGTTCTAGGTTTTGTTCATTAGGTCTGAAACTTTTTTTAAGTGACTCAACATTTTTTTAAAATCGGTATATCAAATTTGTAGAGTGCAACAATAGGAAGCGAGGGATTAGTAGCAGCGCTAAAATAAAATGAGAGTGAAGGGGGCAGAGGGCATAGATTGTTTTATATCGGAAATACAAAAAGAAAACAAAAAAAAATATGCTATTAAAAAAACTCTATGGGAAAAACACTAAAAAACAATTCTAAAACAAAAAAAACCTACAAACACTTAACGTAAGCATCAGGATGAATAATAATACCGGAAAGAAAAAACAGAGAGAAGGCGCGGGAAAGTTTAAAATTGTTGATCTAAACTTCCAGAACCAAAAGAATAAAAACAAAAAACAAAACAAAAAAAAATCGAAAGAAAAAGAGAGTATCTTATGAAAAAGTGAATGTTATATGGGAATTTAAACAGCAGTCTCTCTCTTCAAAGTGGTTCCAAACTTGACTTCTTGATTACGAGCCTTCAACTGCTCCTTCTCAAGCCACTCCATCTTATGCTCGTGTTGAATCATTGCGTCGGCAGTGTTACGATCCAAAATCTCCTCATTCAAAATTCCAGTTTCCGATGCGTAGGCGGACGCCTGCCATCCGATAACCAGCTTACTCAATTCTCTTCCACTCATTCCATGCGTCTTCTTGGCAATCTCGTTACACTTTTTGACCCAGTCAAAGTTGTCCAATTTCAGACGTTGAGAACGGGTGCCGGAGGTGGCTGGCACGACGATGTGCTCGTTGAAGTATTGGAGGAGGATGCGTTCACGTTCTTCCACTCCTGGTAGTGTGAATTCGACGAGTTGATCGAGACTGAAATATTGGTTTTTGAAAATTCAACTGCATTGGAAATAAATTTGTGTCGATCGTGGAATCAATTCGATCCCTCAGCACGGAGAGTTCAACAAAAACTAAATGTTCTCTACGGACGCACGTGATATTTTCTTCGTCTGGCCTTCGAACTTAGGTTGTATAGTTATGAGAAATCATCTCGCAATAGATACAATCTATTATTGCAAAGAAATAACGCCTTACTGTAGTAATCTTCATAAACATACGATTCGAGATATGTTAGATATTACCCTTGAAAATAACCGGGTCTTCAAAATTCGAATTTTTTCACCGTCAAAATACTGTTTTTCATTTACTGTATTGTTTTTGTGCAAAATTGATTTTATGTTTCGTTCGACATTCCCTCAATTTTCTAGCAAAAAATCTCTCTCCACAATCCGGACAACCATTCAGAAACTCTTGCGATAGACTCAAAACATACCGATCGTTGACAGCCCAATCGAACTGTTCTGGCTGATTAGAGGCGACAACCAACATGAACTTTCTGGACTGTTCTCCAGTTCTGAACAAGAAAGCGTTGAGAGCGGCACGAGTGTCCTCGGACATTCCGTCTTTGGATCTCTTTTGCAAGAATGCGTCGGCCTCATCAATGAAAACAATCAATCCCTTTCGGCTCTTCGATGCCCAATCGAACACTTTGTGAATAGCGGACACTCCATCACGACCAAGTGGAGCGATATCTCCTCCAGTGAGAACTGCATAATCGAGTCCAGAGTGTTGGGCTAAACTCTTTGCGAAAAGAGTTTTACCGGTTCCTGGTGGTCCGTAGAACATGACGTTTCTGAAGAGACCATTATTTCTCTTCGTGTTAGAAGTGGTGATTGCAATATCACGAAGACGTCTTTCAAGAGCTGGAGACAGGATAACTCCAGAAAGTGGATCCTTCTTTTGGCGAGTCATCATTTGGAACGTCTTGATTGGATGTTTAGCAACTTCGAGTGGTGTGATTCTAGAAGTTTCTCTAACCAAACTTGGCTTTCCAAGGCGAGATTCGATGTAACGAGCGGTCAATCCAGTACCTCTCTTGGCGGTGTACCAACCGACGGCCAAAGCGGTCAAACCTCCGACGGCAGCAGCGATTTTCGTCTTGTCACTCAAAAATTGATTGATACCGGAGCCGATAAGTTCACCGCTCGTCTTGATCTTCTCAATGACTGTTTTTCGGTTCTCTTCTTCATGCAATTTCATCTGCTCCAGATTAACATCTCGATTTTCACGAGCTGCCTTTGCTCTTGCTTTTGTTTCAGCCTCGATCTTCTCAAGCTCGTATTTGTGTTTTAATGCCAACTCATGTTCGATTGTCTGTTTTCTGAGGAGCTCCTGCTTTTTGACGGACTCCTCTTGCTTGCGAAGACTCTCCTCTTGCATACGAGCTTTCATGGCGAGCTCTTCTTCGTTTCTCTTTCTGGCGAGTTGATCTTGGTACTCGGCACGCTGAAAAATTTGGAAATTATTGATACAGACTTCTGTTTATAATGATATTGTGCTTACCGAATGAGCATGCTTTGTTTCCTCTCCTAACGTCTTCCGCCGCTCTTCCTCTGCCACGCGAATATGCTCTGACTTCATATTGGCCAGTTGAGCTTCGATCTTTTTCGTTTCATTCTCAACTTCCTTCTGACGAGTAACCTCTTGCATTCTTGAAAGCTCCAAAGCTTCTTTGGCATTTGGGAAACGTTCTAAGTCACGAGCTGCTTTGGCGGCTCGCTCGAGAGCTGTTGAGTCGAACGAATATGCCATTTTGCTGCTTCCCTCGTTCTTCTGTGGTTGGCCGGGTTGTTGCGGAGCTCCTGGAGGACCTCCAGCTTGGAAGTCATCTGGAATTTGTGGAGCAGCGTTCTTCTGCACACCGAATAGCCAAGACATCTGAAAAACAATTGTTGTAGTTGGAGATGATGCAAAGATAGAGAAATGAAGAAAAAACGGAAAAACTCAGCAAAATAAAATATCAGACTACATAACTTTTGGAAAATGCTTACTAAAAAGTATAATTTTTGGAAAAAACTTCGGAAGAAAATGAAGAGAATTATTTCAATTTTTAGTTTGCTGTTAGTCCATTTCAAGCACCTTTTTGCAACAGTAATCAGTGAAATCTAAACTTTCTACACTAAATTGGCATCGCCTAATTTGACATTTATAACTTCACGCGTTAAAAATTTGCATAAAATCTAGAACAACTTGAATTTTATAATTTAGAAAAATCGGGCAAAAAATTATCATTGCGTCAGGGGTTTGTAGGCACTTTTCGCGATATCAAGAAATGCGCCAACCAAAAACTTGTTTTTAAACTTCCGCGTATTGTAAATTTCATCGGAGCGTGTTTGCTTCTCTCAAAATTTGATCACATTTTTCACTTTCGTTTTTTTCGACAAAACTTATTATCAGTTTTCAGCCGAAAACGTGGAAGAAACGTGTGAATCAGCTCTGTAATGTTCCCTGGCTACACAAATGGCTACGGCAGACCGCCCCCTGACAGTAAGCTCGATGATTCCTTTCTAATTTTTAATAAAAAATTCACAGGAGAATTTGAAGCACCAAAAGATAGACGATCTCAAACAAGATTAGCAGTGCAGGCTGTTGCGGTAAGTTCCGAAACTTCAGCTTTAATCAAAAAATGCTGATTTTTCTCATTTCAGAAGAGAGATCACAACAAATTCAAAACACAGAAAGAAATAGATGAGGAGAACTCCGTATTCCAGCAATCCGGATACGGAGAATCAGATAGTGATGACGATAATGGAGGGGTTAAGGTCGGTTGAAATACTGAGAATTGAAAATTATTCAGACTGTTTTAGATGGAAGTGAACGATCCGGAGCATGAAAAGAATGTCGAAGCCTGTTTCCTATTGCCAATCCACAGAAACAATCAAAAATCGTGAGTAAAACAATAGTAAATGAATTTCGATTTATTGAATTTCCAGAGCGGCAAAAGAGGCGAGACAAAACCAAGTTCGGGACGAATTCAATGTAAATCCCTACTCGTCATTCCCATCTGATAAGAGAGCATTTAATCCGTATGGAAATTCTGCTGCTGCTTCATCGTCTTCTTCTGGACGAAAACACAAAAAGCGGTCTAGAAGTCGTGAAAGTTCCCGACGTCGCCGTTCCCGTTCAAGCAGTTTGGAGAGTAATTCGAGCAGGTTCACAACATCAAGCAGAAGTTCAAGACGCGAACGGGACGACAGTGAGGAGAGGAGAAGAAGGAAAAAGAAGAAGAAGAGAAGGAGGCATTCATCCAGTAGCAGTAGTAGTAGTAGCGACTCTGATAGAACAGTAAGATCGGTACCAGTCAAAAAAGTGAAAGAGAAGCAAAGAAAGTATGAGTATCTCAGACCGGACACGAATTTTGCAACGGATTATGATTGGTTGTGTAAGTTTTTTTTCCCAGAAGTCAGGATGATTCAACAATTTCTTTTTCAGTCCGTGAAACAAAACTGGACGGAGGAATGTTCATAATGGGTAATCCACCAAAAGAAGTGGCCAGAATCAGACTGGGGTCGTACGCTATTGTAGGAATGGAGAATAATGAAGCCTTGTTCAGAGTAAGTTCAGTCAATGATTTCCAATGGTATTCGTTTCTTTTTCCAGCGAATCTACGGATCAGAAATATCCAAACAAGCAAGATCACGTGACTTCTACGCAGAATTGGCAGCTCTCGAAAGGAGACCGGCTGAAGATCGTCAAAAGATGGAAAGAGATTTTGCAGTACAAACAGGACAAGTTGTTAATGGCTATTGGAAACTCCGTACCAAGAAATGTATCCTGAATGAAATCCTGAATGAAAAAGTGGATCCGATGGACTATAACCTGCCAGAAACGCTTCGTTGTGAACTGGAGAGACTCAGAGCGCACGTGAAAAGCGCTAGAAGTGATGATCAGGCAATGTTGCGGCTCATTGAGCTCGAAGAAATTGCCAACTTTTGCAACAAAGACAGTTTCACAGGCACCGAAATCAAAGACCTTGCTGAACATCACTTGCGTGAGCTTAGAATTTCGATAAAGCAAGCACCTCAAAGTGTTGGTTTGCACTTGAAAAAATTGGAATGCTTCTGGAAAAGCATGCAAGACGTGACTGAAGCTTCAGTCATGGCCAAAGGCATTTGTGATACATTCCCACAAAATCCATTGGTTTGGGAAAGATGTTTGGACTTCTTCCAGTACAATCTCATCGCTTACGACGATCATGTGATGAGTGACAATTTTTTGAAGTGCTTGGATAAAGCGCACGATATGCTGGCTGGAATAATGGTCTCCCATGTTATCACCGATTTACCAGCGTTCCGTAGTCACTACCTGGCTACTTTCATTCGCTATTTGAAGTGGCTTCTTGCTGTCGGGCAAACTCCCATAGCGTTGGCATCTATTCAGTCAACCATGGAGTTCAATGTTGGTTTCGCTACGATTGAAAACATCGATGAACGATACCGCCAACTGAGCGATTTTTGGGAAACAGGATATCCACGTATTGGAGACCTACAAGGCTCTGGAGGCAGCAGGATGCTTGCACTCAAACACGCTCGTCCGGATGTAAATGAGAAGAAGTGGGAATCGGAAGAATACGGCCAGCTTGTCGAAACTGTAATGAAGGGAGCCAAAGAAATTCTAATCGGAGACGATCTTCGTTTGAATTGGGTCCGCTTCGAACGATTTATGGCAGATGCGGATGCACGTGTCAAACGAACGCCGTTCGCAGAATCGGATGCGTACAATGCTGATCAAGAAGTAGATTCACTTAATTTCTATGAAGAAGTCGAGTTTAGGACTAAGAATATGCGTGAACCAACACGAAAGAAGCAGGTCGTGACGTTCTATCCATCGATTGGAAATGAGGATTTCGAATTTGTGCAGCCTATGTTGGAACTTCTGGGTATCAGATTTAGGCATTCGGTGAGTTGTTTTAAGATTTTTTGCGATATTTCATTGTGGTTTTTCAGACTGAATGTTATTCCTCCACTGAACAAGTAATTTCGGAATGGATCTCCGACTGTACATTCAGAGAATTTCAAACGAATTTCGACGAAATTCCCACTTATACTGAACGAACTTGTGGTGAAGTTGGGCTCCGTATCCTGCATTTACTGATTAGCCGGCGTCACGAAATTTGCCAGGAATTCCCAAAAGATTTGGATAAACTGCTCGTGAAATATGCAATCGCAAAGAACGAGACAATGCTTATCAAAACGGAGAAAGAATTAGAATTCTACAAGTTGAAACACAAACAAGTTATTTCTGTGATGCAGAATATGTTAATCTCGGAGGTTGACACCAAGTTTAAAGATATTATGCTTGGATATCCACGAATGTCGGTGATTCTCGGATTAATTGGTGCAGACAGAGTTGTGACATGGGCGCAGAAAGCCTTGGACGAGCAAAAAGAGTTGAAACGGATTGCAACTGCGGAAAAAAGAAACACAATCACTCCGAAAGAACAAAAAATAATCAGAAAGTTCGTATTAGCTGAGAAGGATGAAAATGATTTGAGTGAAGTTAGAAACAAACTCTTCCTCGTGCTGGGAAACCTGAACAAACAGATGATGACAGAAGAGACATTCCAGAAATCTCTTGGAGATCCGACTCTCTCATATGTACCACTTCAACTCCGTCTCTATTCCACAATCATAATGGCCAGAATGTACGTTATGCCAAAGTGTCAGGAACGAATTCGATGTGAGCTGGCGAAGGCGTTGATGGACGATCCGAAGGATGTGATAGAAGGAATGGATAGAAGAGGAACTTTATGGTCGCAAGTGAATCTAGCAATGAAGGAACTGTTGGGAACCATCGGAGCACGGGATGAAGATGAGGGAATGTGCGGGATTCCAGAATTGCCGAGAGCTGGAGCACTGTGTATTTCTCTTCGGAATGCTTTGTACTTTGTGTTCTTGGGTAAGAATCCATTGGCACGAAAGACAATCGACGAAATCACCACGGAGGCTCTTCAAAAGTTCAAAGAGTACGAGAGGAATGCAGCCGATTTCAGACGTGAAGTCGCCGAGAAAGAACAGGATCGAATCGATATTCAGTTTATTCTCGACACACTTATTGCCTTGTTCTCGCAGGAAAATTATCGGACCTATTATTGCGAGAACTATAAGAAATTGATTCTGGCCGCTTCAAATACTTTCCCGTGTCACTCCAAGTATATGAAACTACTCTCAGAGCTGTACTCTACCAATCGACGCCAGCTGATTCAACTTCGTACGATCATAGATGAGCGTAACAAAGCGATCCGGGAGAAGATGAAGACTCAGGCGGATGTCTCTTTTGAACGACGACTCCTTCAGAATTCTCTCGCGATTATGTATGCGACGAAGAAAATTTGTGATCGAGAGGAAACGAATGCGAAGTTATCTTTGTACAGAACGTATCTAGCTGAAGCGAAGCAGCTACACGATCCAGCGATTTATCGCATGACCATGAGAGTAGCGGCGGCTGTGTCAATGTACACTCTAAAAGAAGAGGTGAGGATTCGGAACAAAATTTTTTTTCCAGTTTTTATTTTGAAATTCCAGGCCTACATTCATGCTGTCGGACATTGCAAATACGCACGTAACATTCATCTGGATCTCGTTGAGCTCGTGGACTGTCCCGACGAACAGAGTGCTAAAAATTTGGTTATCCAAACAACGTAAGCTTTGAATAATATTATTCAAAAATAAATTTGAAATATTTGTAGGATCGAAATGCTCACAGTGGCAACTGAAGAGCAGCTGACAGTGTTCATGGACAATTTCGACACTCTTGACACTTTCCGGGATGTGATCAGGCAGCAACAAAGAGACAAGGAGGCTGAACAACTCTTTTTGCAACAACAATCTGATTAAATTATTTCTTCACTTCTGCTCTTTCTTGGGTGTTCTCTACGGCTTTTCGCATTTTCTTTATTATTAGTTTGCCCTTCCCCTTGCTTGAAATGTTTCTGAATTCCCTGGTTTACTTCCGACTTCCCGAATTTCAGATCGTGGGTCTTGACCCGATCTCACCTATCCCTTATTTATTCTTAATGCTATTTTTTATTGCTTTTCTTTCTTACAATTAACAAAGAATTCAATGGTAGAATTTCTAGATTGTTATTTTTGGATTTTCGAAGTTAACCTCCTTCTGAACATATCGAATTTGAATTAGTCGAGCGTGAATAATTGAGTTACTATGTGCACAGGATGTTGAGAGCATTGCGCGGAGCGGCGGATCTGCTCACGACGGCGCTCTACAAGAATGAGATGGCTGTTGGTGGGAGAAGGTAGGTTTGAAAGCTGGAAGAGCTGAAAATCTTAACGAGAATAGTTTATGAAACGCATCGATTTTTTATCAGTCTTCAGCAAGTATTTTGCTCGTTTTCCCGAAAAAAAAGTACGAGCGAAAACGGTGAAAATTGATATAAACAGATGAATTTTTCCTGTAAAAACTGATGGTTGAATTCTAATTCCTGTCTCGGGTCTTATTTTCGTAGTACGAATTCTTGCGCTTTCAGATTCTTCTCAACACCAGCCCCAGAAACAACTGCAAAACCGGCGACCGCCGAGCCAGCAGCTGCAGAGCCAGAAGCCGAAACTGCCGATGTGATGGCTCCAGAGGACAGTGGAGAGCCGACCAAAGTAAGTGAAACCTCTTTGAATTCAACTTCTATACAACATTTTCAGACACAACGTCTCACTCAACCATACTCTCGAAAAGCCATCGAAACGCTGAAACTTGATCAGTATCCATTGTAAGTTTCTCTTGTTTTTCTTGTTTTTTCTCGACTCTCCCCTCCCCAATATTCCATTAATTTTTAAGTATCATCTTCCCCTTCCTCCTCATTCCACATAGATACAATTTCACTTTCGTTTTCCTTCTCTTTTCTTCTTTCTCCTCCCCTCAACTCAATTCTCTGTTTCTATAGATACGTGGAGAGAGAATGGTGGAAAACCGGAAAACGAATGACATTCTGGGCGACATGGCGTCAATTGAGAGATGTCAAGCGACGGGAGCAGATTCAGGTGAGCTCTCACTTTTGACTTTCAATCCCTTTTTCATCCTTTTCAGGAAGTCGGTGCGGATCGTATGCGTCTAAAAGCCATCAAATTCAACACGATTCTCCCGCAAGCGATTCGTGACGAGGCAGCGGAAAAGATGCAGAAAGCGCGGAAATACGATCATCCTCGCCTTATTCTGAATATGTGCCAATTCACGGGACGTCAACGTGGAAAGATCAAGCCGTACCGTTTGAGTAGACACTTGTTCCGTCGTTTCGCCGATCGATCCGCACTGGCTGGTGTTCAGAGAGCGATGTGGTAATAGCACACTTTGTTTAGAGTAGATTATTTGTTTTTTGAATTCTTTTTTTGTTGAAATATCATTTTAATGAAGGCTTTTGAAAATTATAATGAATCAAGAGGTTTTTTGTGCTCAACGGTCGATAAGAAGCCGACTTTCAATATCTTTGTGATTTTATTTTTTTTTTTGTATTTTTGTTGCCAAATAGTATTTATTGAATATTTATGTAGGTTTGATAACTTCAACATTTTTGAAAATTATGATAATCTCTGTGCAAAAAATCATATGCTTTCTGATCTTTCGCTAATTCTCTGTTGCTAGGATTCGCTCTTTTGCTATGAAATGTTGGACATTTCCATCTGAAATAGCAAATGAGAAAATCGATAGCAAATGATCCATGCTACTATACAACTGAGCCACCCAATATTTTAGGTATGTCTTACGAGGAAACGTCGAATAGCAAAAGAGCAAATCTTAGCAATTGAGAAATAGCAGAAGATCAGCAAGCAACTGAAAATTTGCCTAATCTCTGCTCATAACCTACTTCCATCTTCTAGACCTCCCAATGTCCAGTGATGAAACTGAGAAAACGCCGGCGGAGCTTCTTTCCCTTCCCAATGAAGTCCTCTGCTATCTGTTCACATTCATTCCTCCACATGACGCCATCACCAAGATTCCACTAGTTTGCAAGAGGTTTAGTCTGATTATCAAGGATGCAAAGTTTTGGAGCACTCGAATTGTAAGAACTGAATTCTTGTTGAAAAATCTTCATCTGATTTTTCTAGCGCAACGAACAATCAGTACGAATGCCACAATGTGAACTGCGACACCCTGATTATAGCCCTCAGAAGTCGTTCTACATGATCCATCAACAAAATCAACGATGGAAGGATTGGGAGTCTCAACGAATAATCACCGCTCCAGGTCATATGGCCACAGTAGACAGTGTGATGCTTTTCAGCAAAAATGAGAAACTATTCTGCCTCTCTGGGTCCAGAGATCGATCTATCCGTCTATGGGATATTCAGAATGTGGGAAGTGGTGAGAACTCAGAAGAGAACAAATGGACGGTGGCACAAAACGATACGGCACACTCCGGATGGATTTGGAATGTCTCTCGAAACGAGGACTCTGAAAAGTTCTACACGACATCATGGGATTCAACGGTGAAAGAGTGGAGTATTCCGGATGGAGGAGCACTTCAGGAGCTGAATTCTGTGAATCTTGGATCCGCTGTTCAGTGTGTCTCCACTTCGGGAAGCTCAAATGAAGTGGTATGCACTACATTTGCACGAAGGACAGCTGTTATTGATACGAGAAGTTTCAAAATTGTTGCTGATCATCAATTGCATAAAAAAGCAGTGATTGGTCTGGCAGTACAGGGTGACAAGATATTCACAAGTAGTGAGGATCGAATGATGATGATGGTGGATAGAAGGATGATGAGTAAAGCAGTGCTATTTGTAAGTTTCTATTTATTAAAGATTCTTTTTCAATTTCATGTTTATAGGAATACTGTCCGAAATCCTACAAAACCAGCCTGTCCCTTCAGCGTCACCAGTTGCTCACATCAACATCCGATGGAAAAGTGAAGCTGTATGACGCTAATAACTTCAATGTGGTGCAAAGCTACACGGTAACTGGAATACTAGGTTACTGAAAAAAGCCGTGGTTTCAGACTGGCGAATACACACGACAATCGCAGTTGCACATCGGAGCGCATATGGTGATGGCACGGCGGCAAGGAAGTCGGCAGTATAAGTTTATGGTAGGTTTATTAGATAGGGAAGGAGCCTTCACATGTCCTCCAATGTGAGCGCACCTGAGAATACAGTATACAGGTCCTGGGCACTTACTCCATACAAAAATTTATTTTATGAAAATTGAATTTTAATGGAAAGTTCGATATGTTCTTAGGAATTCAAGTAGACTCTAATTCTCAAACGAATAGAAAAAACGACATGTTGTAGGAGAATCGACGGTAACCTGGAAGAATAGGCTAAAAACCATATATTATCAAACAATTCAACTCACTTTTCTCAAATAGAACGAAAATCTTCAGATGAAATACTCCTTAACCCACTTGTAAAGTTCTGAAGATGGGTCAACCTTTGGATTGGTGTAGTATTTATGAAACCATTGAGACAAATCCCTGTCATACTTTTCCATTTCAATGTGTCTTCCGTATCCAATCGTTTTCTCTCCATTCTCCCAGTAGAATATATCCAATTTCGTCAAAATTCTCGGATCTAAATTGTCCAAAAGATCCACATATTGAAGATGTCCGTGTAGAAAATGTACTTGTAGAGTTGCAGTTTTGAGTTTTCTTTGTTTAAAAGAATTCCCCATCACTTTCCAAATCTTCGTTGCTTTTTTTCTAATGTCATCTGGAGATACAATTATAATCTTCTCGAACTTTCGGTGGAAAATTGTCGTGAACATTTGAAAAATTCTCCAGGAGTATCTTTGTTTGACTTCAATTGTAAAGCCATCTGTCAAGTACGCAAAACGGATTGAGAAAAATTCCAAAACCGAACTATTCACTCGAAGTATTCTTTCCAAATCATCGCAAAACTTATCCACATAGTTATGATTTTCGAGTACCTTTTTGGTTTCATCACTAAATAATCCATTCTTCTTGCATTTCATCAAGCATTTGTCTTCATAGTCGTAGCAATACTGTATAACAAATTGAGTGCCATTCTCATCAATCTCAGGCTTAAAATTTCCAAACACAAGTTCTATTTGAATTGGACGAACTATAACTGAGATACTGGTTAGATTGGATTTGAAGGAAGAGGTATCGATATAATCTCGGAGTTTATGACACACTCCACGAATTCTCATACTGAAAAGCTTATGAATTCTCCGGAGAAGTTCATTAAATTCATAAATATGGGTTCCTCTATAGACTCACACTGATCGAATATCGCATTCTTCAAATATTTTCCTCATGACCAAATCGGGCATATTATTAAGAGAGACCACATCGGGCTTAGCAATAGCATTTTTAGTTTCAAGTTTTGAAAAACACATTGAGAAATGATTGTCTTTTCGAACCGAAATCAATTCACCACGTTTTTAGGAACGTTTCAAAAGAAAACCGTGGCCGTGTTGTGACGGAGAATTTGTTTACTTTTTTTCATGAGATGATGTTTTTCAATGTAAGAGGTTGTTTGAATTCTCACGCAGTTACTTCAGGAAGATTAGAAAGTACGCTCCATTAGAAGAACAGAAGAAGAATATTATCTTCAGAAGACTTCACATCATTGTCAGCGTGGCCCGAGATAATTGCTAACTAATTGAGTATAATTTTCACGTTATCAATGAAATCAGATGGTGGGAAAACAGTTAGACTATTTAGAACTTTTTCCAAACTTATCTGAGGAAAAGCTAGAAAAATCATTGGTAACACCCAGCCAAATAGTTTTTTTGGTGGCAATTCCAATTTGGGAAAGTGTGCTACACTACAAGAGCCCGTTCCGATTGAGTAGCTGTTCCAGATAAAAAAAAATTGACTCTCTGAAAGTCCCCCTTTCATAAGTCCCTTCCTCCAAAATCACAAAATCCTTTGCAAAAAGATTTGTGTTCCCTTATTTCCTTTCTATTCTCTTCTTGCTCTTCTTTTTGGTCCCCAAAAGAATGCGTTCAAAAAAGGATGTATACAACATAATATATGCGAAAATTCGATTTGTCACATGCGAAGAGACATTTTTTGTGATTTCGCTTCGCAAGATGGCAAATAGATGTACACTTTTTAGAGACTAAAAAAAGAACAGTGGTCCCATGATGTTCCGAAAAAAGTGACAAGTTTTGAGGAAAAGAGAATAACGGAATAAACAGGAAAAAGTTTACAGAAAACTAGGAAAAGAGCATAGAAATAGTGATTTTTGAACTAAAAAATTATAATACGAATCTGAAAATTTGCAGGTCTACAGCCCGGGAATCCGAAGCGAAGAGCGGTGTGTATCCACGGTTTTACCCGCTGAACCTGCCAAATTTGACTACTCGTAAGCTACTCTCTCATTGAATAGCAGGCCCAATTGCCTTTTCTTTTCAGAGCCAGCCGGAAAACTCTGGCGATTGGAACCGGAGATAGCTCCATCATTTTCTGTCTTCCAGCTCTTCCAGTTCAGGAATGATTGCTTAATTCTGTAAATACTATTTTATGATCTCTGTCTTCTAGCTTCTTTCATTTCATTTCCCTTCCACAGTATTTGATAATGATCATCAGAATTTGTATATATCAATGCTCCTCTTTTTGTAATTTGCATACATTTCTAGCCGGTCCGGTTGGATACGTATGTGAATTTAGCATTATTTTGTAAAATGCATAATCGCTGCTTCAATAATATCTCGATGAATTATTTGACCCCTCTGGTGCGAAATGACACAGAGAGCTCACCTTTTGAGAAAAGAGGAGCACCACAACTCGTGTTATTTGTCTTTTGGCACACACACACAGTCTGCTCGCGTGCTTTGGCTCATTTGCGTATTACGGGATAGAGAGTTATGCATGGAACGTTCGGAACGTTAAATGAAAGAAGAAAAGAGATCAATGTCCGCATTGTGACCCCCTCTCTCTTCGAAAATGAATTGAAATTCCATGGAGGTGTTAGTCGAAATATGACAAGTACCATATTCTTTTGTTTAGTTACGAGATAATATTGTTAACGGCTCAACGCATGCTCTCTCTTCTAACGGATTATAATTTCATATATTTACCGGCGTTGTCTTTGAGAAGTTTTGGGTTGAGACACACGGGAAGTGTGTTTCACGGAAAGAGAGAGAGAGAGAAAAGTGACGTGTGGAAATAATATTAGGCTCAATATTGGGAAGAGAATAATGAGGAACAATGCTCGAAGATGTGAAATTTCGAAAAAAAACTGAACATGTTATTCGAGAGCAGCAACTTGCTCCTAGTAAGAAACGAATTGATTAAGGATTACTATTAGTAAGCAGGAGTAATGTAACTTCTCTAAAACAGCAAACATTTTATAAACTTCTTCATGTCGCGTCATTAAGAACCCGATCTAAATACCGTTGTCTTAAATTTCGGAACGAATCGTATTGTTCTCGAGCGAAACTATCCGTTATACTGTTCGGATAATCCATGCATTATACAACTCTGCAAATTTCTGCAGCACTTTGCAGTACTTACTTTTCCGCTGATAATGAAATAATTCAACTGAAAAGTCGTTAGCACTGTATCCATCCTTGCTGTTTTCATACAGTTCCTTACGTTTTCAGTTGATTTTACATGATTTAGGCTGACTTTAAGCATGCGTCACACAATCAGCAATTTTTCTGCGGCTGTAAAAAATTCAGGAGGTATCAAACATAGCTGAAACTTCATTTTTGTAGTTGACAACTTATTTGTGCAGCCACCTGGCAGTTAAAACTTGTTAAATGAAGGACTCTAGAAACCATCTAAGCGATTCCAGCGATAGTTGAACTTAACAAGCTCCATCTGCCGAAAAGGTAGTTGCACAAACAAGTTGTCAACTATGAAAATGAAGGTCGCGTTATGTTTGATACACCCAGATTTTTTTGAAGTCCAAGAATTTGTTTTGACTGCGTGACACATGCTCAAAGTCTGCTAAAGGTAACTGAAAAACTGAGGGATCGTATACTTCTGAACTGTACTGTAGGTCATCTGTAATCAAATTCAGTGTTTCCAAAAATCAAGAAAAAAGCGCTCTGAAACAAATGTCTATGGCTTCGTGCATTACCAATTTTTTGAAAGCTATCTGAACATTTCAGTGACCAGGTCCCCCAGGTCTAACTCCTTTATTATTTTGTTCCTTTTTTTTTATACTTCCAAAAAAGTTTCAAAACACCTCAATATAATTGCTCCCCACAACAAACAGGCATGACAAATTTTGCACTTTTTTACCTTTCCTCCCTCTTATTCCTGACCCCCTTTTCCTATTGTGAACCTTCCAAATCCATTCTTATTTATTTTTATTCACAACAAGCAAAAAACACGAGAGACGGAGAGAATGTACTTTTTCAAACATTTGTTTACAATCAAAAAACAAAAAAAGAAGGCAAGTGAAAAATGACAAAAAAGAATTTGGAGAAGAATTTGAAATTTTAGACATGGGGTGGGGAATTGTGGAATACAAAAAGGTGAATGAAAAACCGGGAATTCAAATTTATTGGAAAATGTTAAATGAGAGAGAATGATGCCTATTCGAGTGAAGGACAATCAATTGTACCGGAATAAAACCAATGAAAATTAGAGATAATGAGAATTATCAGTGGAGCGCACTTTCAAACTTCTCAATATTCAAATTTTTACTAAGCAACTAGACAAGATAATCAGCAAGAGATTCTAGACAAAATCGGTAAAAGTGAGAGAGAAAAAGAGAAATAGACAATTATGTTCAAACAGAGATTACACTATTCATCAGTGTATTTTTAATTCAATCGATGATACTTTCCCTTGTGGAAGGTGCCGTCCGAATAGGATCCCAACTTGGTCTCTTCGATATTTCCGAGACACACCTGATCACAATCAACAACTCCATACAGTGTCAAATATCCTATTGGTTTTGTGCTCAACTCCTTTTTCGATGCGTAGATTTGACGTTTGATTTTTCCCTCGCGGATTCGTTTTTCGTAGTTTGGACCGTAGACTCGGGGACGGCGTTCGATGTTGAAGTAGAAGTGCCATCTGAAAGAAAGGATGGTTTTTGGGATTCGGGAGAGTTTTTTGGTCAGAGTCGTCGAATTCGGGGCAGGAAGAGAGGAAATGTTCATGACCTGGCCCAGTCAAAGACCGGGATTGGAAAACTTTTTTTTTAATCGAAAACTCATCAGAGTGATGTACCAGATTTTTATAAACTACAGTATTAGAAAAAAGTGGAAGAAGGCGGAACTTTAACAGAAACATTTTCTCTGAAATTTCAGTGATATGTAACTCTTATGGTTTTGGACCTGGCGCCGGAATAAACGAGCACAGATTTCCAACTGACCCTATCGGCGCTGAGCAGCCTATCTCTTCAAGCGTCTAGAACTAATCTAACTGATCAGCAGCTCAGATGTTTTGTAATCAAGAATTCGGAGCCAAATGTGACCTTGCGCTTTGGGCTTTATGAGGTACCACTCTTCCAATATTTTCTAAAACTCTCAGTTCCCCACGCTGTCTCTTATCATCCTTTCTTGCGTCCTGCTCCTAGTTTGAAGGACATATCTCACTACTAATGGGTCTATGTCCCTCAACATTGGACATCTAACATCAGCGTCTAGACAATCAACAAATGATCTCTCAAACTTTCTCCATACTCTTTTTATCTCCGAAAACTTTCCCCAAGATATATAGCACCTATCATTCTCGATCATCATAATTATCCTACTTTTTCAAAAAAAAAAAACTTTCACTCACTCGGCAGCGTCCAATCTCCACGGACGCATGTACGTGCATCCTTCACGGTCCTCCGGAAACACAAACTTGTCCATCGAACAGAAACCGCCTTCCTCCATCAGACAGGTGTAGGATTGGAGTCTGAAACAATGGGAATTGAGTTGAGAAAAAAAAATTGTTAATGGAGTGAAGTTGCAGAGTTGAGGATTAGGGTGTAGGAAAAACTTTTCAGGTGTACTGGAACAAGTTACCGTAAATCCTGTAATAATAGGGACCCTGTGTTCAGAGCAATATATCTTGATTGTCTGTAGAGTTATCGAAAAATGTTCAACTGATTAAATGCTTGAAATCTACTGGCCAATGTTTCTCTAGTTGACTACATTTTGATAACTCTAACGACAATTGAGATATACTGCTCAGAGCATACAGTACTGGATGAGCCTATATTACAGGATTCACGATAAAAGGATGAAGATTTTTGGCTCACAGATTCAAATCTACTGAACCTTCGGCCAATTTTTCTATTTCAGATTATAGATTTCCCTGACCTAATCTTGTTCTTTTTTACCCTATTCCGACAAAGTAATTTCCCTACTCTCCACGTTCTTTTTTTGCGGAATTTCCATGGCAACGTCATTATTCTTTATGGGAATGCGTTTTCCACGCTGTCTTTCCATTTTCCCCTTTGCCCCAAAAATACTTTCATTCCCTACTTTTCTTACTACTAACACTACATTCGACTACTTACAATCCCACAAAATGACCAACGACAGACAGAAGCTGGCAGAGGATCGGGCTCTGTTGAGTCAACAGGTATTTTTGACTTAGAATGGAGCGCATTTTCTAATCTTGAAGTTTTGAAAACAGAATAAAGAATACGCGGATAGTCTGGCAAAGGATCTAGCTAGGCTTGAAACCAAAGAGAAGATTCGAGTGGAGGCGGAGAAAAAGGAGCAGAGGAAGAGGACGATTCAAGAGTATAGGGAGAAAGTTAAAGGTGAAATTTTGGGAAATCGATGATTTTCAGATAGTTCTGTACGAGTTTTTTCCTGATTTTACCTAGTTTTGTCCAGGATTCATAGACGGTAAAGATTTTCAGCTGTACCGAATTTACAGCTAAAATTTAGTTTTTCAGGCGTTTTGAGCCTTGTTTCCTTATGAAACTATATAATAATTATACACATCGATAGGGAATTTTTTGATCTACAAGTCCTTTTTTTTCAAATAATCACTTTTTTTGAAAATTAATGCAAAAATGCTGTTGCTGAGTTCAAGCTCCCAGGAATAAATAGGGTACTGTAGTGGCCTGATCAAGATTTTTTTTCATGTTCGAGGCTCTGAACTCGGCTTTCAGGCCTAAAATTAAGTGTTTCAAAACCTCGAAGTAAATTTTGACCCGTTCACAGCTAGAAAAACTACAAATTTCCTCAGATTTTCGGAATTTGGCATTCAGCCTTACCCACAGTTGTTTGTCTATTCAAAAGTACCGGAAATTCTGTGATAAAGGCCCAGCGAGTGTTCAGAGTAGCACATCTCGGTTGTCTTTCGAGTTACAAAAATACAGTCAACTAAAAAAATACTTACCAAGCCATTTAGATAATTTTGTTAGTTAAAAACTTTTTGAAAGCTCTGACAGCAATCAAGATATAATGTTTTGAACATACGAACTCATCTAACGCTCCAATTCTCAAAAGCAATATTCCAGACACCAAAACCACCGGCCCTCTCCGTCTCCTGGTCCGTTTCCCCGATGGATCCCGCTCAATCCTCTACTTCTCTCCATCAGACCCCATCACAAATCTCTTCGATTCAATCATCTCCCAACCCGCCTGTCCTGACTATTTCTCAGTTCGAAGTGTCCATCCAAAAGGGGAAATTCAATGTTTTCCCGATTGGTATCAATCTATTTTGAAAGAGGAGTTCATTGATGATGAGGACCTGCGGAAAGGAGGAGAAGATCAGAAGATGTCATCATTGATGAAGACAATTCCGAATAACTCGATTCTTTTCATAAATATGATACACTAATATTTGCACTTTTAGCAGCATCATTTTGGAAACAAATAGGCAAAAGGAAGATGAAATTCAAAACTACGGGGGGAAGAAGGGATGTTGTTTGTTCTTGTCTCCTGTGGCACTGGGAAGGGAGTTGGTTGCGCAACACCTTTTGGCACCCCACCAAACACTTTTTCGTACTATTTTGTTATTACTTTTTGTGGCGTTTGGAGAATGATGATGATGGGAAAACGATGAATATTGAGAGAAGTGTCAATAAGAGATTGTATAATGTGGGAGACTGTTTTCTTGGGGAAAGTGGCTTTTCAAAAGGTGGGGTGTCAAAAGCCAAGGGGGTTGAATGAAAATTTGTCATTAGAGCGCTGTTGCCCTAGCAAGGATAGTAAAGCTGCTAAGATGGAGTTTAGGGCATACAGGTAAAGAATATCATTCTGATGATCTGGGACCTAAGGGTGGGATGATAGCGGATACATAATAATGGCCGAACTTTCTCATGTACAGGTTTCCTAGGCCACCAATATTTATTAAGGTTGATAGAAAGAACACGGTAGTGGACTAAGAAAGGGGACTGATTTAGGGATTGAAGCTCACAAACGTTTCAGGACAAGCAGGCTTTGTGCGATTTCCGGTGGGCGTAGCGCAGTTGGTAGCGCTTTTCATAATCTGCCAAACTAGCCCAAATCCAAAATCGTGGCCGAACTTTTTTTTGTATGGTTTTCTAGGCCATCATTTTCAATCAGGAATTTCAGATTTTTCATTATATTTTTGAGCCCAATTAAGGCGGTCCCAAAGATCACAGTGCTCAAAAATATCCGCTTCTCAGGGACAGCTCTTCAAAGCTTGAACACAATTTTCAGATATTTTCCCTACAAAATCTCTTATCACACTAACCAAAAAAGTCATAAACTTTTAATAAAACATGACCTCCTCCCCTCTGTCCTAATGAGTGTCTTCTTCATGTTATCAGGTGTGTCAGTTGGTGGTAGGAGGCTGATTGGAAAGACAAACAATTTATTTATGATTTTTTTTCTGTTGGAGGCAGAGCCAAAAAGTTGCTTGGCTAGCAGAATTCTTGGATCACCTGGTTTTTTCGAAGGGGTCAAGGAAGACAAAAGATGGCTAAGCTGAGCTTTCTGGGACTTGAAAATTCTTTTTTTTTTCAAAAAAAATTTCTAGACCCATTTTCGCTATCTACCCATCTCTTTACTTTTCCCTTCCCAATATCCCATACTTGTTACGTACTTGTAGCTTTCTACGCTCTATTGATAATGACTTTTGGCAACACAACTCTCTCTATATATTCCCCGTATATTGTCTTCAGCGCTTTCCTCTTCTTCTCCATCTTCTCGGGGCGCTTATGATGATAAAAGGAGGTGTAAATGTGTGATAAGTACGTTAAGGCAAAAGAGGTGTTTAGAGTAAACAATGTGTACAGTTTTCCCCCTACGATTTTATTAAAAGGGGGGTAGACTTTTGATGGTTAAGGAAGTGCTGGAGAAGGTTTTTTGGTTCTAGGAATTCGAGAAAATTCTGGCGAGAGAACTATCCAATTAGTTTCGTCTGAAACGACTTGCGGAACTAGAAAGACAGTAAAAATTAACTGGGAATTTTCAAATTATGGGGTAGGTACTTTGGTTTCAAGACATCAAAAACCTTAGAAAAGTGAGTTTTGGTTTGAGAAGACGGTCTATGATCACCCTGAAACTTAGGGTCTAACTCCTGGAAGGCCAAGTACCGTAAGATGTTTGGAGCAGTATATCTCTGTTGTCTTGATAGCATTCAAAAAGTTTTTAACTGATAAAATGCTCAAAATAATATTTTAAGCATTTCTTCAATTTGCTGTTTTAGATAATTCTGAAGACAACCGAGATACACAGTTTTGAACATAAAGTACCGGACAGGCCCTCTATTACAGGTCAACTGCACTTTCAGAGCAGCATATCTCGGTTGTCTTCAGAGTTATCAAAAATGTTTCAACTGATGAAATGTTTGAAATGTTTTGTAGAATATTTTGTTAATTGACCACTTTTGGACTTCTTCAAAACCGACCGAGATACGCTGCTCTGAACATGCAGCACTAACTTCTATTATACGGTACACCTAGGTCATCAAACCTAGGAAACTCACAAATCGAGCAACTATGGACACAACCCGAAATCCCCTAACTAGAAATCCTTCCTGGCCTAGTATCCCAAGTTAAATCCTAGGCCATCTTCTCCAGTCGCAAAAAAAGAAACGATCACCAACCATCTGTTTCCGGAAAACAACAAAAAATCTGCTGACTCAACCCCCAACATTCATCATCATTCTCTCTGTCCCTACACGAACGAAATGATAAGGACGTGTAATTTGAAGGAAAAGAGAATAGAGTGTTCAGCACAGTTTCGAAAAATTTTTTTTTGCAGCTAGAAAAAATGTTACGCAAGAGAACAGGGACCCCAAAAACTGTACTTCATAGGGGTCAGATTGATAGAGACGCCCTTGAGTTCAAAAGGAGCAAAAAAACTTAGTAAGAAAACTAGTTGTTCGAGAAAAGATCCCGAATTTTCTACACACCAGAAACCACGCCCCCAAAATCCGTACCCCAAAGATAGACCCGAAAAAAAACGGCAACTCACTTGACACGTCTCTCCAGCAGCTTGAACGAGTAATGAAGACATTTCGTGGCGTTGATGATGAAATTCGACGTTCGCAAGAAAAATTTCGGTGTCAAATGTGAAATCGTATAGGAAGTTCCGTTTAAATCCGCCTGTTCCGGAATCTCCACATAGGTTGCCTTCTTGTGAGCTGTCGTTTGATGGATACACATTAGCATGAGAATCAAAAGTAAAGAATTAAAGAAATTCTTCATGATTATCGTGAAGAAGAATTCCCGAATTCTCCTAAAAACTCAGACCGAGCAGGGACAGAGAATTGTGCGGTGGTGGGTGGAAAAGTGAGGGGCGGAGACGCGACTTGGTGGCGCGGGAAGAAACGAACACTCGACTCCGCCCACTTTTTGGAAAAGTGGAAAGGAGAGAAGAGAGAGAGGAAGAGAATTAGACACACATAGATTTTCGAAATTTCTTGGGGTGGCACATGGAATTCGGGAGGAAGAACATGAGGAATCTTCTCTTGTATATTTGTTTTGATGTTATGTGTTGAATAAAGAGGAGGTGTGTGTGTGTGCAAAAACTATAGGGCATACATGGGACAGGAGTAAATAGATATGGTTTGAAGCTCAGAAATCGGTATGTTGGGGATCTTGAATTTGATGATTTGGAGATCAGACTACCGGAAAGATATGATAGGCTCATTGGGCTTGATGGGCTTGAAATGACAGTAATAGAGGTATAGTGCATGTTCAGAGCAGTGTATCTCGATTGGCTTTGAAGAGAGACTGAGATATACTGCTCTGAACTGGATGGACCTCTATTATAAGTCCTACGGTATACAAAAACCCTGTTTCAGACCCACAAAAATGATAGTTCAGTGTCGACTAAAACTCGCGCTAGATACGATTTTGAGCTACTCATTACATCCAAATTGCATACCCTTGAACTTTATTTGTAGCTATTCTGAGCCGGCTTTTCTTCAATATTCTGTTTCGAAAAATATACCGAAACTGGCTACCTATTATTTCATAACTTCTGGATAATTTCTGATTTATTTTTCGATGCACTTTACCTGTCATTCCTAACCGTTTAAGATAAGAACACTGGAACGTGTGTGCTTTTGAGAAGTACACTATGACAGAAGTGCACTTCATGTTCAGAGCAACATATCTCAGCCAAATTCCCTTATTCTATGCTCCACAAGTTTTATGTCCCTTCAATTTTTTAGTTACGAAATCACGTACAGGGAGCACAATCGAAATTGCAACATTGATTTCTGACATTTATGTTCTTTTCTTGTCGCGGAACTGTGTAGGAAGTAGATAAAACGGTTTGATTGACAAGGTTGAAATTGTTTTACCGGAAAATTTCTTCTAAATATGAAAATTCTGTTCATTTCCATTTATTTCTCATTATGTTTGTGTGACTCATAATTGCCATAACATTCATAAAACTATTCCAAACATATGTTTTCTGTCAACATATTCTTTTGACCTCCCATGTGTTCTTTTCCTCTTTCATCAGAAACCCTGAACCACTTCAAGTTCTTTTTTCCCTCGATTTTTTCTCCCAAAAAAATCTTGTGAACAGATGTCCTTTTTCTCTTTACTCCCATGACAAAAAAACTCATTTTCATCATAGGCGGTCTCTTTTGAAAAATTTGGAGTGGTCGGTATCCTTTGAAGTTTTTGCAGCAGTTGAAATATCAACCGATATGGATCTCTAATGAGAAGAATAGAAAAAAGAAAGAGATTACTGTAACGGGATAAGGCCTACTTGTCAGGAAAAGAATTTTTGAAAGGCCGCGAGCCGATTTGCATTCTTTTTTCGAAAAAATACAATATATTATGGTTCATGACCCCCAGCAGTTGAAACTGGCTGAGATGCCGTAATCCAGACTCGACCCTAGGTTTATAGTATACCAAATGAGAGTTTTCGAAGTTAAACAACATTTCGGTATTTGAAATCCTAAAGTGCATTTTTCCCATTACCACATTTTTTCCACACGATTACATTAGCCCGATTCGAATTGCCTGATACCGGCTCATACCCATTTCCCGAACGACTAAATAAATGGCAACGGGAACGAGTTGAACTTTTGAGCAAAAGTAATAGTGATTAGTTTTTGAAGTACGAATTGGAATTTGAAATGAACGAGATATTGAAACACTATACAGAATCACGAAGTATTCTTGTGAACCTTACTATAACTGAGATTGTTAATATGGAATTTTCAGACCAATACTTAGCGCCGGCTCTCTTTTTTTGACACTTCCAACAACCAACAATCTGCTAGTTGATTTCGAAACTGAAACCTGGAATTCAGAATCACTGAAGGCTTATCAAAACCTGACCATCCACTATAGTGAAAAGTCTCGACATACCAGAGCCAAAAACCCACCAGATCTGTTTAAAAATGTCTCTCTTATCCTTGACTTTCAGACCAAAAACCTCATAGTTCCCGTGTCCACATACCATGTTATGTTTTCATTTTCCATGTTTCTTCCCCCACTCGCCCCTAAAAACCATGTCGTTCAGTTTTATAATTGGATTTTCAGCCCACTCACTCCCATCTAGTGGTTTCCAGATTTACAATCTTCCTCATCTTAAACTTGCGATTTCCAGGGGGACAAAGTTCGGAAAAATGGTTGGAATGTGAACTTCCAGACAACCAAAGTTTTTGAAGAAAAATGGATTGAGAGACTATGAAACGTCGTGGCAACTGTAAAAAACTAAATTCTGAAAATTCAATTCTCTCAAATATACAAGTTTCCCGGTTTCCATTTTTGTTGTTCTTTATACTTTTTGTTATTGTTTGTATTTCCTTCTTCATATTCCAATCGTTTCTGCCATTGTTTTCCTGATTCATCCTTATACTGTTTTCGGAAATTGTTGTATAGAGAAACAAAAAAAAATGAGGAAAGGAGGGAAATGAAAACAAAAGACGGGTGGTTCATTTCTTTTTGTTACTTTTATCGTCGACGTTGATTTTTTTTCTATGGGTGGCAAGAAAAGAACAAATAATCCTGAAAAAGAATGTCGAAGTATTTTCAGAAACACGAGGTTTGTTTGAATCGGTTTGAGCATAGATTTTTTGGTTTTATATGACAAAACCATGCAGGAACTCTCATGACAACGGCAAGGGCTCAACTATTATAATAGACAACAAACTTGTTCTCAATTCACACAGATTTATTATATTTTTTGTACCAAAATTGACAGTATATGACTGATTTAAGGAAAACATTGAAATATTGAACGCGAATGTCAGAAGAGTCTGGTCACAGTAACCTAACTGGTTCTGGATTTTAAGAAAGCTCATATTGAAGAGATACAAAAACTTATTGTGGTATATAACATAACGTGAGAAAAGTTTGGAGGTGATATGAGAGTATAGATGAGTGAAAGTCGAGAAATATTAGTTTAAAGTAAACATAAGAGTAGAAAATATGAAATATTGGGTCAATGGAAATAATCCAAAAACAAAAAAATAGTAATCATCGATGATGATCGTGGTATATGTAACATAATTACAGGTGCTTAATCATATTTCCAAGTTTAAAACAAATCAAGAGTAGCTTTCCCGTCTACAAAAAAAACTTTGAATGCTGCCAATTCAGCGATCGACTTATTGATTTTTTCGTCCCATTCCCTCTTTCCTTCCTCATCTGCCATTTTCCAAAGATCCTCCAATGTCTTCTTCGTATGCAAAAGCGTCAAAATCTTGTATATATTCTCAAAACATTTGTTAACTTCTTTACTTCTACCAGGTGTATATTTCTTATTTATATCCCATGCTTCCATTAATAGGCAGTGGTCCTCAACATCGTAGCTAATGATCAACATATTGTTCTTTCTCTTGTTTAAAGAGGATTTCGATAGTCTGTAACTCTTTCCTTTTTTTCCATTCTGGATTAGTAACTTACGTGAAAAAAAATCTGATGAAAGGGTCTGAACCATAAAGTCCAAGGAGTCCATTCACGAAACTATCGAAATC
>GL379835.1:539390-555893 GCA_000143925.2 Caenorhabditis brenneri | reverse complement strand
ACAGTTCGGAATTTGGACCTGAGCCTTGGAGTCCATGTAATCCATCTATCAAATCCTCAAAGTTAAGGGGATCTGTCTCGATTCGTATCTGCGAAAACATATCAACTTTGCTGTTTACCCAATAATTAACAAATGATTTTAGTTGCTCGTGAGTGAAGAGATTCCGGTATAGGCTCACGTACACAAGGTTTCTCAAACCGTACAAATCCTCCATTTTCACCCAACGAGCATCATCATAAATTTGGTAATGAAATTTGAATGCCTGTAATTAACTTATTATTAAACTATTCAGAAAAAAACATACTTACATTTTCGTGTTGAAAGTTCGACGGCATTTTTTCCACTGCAGAATTAAAAGTACGAAGTGATGTTGCCGTATCCATTATCATATTCAAATCTTCCAAACTAACTTTTTTGCCGTAGATAGTAAGATCTTTCCAGTTTTTCATTACCGGATTTGATAGAAGTTCACGGATAGTTGCTTTTCTTGGGATATCGGTACAAAAATCAATGGTAAGATTATTTGGGAACACAAATACATTCTGCATTTTTTGATAAAGTATCGCTGCATTTTCAACCATAGAGTTGCCTGGTTCATTTAGCCTGCAAGACATTAATAGCACGAGTAGCAGATCAAAAAATGACTAACCATGACTTCAAATCCTCTTTGTTCATCATCTCCCATTTTTTTGTTTTCCAATGCATATTGTCGTAACACAAGTTAAGTTTGAGAGACGAAAACTTGATACAAGCATTCAGGCATATTTCAACACAAGGACTCTCCGTTTTTATTCGTGCTAATTTCAAAACTCTCTCATTTCGTTTTGAAGTCATCGCCAAATTAATCCTGAAAGCATGAGAGATGAAAACCTGTCAAAGACGGTAACAGAAAAAGGCAGGGCTCAAAGTGGACAGCCTTGGTAGGAATGAATACAGTTCAAAAAAGTTACTTACCAGTCTTTGAGACCCATTGTTTGAATCGCCTGTACTTGAACTAGAAGAGGTAGCCGGTGGAAAGGAATGGTTAATTCGAATTCACTGAATAACTTATTATCACAAAAACTCCCGGAAGAAAAAAATTACCATTTTTTGATTACTGGTTGCGTAAGAGTAGGCCAATCTTCTAATGAGAGAGAGTTGCATTTCTCAACTTCCATCTGAAAGTTATTAATAATCGGAAGCGATGCGAGCTAAGAGTGAACGAGTAGAACACTATTTCAAATGTGCTAAGAAAACGTCAATAAAAGCTAGAAACCCTAACATTCAAAATATGAAACTCGACAAAAAATGTTCACATTATTATGCGTGCGCTCTACTCAATAGCGAGAAGGGTCCGGTGAAGAAGAAGGACGGTTCGTTGGTTATCGACAGACGGGTAATACACAATGTGACCTCTTGATGGTGTGACCGGAGAGTAGTTGGAGATGGGTAGAGCGGAGATAGCGTGCACATAGAAAAAACACGTCTGTTATGAATGCACGGTACAGAGAAAATGTGAGGGAGGGATATAGCAATTTGGTCTAATCGAGAGAGAGAATAAGGGGTATTTGTAAGAGTGGAAATACTAAATTTCGGAAACAAAATCTTAGATGAAGTACCCTTCGATTTTGGTTTGTAACTCAACGTAATATAAATATCAAGATGATGAGAGACCATAAATATATTGAAAAAGTATATATTTCTTGTAAACAACAACATCAGATAGATACAGTTATTTATTATAAATGAGAAGTAAAGCTGCGGGTAATATGTGGAATACAATATAAAGCAATCAAAATATCAAAATGATATGAGAGTTTACATAAGTAAAAAACCAAATTATATAAGAAAAAAAAAAGATTTTCGAGTACAGCACACGAATAAAAATATGAAACCATGTGTCAATGGAATTTTTTCAGAAAAAACTGTACTTATTGATAGTGACTGTTACTGATATGATATAATCTTCTTGATGGAAAGACAGAATTACAGATGAATAAGGTTCGAGAACACAGACTGAGGACAACAAGTTATACTTATTCGCAAGACTAAAACAGTTGATGAGTAACTTTTCCATCTATGAAAATAACATTGAATTCTGACAATGCAGCGATCAATTCGTTGATTTTTTCGTTCAATTCCAGCTTTGCTTCCTCATTTGCCACTTCCAAAAGATCCTCCAGTTTCTTCTTCTTACGCAGCAACGTCAAAATCATGGCTACATTTTCGAAATTCTTGTTTTCTTCATCATTTTTACTAGCTTTATTTTTTTCATCCCATGCTTCCAAAAGTAGCCAGTTTTCTCTAACATCGTAGCTGATTCTCAACATAGTTTGTTCTCTCCCGTTTGAAGAGGATTCCGATAGCCTGAAAACTATTTTCTTTTCATTTTCATTCTAAAATAGTAACTTACGTGAAAAACAGTTTGGGATTGATGTCTGAGCCTTGAAGTCCAATGAGTCCATCTACCAAATTCTCAAAGTTGAGCGAATCTGTCTCGATTAGCATCTCCGAAAACATATCAACTTCACTGTTCACCCAATAATTAATAAATAATTTCAGTTGCTCGTGAGTGAAGCAGTTCTTATATAGTGCAACGCGTACCATGTTTCTCAACCCATAAAGATCATCAATTTTTACCCAACGAGCATCATGATACAATTGAAGCGAAAATTTGAATGCCTGTAATCAACTAATTATTCAGCAATTCAAACAACAAAACTCACATTCTCGTGTTTGAAATCCAACGGCATTTCTCTCACTGCGCATTCAAAACTGCGATGTGATGTTGCTGTATCCATTATCATTTTCAAATCTTCCGAACTTATTTCTTTGCCATAAACACAAAGTTCATTCCAGTTCTTCATGATTGGATTTGATAGCAGTTCTCGGATAGTTGCTTTCCATGGGAAGTCGGTACAAAAACTAATGGTAAGATTATTTGGGAACACAAATATATTTTGAGTTTTTTGATACAGTTTCGCTGCATTTGTAATAAAAGAGCTGCCTGGTTTATTTAGCCTGGAAAACATTATTAGCACGAGTAGTAGATTAGAAATGACTAGCCAAGGCTTCAATTCCTTTTTGGTCACCGTCTCCCACTTTTTTGTCTCCCAGTGTATCAAGTCGTAACATAAGCTAAGTTTGAGAGAAGAAAAATTGATACAACCATACACACATATTTTCACACAAGGCCTTTCCGTTTTTATTCGAACCAGTTTTACAACTCTCTCGTTTCTTTTTGAAGTCATAGCCAAGTTGATCCTGAAGAAACGAATACGATGTATTATATAAAAAAGTTAATTACCAGTCTCTGGGACCCATTGTTTGAACCACTTGTACTTGAACAAGTAGTGGTAGCCGGTGGACAGGAATAGTCAACTTATACTCACTGAATAACTTTTTATCAATGAAACATTTTTAAACTGAACGACTCACTATTTTGGTGTTGGTTGCGTAAGTGTAGACCGTTCTTCTAATAAGAGAGGGTTGCATTTTCCAACTTCCATCTGAAAGCTATCAATGATTGGAAGCGATGCAAAAATGGAATGAGGGAGAAGAGGGAGAAGGAACCAGTGCGCTTTACTCAACAGCAAGAAGGGACCGGTGGAGAAGAATAAGGAACGCCATCGACAGACGGGCAATACGCAATGTGACCTCTTGATGGTGTGGCCGGAGAGTAGTGGGAGATGGGAAGAGCGGAGGTAGCGTGCACAGAGAAAACACGTCTGCACGGCACAGAGAAAATGTGGGGAAGGTAAGGATTATATAGGGCTTCGGGTTAATGCAGAAAGAGAATGAGGGGTGTTTATAAGAGTGGAGATACTAAATTTCGGAAACATTTGATATTGGTTTGTAACTCAACGTAATCTAAATGGGAAGATGATGAGAGACCATAACTATATTGGAAAAGTGTATATTTCTTGCAAACAACATCAGAAAATGTTCAGTTATTTATCATTAATCAGAAGTAGGGCTGTGAGTAATATGTGGATAATGATATAAAGCAATCAAAATGTCAAAATGATATGAGAGTGTACATAAGTTAAAAACCAAATTAAATTAGAAAAAAAAATTTTTTCTAGTATTGTATAGAAATAAAATATGAAATCATGTGTCAATGGAATGAGTCCAGAAACAAGCTGTAATTATCGATGGTGGTTGTTACTAATTTTATATAATCTTCTTGATGGAGAGACAGAATTTCAGACGGATAAGGTTCGAGAGCACAGGATGAGGACAATAAATTATACTTTTTGACAAGATTAAAACAGTCGATGAGTAACTTTTCCATCTATAAAAGTAACATTGAATTCTGATAACTCAGCTATCGACTCGTTGATTTTTTCGTTCAATTCCATCTTTGCTTCACCACTGGAGACTTCCCGAAGATCCTCCAGTTTCTTCTTCTTATGCAGCAGCGTCAAAATCTTTCCGACATTCTCAAACTTTTTGTTTTCTTTTTCGCTTACAGAAGGTGTAAATTTTTTATTAACATCCCATGCCAACAACATTAGGTACCTCCGCTTAATATCGTAGCCAATGCTCAACAAAGTTTTCTTTCTCTTGTTCAAAGGCGATTTTGGCATCCTGAAAACTCTTTTTTCATTTGTTATACAAGCATAAAAACATACGTAATAAACAGTTTATAGTTGTAGTCTGAGCCTTGAAGTCCAAGGAGTCCATCCACAAAATGTTCAAAGTCGAGCCTTACTATTCTATGAATTTGTATCCACCAAAACATGTCTACGTCACTGTTCACCCAATAATTAACAAGTGATTTTAGTTGTTCTTGAGTGAAGAGGTTCTCATGTAGGTACACGCACACAAGGTTTCTCAAACCGTATAAATCCTCAATTTTCACCCAACGAGCATCATGGTAAATTTGTTGGAAAAATTTGAATGCCTGTAATTAGTGTTCATTCAATAATTCAAAAACAAAAAACACACATTTTCATGTTTAAAATCGAGTGGCATTTCTTCCACTGTAACCATAAAAAGGCGACGTGATGTTGCTGTATCCATTATCATTTTCAAATCTTCCGAACTAATTTTTTGCCATAGATAGAAAGTTTATTCCAGTTCGTCATTATTGGACTTGATAGAAGTTCTGGGATAGTTGCTCGTTTCTTCTTCTCAATGTCAGTACAATAAGTTATTTCGAAATTCGTTGGAATCACAAAAATATTTTGCATTTTTTGATACAGTATCCCTGCATTCTCTATGATTGAATTGGATGGTTTGTTTAGCCTGCAAGATATGGTTAGCATTAGGGGTGGATAACACATCCAGCCCGGGCAATACAGCCGGGCCAATGCTGCCAAGGTTGGTTCAACAGTGTTACTTTTCAGTAACGTAGATGACATGCGTAAAAAAGCAACTAACCATGACTTCATATCCCCTTTGGTCATCATGCTAAAGGATGTTTCCATCCTACCATGATGCTTTTCGAAAAACACATTGAGTTTGAGATGTGGCAGATGTACAGAAACATCATCACAGAATTCAAAACGAAAGTATCCCGTTTTTAATCGAGCCAACTTCACAATTTTCTCGTTTCGTTTTGAGGTCATCGCCAAATTTAACCTGAAGAAATGAGTATGAAGTATTATATAAAAAAAAGTTGTGTACCAGTCTTCGGGACCCATTGTTTGGATAGCTTGTACTTGAACAAGAAGAGGTAGTCGGTGGAATGGAATGATCACTTTGAATTTACTGAAAAACTTTTTATCGTAAAAAACTCCCGGAAGCAAGATAAATTACCATTTTTTGATTACTGGTTGCGTGAGTGTAGGACAATCTTCACCTGAGGGAGGCGGGCATGTCTCATTTACCATCTGAAAACTGTCAATTCCTTTTCCTTTTTCTTTGAAGCTCTTCTATGTGATAAGGAAGGAGAAGATCGTTTTACTAATAACGTGCATAAATGCCTAAAGATGATAAAATTATATGAAATATGCTGAATTGAATTTGTGAACGACCGAAACCAGAATATTTATGATGAAGAGTAAAACACTAGTGATGGGAATTGCGCTCTGCTGCACAAGAAAAATGGTCCGGCAAAGAAGAAGAAGAAGAAGAAAAAGAAGAAGGACCGTGTAGTGGTTTTCTACAGACGCGCAATACGCGATGTGACCTCTTGATGGTGTGGCCGGAGAGTAGTGGTGAACGGGAAGAGAGGAGATAGCGTGCACATAGAGAAAACACGTGTGTTATGAATGCACGGTACAAAGAAAATGTGGGGGAGATGAGGAGTATATGGATTTGGCCTACTGTGGAGAGATAGAATAAGGGGTATTTGTAAGAGTGGAGACACTAAATTTTGAAGACAAAAGATTATATGAAGTTTACGTATTATGTTGCTCGTAAATATCATCGGATTGATTGTAACAACAGATAAAAGACCCCTGTAACAAGGATAAATCAACAGAGGAAGCAGGTTATGGAAGAAAAGCGCAAAGACCCTACATCCGGAAAACGACTGAGCAATTGATGTATCCATTTCTTATAAAAAAAAACATAAGACAAATTTTTAACGTTCATATATGTTTTATTAATCAGGCGTAATATTGTAAGATGTGAAATACAAGGAAATGTAATCGAAAAGTGGAAATTATATGAGAGTTTACAAATTATATGGATGAAATAGACATATTCGAATATTTTATTGCATAGGAATAAAAATATGAATGAATAAGGTTCGAGATCACATGACGAGGACAACAAATGATAATCATTCGCAAGACTAAAACAGTTGATGAGTAACTTTTCCATTCATGAAAATGACATTGAATTCTGACAATGCAGCGATCAAACAGTTGATATTTTCGTTCATTTCCATTCTTGCTTCCTCACTTGCCACTTCCCGAAGATCCTCCAGTTTCTTCTTCTTATGCAGCAGCGTCAAGACCATTCCGACATTCTCAAACTTTTTGTTTTCTTCTTCGTTTTTAGAAGGTGTGTATTTTTTATTTATATCCCATGCCATTAACAATAGGGACTTGTGCCTAACATTGTAGTCAATGCTCAGCATAGTTTTCCTTCTCTTCTTGGGGGATTCCGATAGTCTGAAAACTCTTTGTGTTTATTCGTTATTCAAGATTAGTAACTTACGTGAGAAACAGTCTGGAGTTGAGGTCTGAGCCTTGAAGTCCGATGAGTCCATCCACAACATTTTCAAAGTCGAGCCTTACTATTCTTTGAATTTGTATCCACCCAAACATGTCTACATCACTGTTCACCCAATAATTAACAAATGATTTTAGTTGCTCGTGAGTGAAAAGGTTTCGGCGTAGTACCACATGCACGAGGTTTCTCAAACCGTACAGATCCTCAATTTTCACCCAACGAGCATCATGATAGTCTTGAATCCAAAATTTGAATGCCTGTAATCAACTAATTGTTCAGCAATTCAAGCAACAAAAAACTCACATTCTCATGTTCGAAATCCAACGGCATTTCTCCCACTTTGGACTCAAAAGTACGTTTTGATGTTGCTGTATTCATTATCATTTTCAGATCTTCCGAACTAATTTTTTTGCCATAGATAGAAAGTTTTTTCCAGTTTTCCATCACTGGATTTGATAGAAGTTCTTCGATAGTTGCTGCTCGTTTCTTGTTCTTAATGTCGGTACAATAACTTATTTCGAGATTCTTTGGAATCACAAAAATATTCTGCATTTTTTGAAACAGTATCCCTGCATTTTCTATCATTGAATTGGATGGTTCGTTTAACCTGCAAAATGTAATTAGGGTTAGTGATATTAAAAAAAATACAAACTCAAAATCCCACGAATGGTTGGACATGTATGATGAAACCTACTAACCATGACTTCATATTCTCCCTGGTCATCATGCCCCACGTTTTCTTTGTCCTCGCATAATGCTTGTCGTAAAATAAAGTGAGTTTGAAAGACGAGAGCTTTATGCAAGCAGCATGACAGATATCAACTGAAAAGTGTCCCGTTTTTAATCGAGCTATTTTCACAACTCTCTCGTTTCGTTTTGAGGTCATCGCCAAGTTTATCCTGAAGAAATGAGTGTGAAGTATTATATAAGTAAGTTATTTACCAGTCCTTGGGGCCCATTGTTTGAATTGTTTGCACTTGCACAAGAAGAGGTAGTCGGTGGAACGGAATAGTAAGTTTCAAATCCTTGGTTGAAAGAGACTTGCATGTTTTCATCTGAAAAATATCAATGATTGAAAAAAAAAGTAGTGCATGGATTATATGAAAAAGTGAAAGAAAACAAAGACCTAGAGAGGAAAACTGTTCAAATTATTGGGAGTGCGCTCTACTGGACAGAAAGAAGGGTTCGGTGAAGAAGACGGATCGTGCGTTGGTTATCGACAGACAGACAATACGCGATGTGACCTCTTAATGAAGGAGAGTAGTGGGAAATGGAAAGAGAGGAGGATTGAGTCGACAGAGAGAATACGTGTGCAAGGAATGCACGGGACAAAAAACTAGTGGGGAAAGATATAGGATGTAGACTTCGTTCAATGTAGAGCGGAGAGAGAATACAGGGTATTTATAGGACTTTATTTATAGGTTCAAACGAAGGTTGGATAAAGTTGAAGTATAACGTTGCTTGTGGATAACATCGGATTGAATACATTTTTTTTCTTAACGGGAAACAAACAATGCGTTCCTGTTGTCGATTCGCACTCCGCATTTTTTGTGTTCGTTGTTTTTTAGAAGCACTGTTTTCTAAGACATCACTATTTTCGGCTGTTACTCTTCAGCGGGATTTACACTTTTGAAAAAATTGTATTATGCTAAATACAGTATCTTTAGTTTTACATGCAAATAAATGGTTGTGACAGTTTTCAAGTGATCAAGCTCGAATTTCGGTTATCACTAAGAAGACAGTATTTCAAGATTCATAGTAATAGTAAATAACGCAATATCACTAAAATATTAAGATGATGATGGAGCATACATAAGTGAAACTTCCATATTAAGTTTAAAAACAAAACAATGCACCGATGGGTCAATTCCAAATGAGAGAACGTGTTTAAGATTACTACGGTAAGATTAACGGTTTGATGAAGTTAAAGGTTTCAGAGAACATAATGAAGAAATTGAACAAAGCTAAAAATAAATGGATATGAACAGAAACATTCAAATCAGCCAAGCTTTTTCATTTCTGAATTCCACTTTCAGTTTTTTTAACTCTGCAATCACATCCTCTATTTTCGCTTTCAAATCGATCTTTTCTTCTTCACTTCCGACTTTCCAAAGATCTTCTAATTCCTTTTTCTTGTGTAACTTGGTCAGAATTTCTTTAAGATTCCGGAATATCTTGTTTATTTTTTCATAGCTAAAAGGCTGATAATTCTCATTTTTTGCCCATGCAGTAAGTAGAAGGTTATTCCTATGGCAGCTTATAGTCAACATTGTTTTCTTCCGACTGCTTGAAGTTGTTTTTAATAACCTGAAAATTTATTCTGTTTTAGTAATTCAAGTGTGATTACTCACATGAAAAAATCATTGCTGATAAGCTTTTCACAGCGGAGCCCTTGGAACCCATCCACCAAACTTTCGAAGTTTGTTATATCATTCGTCTCAATCCTCATCCACCAAAACATGTCTACCTCACTGTTCACCCAGTGATTAATAAATGTTTTTATTTGCTCTTGATTGAAATTACTTCTGAGCAATGTCACGTTTATAGAATTTTTCAATCCGTACAGATCCTCAATTTGTACCCAACGAGCATCATGATAGTCTTGGCTAGCGAATTTGAATGCCTGTGATTAGAGAGTATTCATTCATCATTTTTTTCATCACAAAACTCACGTTTTCATGTTTAAAATCCAACGGCATTTCTTCCACTTTTAACTCAAAATGACGACGTAATGTTGCTGTATCCATTATCATTTTCAGATCTTCCGAACTAATTTTTTTGCCATAAACAGAAAGTTCTCTCCAGTTCTTCATCACTGGATTCGATAGAAGTTCTCGGATAGTTGCTCGTTTCTTCTTCTCAATATCGGTGCAGTAACTTATTCCGAGTTCTTTTGGGATCACAAATATATTCTGAATTTTTTGATACAGTACTACCGCATTCTCTATCATTGAATTGGATGGTTGGTCCAGCCTGCAAGATATGATTGGCATTAGGAGCAGATCGAACTATATAAACTCAAAATCTCATGAAAGGGAAGCAATACATGTCCAAACGACATCAAAATTGTGGGCTGAACACATAGTTTCAGGGTCACGGGGCCGGGCAATATAGCCGGGTTAGTGTTGCGCAGAGTTGCAAATGGTTGGACTTGTATTTAAAAAGCAACTAACCATGTTTTCATATCCTCCCTGGTGAACATGCCCCACGTTTTTTTCGTCCTCCCGTAATGCTTGTCGTAATATAAAACGAGTTTGTAAAATGGCAGCTGTATACAAGCATCATGACAGAATTCAACACGAAAGTATTCAGTTTTTATTCGAGCCAACTTCACAACTCTCTCGTTTCGTTTTGAGGTCAATGCTAAGTTTACCCTAAAGGAATAAGTATGAAGTATTATATAAAAAAGTTATTCACCAGTCTTTGGGACCCATTGTTTGGATTGCTTGTACTTGAACAAGAAGAGGCAGCCGGTGGAATGGAATGATCAATTTGAACTTACTGAAAAACGTTTTATCATTAAATTATTTCTTAAACTAAATAACTTACATTTTTGGTGGCGGTGGCATCTGGAAAATATCAATAATTGAAAAACGTATTGCACGACTATAGGGAAAAAGGAAACAGAGTGCTGAAACCAAGCACCGTTCAATATATAGGGAGTGCGCTCTACCGGACAGCAAGAAGGGTCCGGTGAAGAAGAAGAGCCGTTCTGTGGTTATCGACAGATGGACAATACGCGATGTGACCTCTTGATGAAAAAGAGTAGTGGGAAATGGAAAGAAGGAGGATAGAGTGCACAGAGAGAACACGTCTGCTAGGAATGCACGGTGCGAAAAATATGTGTGGAGATATGGAATGTAGGTTCGGTCTGATTTAGAGGTAAAGGGTATTTATCAGAAGTTTGGTTTGAAATTTTGAACAAAAAATATTAGACTGGTTCAGGTATGATGCTGCTGTTGGATAATATCATATTAAATAAGAACAGATAAGAAACCATGTAACTAGAATCTGAGGAGGCAATTATGGAAGAATAGCAAGACAAACCTACAACCGGTATAAAACTGAGCAACTCATAAATAGCAGGGTTGTGAGGGAAAGACCCTTTGGAAAAATGAAAAACTTTTTCCCGGACAACAAAACCGGAAAAAGCCGGGAATTTCCGGGAATGTCAGGGAATTGTTTCTAAGCCAGTTTTCTCTGGATTTCTAGGAAATTTTTCAGAAACAAGGCGTAAACAATGCAAAGAAATCAAACTCTGGGAATAATATAAGAGTGTACATGAGTGAAAATTGAATTTTTATGGATTAAATGGACATATTCGAGTATTTCATGGAAATACAAATATAAAATCTTCTGTCAATGGAATAACTCCAGAAAAAACTGTATTCAGCAATGGTGATTATTACTAACATGATTTAATCTTCTTGATGGAGTGACAAAATTACAGGTGATTACGTTCAAGAATACAGACTGGGGACAATAAATTATACTTATTGCCAAGATTAAAACAGTTCATGAGTGACTTTCCCATCTACGAAAATAACATTGAATTCTGACAATTCAGCTATCGTCCCGTTGATATTTTCGATCAGTTCCATCTTTGCTTCCTCATTTGCCCGGAACATGGTTGCCGCTTCCAAACGAGCCTCCAACTCTTTCTTCTTATGTAGCAAAGTCAAAATTTTCCCGACATTCTCGAAGTTTTTGTTTTCTGTTGCAATTCTACTAGATGTATATTTTTCATTTACACCCCATGCTTTCAACAAGAAACACTTTACCCTAACATTGTATCTGATGGTCAGCATGGTTTTGTTTCTTTTGTTCGAACGGGATTTCGATAGTCTGTAAACTCTTTGTAATTATTTGTTAATCAAGTAAATTAACTTACGTGAGAAACAGTTTATAGTTGGGATCTGAGCCTTGAAGTCCGATGAGTCCATCCACAACATTTTCAAAATCGAGCCCTTCTATTCTTCTAATTTGAATCGACCGAAACATATCTATGTCACTGTTCACCCAATAATTAACAAATGATTTTAGTTGCTCATGAGTGAAAAGGTTCTGACATAGTAACACGTGCCTTAGCTTTCTCAACCCGTACAAATCCTCAATTTGTACCCAACGAGCATCATTATAATTTTGATAGAAAAATTTGAATGCCTGTAATTAACTACTGATTCCCCTATTCGGACAAAACATACTCACATTCTCGTGTTGAAAGTTCAACGGCATTTCTTCCACTTTAGACTCAAAAGTACGATGTGATAATGCTGCATCCATTATCATTTTCAAGTCGTCAGAACTAATTGTTCCGCCATAAATAGAAAGTTTTTTCCAATTCTTCATTACTGGATTAGATAGAAGTTCTTGCATAGTTGCTCTTTTTTCGTTCTCAATATCGGTACAGTAACTTATATCAAGAGCATTCGGGATCACAAATATATTTTGCAGTGTTTGATACAAGTCCGGTTAGACATGTAAAAAAATTAGCTAACCATGACTTCATATCCTCCCTGGTCATCATGTCCCACGTTTCCTTTGTCCCCGCATAATGCTCGTCGTAAAATAAAGTGAGTTTAAGAGATGGCAGCTGTATGCATGCATTATGACATAACTCAACACAAAAGTGTCCAGTATTCAATCGAGCCATTTTTACCATTCTCTCTTTCCGTTTTGAAGTCATCGCCAAATTCAACCTGTAAAAATAAATGTGGAGCATTATATGAAAAAGTTGTTTACCAGGCTTTGGGATCCATTGTTTGAATTACTTGTACTTGAACAAGAAGTGATAGCCGGTGGAACGGAATTGTGAGCTTGAATTCACTGAAAAGCTTATTATCTTCAAATATTTAATAAACTAAATGAATTACTATTTTGGTGTTGGTGATTCTTTGGTCGAAAGAGATTTGCATGGCTGAATTTCCATCTGTAAAATATCAATGATTGAAAAACACAAGAAGATTTGCGCCGCTTCGCGGCTCCAATCTTCTTGCTTCACACGGGCCGGGTGAGTTCGCTTGGGAGAACGTCAGCCTCAAAATGGTGTTCTTGAAAAATCGAGAAATGATAAGGTGAAGAATAATAACTCAATTCCGATATGTGTGCTGATTTCAACTGTGCCAGTTCACGTTAGTTCGCAGTTCGGTTTGCGTCAGCGAGTCTTTTGTGAGCCCTATCTTAGCACAGAGGTCTCTAGATCTCCAAATGAAAAATGAAAAAGATGGGCATCATCTCCGGTAAATTCTCCATCGAAATATGAAAGAATCATGAAAATCGGTCCAGTGAGAGGGGAGCTAGGGGCGGAAACCCCACCACAAACACACAGAAAGCGGTGATTGTTAATAGTAAAGATATTGCATGGATTATATGGAACAGTGAAAGAAAAATAGAATACCTAGAGAGTAAAACTGTTCAAGTTATTGGAATTGCGCTCTACTGGACAGCAAGAAGGGTCCGGTGGAGAAAAAGAAGGGCCGTTATCGACATACGGACAATACGCGATGTAGCCTCTTTATGAAGGAGAGTAGTGGGAAATGGAAAGAAGGAGGATAGAGTGCACAGAGAAAACACGTCTTCTAGGAATGATCGGCGCAAAAATATGTGAGGGGGAAGATATGAAATGAAGGTTACGTCCAAAGTAGAGAGCAGTGAGAAAACAGGAGCACAGAACCTACAACCAGATTAAGACTGAGCAATTCATGAATACATTACTTCTGTCCCTATTCTTCCGTTACACCACCTAGAGATCACATCGCGTATTGCATAAGCGTTCCTGTGGTCAATTAGCACTTTGAATTATTGGTGCAATGGCCTTTAGAAGCAACCTTTTTTTTCAGATATCATTAATTTTGGCTTCAGCTGCAACTTAGACCCTGAGATGAAGATTGACGGAATTTATACGTTTGAAGTATTTTTATTATGACAAATACAGTTTCTTTAGTTTCACATGTAAATAAATGGTTGTGATAGGTATTTCAAGGTTTATAGACATAGTATAACGAAATGCAATCAAAATTTGAAGATGACGAGGGAGCATGCAGAAGTAAAGATATCCATAAGTAAAGATATTTTAAGATTCCACAGAGAGAACGTATTTAAGATTACTACGGTAAGATTAACGGTTTGATGAAGTTACAGGTTTCAGAGAACATAATGAAGAAATTGAACATAGCTAAAAAGTCCAAACCAGCCAAGCGTTTCCATTTCTGAATTCCACTTTCAGCTGTTTTAACTCTGCAACTACATCTTCGATTTTCCCTTCCAATTCGATCTTCTCTTCTAAACTTCCGACTTCTCGAAGGTCCTCCAAATCTTTTTTCTTATGTAACTTGGTCATACTTTCTCTGAGATCCCGAAATGGCCTATTTAGTTCATCCACATCTCTAACAGCCTGAAAATTCTCATTTTCTGCCCATGCAGTAAGTATAAGGTCATTCCTATGGCAGCTTATAGCCAACATTGTGCCCTTTCGACAGCTTGAAGTTGTCTTTGATAACCTGAAAATCGATTCTGTTTCAATAATTTCAGTGTGATTACTCACATGATAAAGAGATTGTAATCGACAAATGACCAGCGGAGCCCAAAGTATCCATCCACAAAACTTTCAATGTTTGTTACATCTTTCGTCTCAATGTGCATCCACCAAAACATGTCTACCTCACTGTTCACCCAGTGATTAATAAATGATTTTATCTGCTCTTGAGTGAAATTGTTTCTGAGCAATGTCACGTTTCGAGAGTTTTTCAATCCGTACAGATTCTCAATTCGTACCCAACGAGAATCACGATAGTCTTGGCTAGCGAACTTGAATGCCTGTAATTAGAGATTCATTCATCATTAGAATTCAGCACAAAACTCACATTCTTATGCTTAAAATCCAAGGGCATTTCATCCACTTTTGACTCAAAATGACGATCTAATGCTGCTGCATCCATTATCACTTTCAAATCTTCCGAACTAATTTTTTTGCCGTTAATGGAAAGTGATCTCCATTTCTTCATTACTGGATTCGATAGCAGTTCCCGAATAGTTGCATTTCCTTCAATATTGGTACAGAAACTAATGTTAGGTCTCTTCGAAAACACAAGTATATTTTGTGTTTTTCCATAAAGTTTTGCTGCATTTTCAATCATAGAGCTGTTTGGTTCAGTTAGCCTGGAAGACATTATTAGTATGGTTAGAAGATTAAAAAAGACTAACCACGACTTCAAATTCTCCTTGGTCATAATCTGCCATGTGTTTGTCCAATGCATCGGGTCGTAACATAACAAGTTGAGTTTTAAAGACAAGAACTTGATACAAGGATTATGACAGATTTCAACACAAGGGTTCTTTGTTTTTATCCGTGCTAACTTCACAATTCTTTCGGTCCGTTTTGAGGTCATAGCCAAGTTGATCCTGAATACCGTCCAATTTGGTTTTTTGATCGTACAATTTTTCAACGAAAATAAAAAAAAACCAATCAACAAAAGTATTAAAGTAGGAGTGCACTCATTTGAGACTCGATCGGATCTTATAGAGGATATTCCAACTAAGCATGAATCGACAATAAAATTTCATAAAAATCGCTAAATTCGTTAGAATTGGTCATTAAACTTTTTTACTTGCATGCTTTCTAACCAATATAAAAATGTTCGCCTATTTTTGCTGATTGCGAAAAGTATTATTACATGTGTGAAATAATTTTTTTAACCGTCTTTATTCCACTTTAAAAAAAATTAATTTTTAAATTTCCCTCCAATTTACAGTGGCTAGAAATTTCAGTCTAGAACACGCGATTTTAATAGACGCAGACACATTTCGAATTTTCTAAAAAGAGAGTTTTTCTGGTCGCGCCCACTGTGAATTGGAAGGATTTTTAAAAATTTGTTGTATTTCCGAGGATGAAAGAGGGGGCTTCCAATTTTTTTCCACATGTCTATGTATTTTTTGAAATCAGACAAAACAAAGGGTTCTTTTTCTATTGTTCAGAGAAAGCGTTTGTGTACAAGAGTCGAGCGGATACCTCTAATAGTGGAGCCGATATAACCGGACGTACTTGTAATGTATTTTCGATGAAACCCCATTTGAATTTAATTATTTATGTTTGTATATCTTGAAAAACGGAATTGAATCAAAACTTTCAGAGCTGCACGTTTGTATCTACTATCGTCGTGCGGCCATTTCTCATCATGTGACGTTCGATATAACTCTGTTGGTTCCCTATTATGAGAGTGTATGATAGATAAATGTTGAATTATCTTGCACTGTCCTTGTATTTGCTCTTGTTGACCGAGATGTACATTATTCTTCTATTTCGCGAATGCTTCATCATGAGATGATGATGTCCGATGAGGAAACGGGGATTGGTTTTAGTACTTACTGCTCTCTCTTGATAGGGATGTCCTCCCACTT
>GL379835.1:515371-539380 GCA_000143925.2 Caenorhabditis brenneri | reverse complement strand
AAAAAAATAATGTCCACACATGGTAATAGTGCTTTTCGCAATCAGCAAAAATAGGCGAACATTTTTATATTGGTTAGAAAGCATGCAAGTAAAAAAGTTTAATGACTAATTCTAACGAATTTAGCGATTTTTATGAAATTTTATTGTCGATTCATGCTTAGTTGGAATATCCTCTATAAGATCCGATCGAGTCTCAAATGAGTGCACTCCTACTTTAAAAAGAACAAAATGTTTACTTACCAGTCGTTTGGATCCGTCATTCGAATCACTTGTACTTGAACAAGAAGTGGTAGCCGGTGGACAGGAATAGTGAATTTGAACTCACTGAAAAACTTTTACCATTAACATTATCTAAAACTAAATGCATTACCATTTTGGTGTTGGTGGCAGAAGTGGGGGCCGATTTGCAATAGAAAGAGGATTATATTCCTCAACTGGCATCTGAAAATTATCAATTGTTGAGAAATTGTTTAAAAAATATACGCAATTTAATAATGGAGTATTATTGAAGATGTTGAGACTACATAAAACATACTCAATTAACATTATCAGCAAGTGAAAACAAAATCCTTAAAATCCGGAGAAAATAACCTCATAATATGGAGAAAACATCGGTAGTGCGCTCTACTAGACAGCAATAGGGGTCTGGCAGAGTAGGAGATGGGCCGCAGGCAGTGGTTATCGACAGACGGACGGTACACGATGTGACCTCTTGATGAAGGAGAGTAGTGGAGATTGAAAAGAGAGGAGGTAGCATGCACGGAGAGAACGTGTATGCTATGAATAAACGGTGCAAAAAATTTGGTACACCGGTATGGTATGAAGAGATCGGGTCTAATGTAGAGAGATAGATCGCCGGGCCGGCATGCAGGTTCACCTGCCACACCATCAATGGACCATTTCGCGTACTGCCTAATTGGAGACAAACCATTCATAGACCCTCTTTGGTTGTTGAATAGCGCGCACTTTGAATAAATGTTCAGCTCTTTTGAAATCAACTTTTTCATTTAGATATCATTATTATATTCGGTTTTAGATGTTACTCGAACCCTTAGATGAACATAGACACATACTTTTCAAGAACTTTTATTTCGCCAAACACTGTATCTTCAATTGGTTTAATTTATAAAAAAGAAATCATAAAGTATGGCTCTCTACAGTAATGAAGATATCAACTGATCTCGAGAAAACAATTTTCCAAGATTCACGGATATGGGATAATGAAATTAAGAGCATGCATAAGTAGAGATAATATAATTGGAAAAGGAAACAATGTATCAATGGATGTTGATCAGATTGTTGTGATTGAGCTTATTAAGGTAAGGCGTCTGGCGTGATAAGGTTGCAAGTTCCAGAGGACATACTGAAGAGAACACGCCGCTAAAAATGAATGAATTCAAATCAAATCAGCCAAGCGTTTCCATTCCTGAACACCACTTGCAGCTGTTTTAACTCTGCAACCACATCCTCAATTCTCCCTTCCAATTCTATCTTTTCTTCTTCACTTCCGACTTTTTGAAGATCTTCTAATTCCTTCTTCTCTTGTAACTTGGTCAGAATTACTCTGCAATTCCGGAATGGCTTGTTATAATCTTCATTATCGTAAAATTCATAATTCTCATCTTCACCCCATGCAGTAAGTGTAAGACTATTCCAAATGTAGCTTATAGCCAACATTGTGTACTTCCGACTGGTTGAAGTTGTCTTTGAGAGCCTGAAACTTGATTTTGTCCCAATAATTCAAGTGTGATTATTTACATGAAAAATTGCATGTTATTTAGTTTTTTACAGCGAAGCCCAAAGAATCCATCCAGCAATATTCCAAAGTTTGTTACATATTTCATCTCAATCTTCATCCACATAAACATGTCTACCTCACTGTTCACCCAATAATTGACAAATGATTTTATTTGCTCTCGGGTGAAATTGTTCCTGAGCAATGTCACGTTGCAAGAGTTTTTCAACACGTACAAATCCTCAATCTGTACCCAACGGGAATCATGGTAACGTTGGTTAACAAATTTGAATGCCTGCAATTGAAACGTTTATTGAAGGAAGCTCAAATTCTCATTGACTTAAGAAGAAACTAAAAAAGGTTGCGGCACGGGCGCATAGCTCAACTCATTTCAAACTCATCAGTGGTATCGATCATCATAATTTTGAAGAATTCATCATCCAACACCTACAAAAACTCACATTTTCATGTTTGAAATCCAACGGCATTTCTTCCACTTTACACTCAAAACCACGATATGATAATTTATTCATTATCATTTCCAAATCTTCTGAACTAATCGTTTTACCAGTTATAGAAAGAGTGACCCAGTCCCGCAGCGCTGGATTCGATAAAAGTTCTCCAATAGTTGCTTTTTCCGCAATGTCGGTGCAAAAATTTATTTCAAGATATCGTTCGAACACAAAGAAATTTTGTAGTTTTTCATAAAGTTTTGCTGCATTTTCGATCATAGAGGTGTTTGGTTCATTTAGCCTGGAAAATATTATTAACACAGGAGGTAGATTTCAAAAATTAACCGACCATGTCTTCATATCCTCCTTGGTCATCATATCCCAATTATCTGTCTCCACACAAGAACTGCCAACAAATAAATCAAGTTTGAGAGATGACATTCTGATGCAGGCATCCTGGCAGAATTGTATACAAGGGTATTCCGTTGTTATTCGAGCCAATTTCACAACTCTCTCGTTCCGTTTCGATGTCATCGCCAAGTTTATCCTAAAGACATGAGTATAAAATATATTAGAAGACAAAAAAGTTACATACCAATCTTTGGGGCGCATTATTTGAACCACTTGTACTTGAACAAGAAGAGGTAGGCGGTGGAAAGGAATAGTAAGTTTGAAATCGCTGAAAACTGATGAGCATTAAACATTCGCTTAACTAATCAGGTTACCTTTCGAATACAGGCGTGGTGCAACCTTCAACTGAAACAAGCTGGCATCTCTCAGTCGCCATCTGGAAATTATTAATGTTTGAAAACGAGAAAAGAATTGAGTGGGAGAAGTAAAGAGACACACTGGCTTGAATGGATATGATAATCTGGAAAATGAGGATACTACCAACTTTGTCAACAACCAGGACCAAAACATTCACATTATTGGGACTGCGCTCTACACAGCAGCAAGAAAGGTCCTGTGAAGAAGAAGAAGAGGGGCCGTGCGTTGGTTTTCGACAGATGGCCGATATGCGATTTGACCTCTTCATGAAGGAGGGTGATGAGAAATGAAAAAGGGAGGATAGAGTGCACAGAGAGAACACGTCTGCTAGGAATTTTTTAATTTATTTATTTGCTGAAGGGTTGTTTTAACCTCTAATACAGAAAATGTATAAAAATATGAAGTGTATAAGAGATAACTGGGATGAACAGTAAAGATGTGGGCACAAGGTAAAGAGAGGGGAAACCGGAATTAATAATTAGTGGGATTTAGTACAAGAAAATGACTTAAGTCGCATAAAGATAACCTATATTTGAATGCCGCTGTACAGGGCTTAGCCGGGAAGACACCAGCCGGTAGAGAATTCCAACAACGAATAATTCTATTAGATAGAGTTTGACAAGACAACTTTTTTGAGTTTTCTTGAAAAAGTCGTTGAAAAAAGAATGCACAGCACAGATGTAAAACTGGTTTCCCATGATTCTTAGAACAAACCGAGGACCGAAAAATGAAACACTCTTTGAGCCTGATGAGCAACGAGGAAGGAATCAACTACAACTAGTAAATCACTTTTCTAAACCGTATTCTCTTTTTTTTATGAACAAAAAAAAAACGGAACACAGATCTTGCATGCCCAAGTGATTTATCATAAATCAGAAGTACAATCATAACTGATTATCAATTATTCGTAGTAACTGCTCATTTTCTTGAAGCTGCGGTGTCCGCCACGTCCACTGTTTCTATTGTATCCATCATCATTTCCGCCGATCCGTCCGTAGCTGGGCTTATCATATTTAGCAAACATCTCGTCAATGGTCAAGCAATATCCCTCATCGCACACCGATTGATAGTCACATTGGGTGGAAGAGCGGCAACGTTGTCCACGGGCCAAGACTGGAGAAGAGAAAGCAAGAAGGAATAAGGCAAGGATAGCCAAGAGTTTCATAGTAGGAGAATAGGCCGAGAAGATCTGTTACTTTGAAGAAAGACCGGCGCTATAAACCAGGCTGAAAAACACATTAACGACATGCTCGGCAAGTTTTATGATGTGATACCGTATACTGTAACGACCGGGTGGGAAACTGATGATTCATGGAAGAGAGGCGACATAATAAAACTTGCCGGGCATGTTGTTAATGTGTTTTTCACACTGCTATATAGCGCCTGGTTTGCTCATTTTGGAAGAAAAACATCTTTTTCTCAATTTTTCTTTTCTTGAACATCACTTTGCTGCTTTGTCTGTTAGTTACGACCCGAGTGACCTCATTATTTTGCTCTGACTACCAGAAGAAGTTCCTATTAGCCCACAAATCTTCAAACTCCGCTTTTTAATCCATTTTCAGAATGAACCTTTCGTCCATCCTCATCCAATACTTCTGCTTCCTTCTCTTCTTGACAATTCCAATTATGGCTCGCCACAACGCCTGCAAAGACTACAACGACTGCAATGACGACATGGTTTGTGAGGACAACTTTTGCTACACTTTCGACGAGATAATGGTGAAATTCAAGCAGATGTCAAATGATTTGGAGGGCCAAAAGAGTGGCTGATAAATATCTTTTTGAACTGCCGATTTATGGAAAATAAATCTGTGAGCATTGAAGATGTGTGCATTGTTATTTGAAAATGAAATCTGGGGTAGAGTCTGTCCTCCGACGTAGTTTAGATCAGTGTGTTATGTCTTTTGGGTTAGCAAAAACGTTTTGCTAGCAATCCGCTCTTTGCTTTCATCCTTGTCGTTTGTGGCTCATGATGGATCAGTTTTGAGGTTTTCAAAAAAAAAAGGTGGTACGTTTTGCGAAATGTTCTGGCTTACAGAACAGAAGCTTACAGAACTTGTTAGTCATCCGATACACCCTGCCTTCCATTGTCTTCCGTCTAAAACTACTAACTGAAAAATCTGCAAATGCGCTCTACTGAGAAACCGGTGTGGAAAATTGTTTCTCCCTATTTTCGAGCTTTCCGTCAAGTGCGAAGCTCAAAAAGTATCCCCTACTACAAATAGATAATTTTCATAAAAATTTGTCAAAAAATATCACATAAATCAAAGTCAGTGTCAATAATTAAAATCTAGGAACAATTAAAGCAGAATCCGGTTTGAATTGAACTTGAGTTAATTAATAATTTCGGGATAAAAAACTGAAAACAAATGAGGAATGAACACGGAAAAAGTTGGAAAGGAATGCTGAAAAAACTGAGTGGAATTCGAGGAATGAAATTGAAAATAAAACTATGATTTGCTACTTTTGCCGAACGAAAACTTCTTCAGCCAGTTCTTTTTTGATTTTCCGGAGCCGATGGTGCCGGAAGCGATAGATGAGGTTCTGTAATTACAGAATTGAAAACCCCAAGAGTTCTGAAAAACATACTCTGCAGCACTATCCACCGAATCTTGACTTCCCCGTTGACTCTGCTGTAGAAGTGTAGCTCTGGATTCAGAATTCGTCGGTGAATCCAGTGATCTGTCAGTGGCAGAGGTGCGTAACCGGGGTGCCATTTCACGAGGGATACTGTCTCCGTTGGTGATTTTCCGGTGAGCAAAGACAGGAGCGAGACGGCTGGCCTGAAACAAATAATTTGTGTTTTTGTCCTCTAAAAACTCATAGATACCTGTAAAAAGTGACTTGACGACCTGATCAACTGTGATCCTTCTCTGGAGCACATTTGCACATCGACCAGTAGTGCGGAGAGCTCCAGTTCTTCACTATACTGATTTTTGAGTGGGACTGAACGGAAACCACATCGGATTGAATCAACTGGGAAGACAGCCTGGCCAATGAACGGGTCGGTTTTTGGTCCAACGAAATCTCCATCTTCCACGTGGAATCGAATTAGGGCGACTTCAGGACATTGGATTTCAAAGGTAAAGGTTTGATTCCAGATTGGGTTAAGACCGTTGGATGCTGAAATCATGGAGTACAGGAATTTGAGTTTCCTCAGAGGAACTGATACATACCAATAGTTTTCGTCTGATACACCTTTGTATCACATGGCATGCCAATAACTTCAATCTCCACAAACGGTGAACAGATTCCTTTGTTCTTATCCCGTCTAGATAAATGCCTCCCTCCGATAACTTGCACATTCAACCTTATTGGATAAGCCGTTGCACACTTCTCTGCATTCACTGGATCGAAGTCATCGGTCAACATGTAATCCGGCTTCAGAAGATATCCACACCGCCCGTTCGCCAGGAACTTTCCTTGGTTCAATTGCATTGGCTTATCACCAGTCTGATAGTTTAGCGCTACCATATGACATCCAGCATTCCACATTGGCACCGGACTATAATTATTTGATGTTATTCGGGAGCCGTTCGGATAGACTCGAGAGAGCTTGCGGGAGTTGAATGGAAGAAGACCCTTCTCAACGAGTTTGTCCAATTTTCCTTCGACAAATGAGCACATTTCATAGAAGGCGTCGTTGTAAATGTGGGCGGGATCGAATGGAACAGCTTGACAGTAAACGACGAGGTTGGAGAGTTCAGCGGCAATTCGCTTCTCTTTTTCTTTTGTTCGGAGTATGCTCATTTTGGTGTTAACGGATCGGGTGAGCTCGTAGAGATTGTTTTGCCAGCCGTCGATTTCTTCGGAAGCTGTAAGTTCGGAAAACGTTGAAGAAAGGTCAACCTGGCAGACCACTAAAAGCGCTACCGGTAGCGTAGCCCGAAAAGTGCTCTGCTTAATCTTAAGAGCCGGGGCTTTTAAACCCTATTTTTCAAACATTTCAAATTTATTCAAAAATAAAAACTTACACCCTGCTGCCAGTACATAGTACTGCTTGTTCATCCAATGCTGATTAGACTGTGAGATTCGAATCACGTGTGGTTTGTCCAAGTCGTGTATTCTTTCTATCAAAGTACCGGCTAGCTCGATAGTGTGATAGTTGCTGGTTTCTGAAAAAAAAAACGTATTGTTGCACCACCCTAAAACCGAAGAACTCACCAGACGTATTCGATTTCTCTGGAAGGATCTCCTGAACATGTGCCGATGGGAACCATCCTGTCAATGACCCGTATCTACCTCTCCACAGACCTTCTTCCTTCCGGAGTACTGTGATTATCACATTCGCTGGAAATGACAACTCATCATCCGCTGTTCCACGATAAGGTCTCAATGCTCTCGCTTGCACTTCTTTATCCAAATCCTTCAAATCCATATAGCATCCTGGAGTCCTTGCTTCTGCCAACTCAGCTGTCAAATGAGAGATATCCTTTTCGTTGACAGGAAACCTCAAGCTGATTCCTCTGACGAATTCTCGATTCGCATAAAACTCCACAATCTGATTCAGATTCTCGAACACTTTCTGATTCACAACGAATATTCTTCCGTCTCGCTTCAATCGATAATGCCAGAATTCACCGTCAACTTTCAGAGAAAGGACAAAAACAGATGAGTCAGTAGAGGAAGTTCTGATGAGGAATGCACCATCTTCAGGCACTAAACTTAGCAGTTCTTCTGCTTTTTCTTTGTCGGCGGTGGCTGAGAACCAAGGTTGATTGAGATGCGGTTGAGGTTGAGGGCAAGGGATGGTGAGCACCATTTTGAAATGAGCAGTAGTGAGATAGTGTCGGGTATAGTAGGAGACCAACTCGTAGAGAGTATCGCAAACTTTGTTGTCCATGAAGTAGTACTTTTTCTCTTCTGAAAACAAAATGTTATATTGCGAATAAGGCAGAGTTCAAGGTGGTGGCCGCGGTGGCCGTGGCTGTGAGCGCTTGTGTTTCGGCGACCATCTCAAAAGTAAGCGTATTTCAAAAACTTACTATCAACAATTTTGGATCGTATCCTAACATGATGCACTTTTCCATCGTGTAGAATAGATAATGAGAAATCTCCAATGAATAAATTCGAATCTCTAATCATGAACAACCCGTTTCCTTTCTCCTTATGCTCCAGAATCCTCTTCTTCGCCTCATCTCTCTCACATCTTCCATGAAACCACTCTTCTGTCACGTGCATCTCTTCTGGCCTCACTCCAAATCCAGAAGGCGTCTCTTCTTCCCGTTCTTCATCTCCACTGACACTAACGGTGTCATCACTGGAGTTGTCTGGATCAGCGGTTTCGATGAGATAGCATAGTCGATCCGGGAAAAGGATGAAGACGTGGGAGGTCCATTCATGGCTCTGGTTGTTTCGGATCCAGAGAATTCCTTTCTTGACACACTCTCGAGCGATGATTTCCGTGTCTTGGACTGAAAATTAATGTTGAATATTTCTCTGTTAACCATACATGTCCAGAAAATATCAGAATGTAAATCTCGGCAAGATCTACACGACTGAAAGCACGGGTCAGAGGTTCTGAGCCCCGACACTCTGGCCAAGGCTGGGAATGGACTGAAGGTGATTTAACAGACAAGTAAAGCTCACCAAGATCTACATTTTCATATGTTTTTGAGCCCTCAAAACAGATTTAGAGAGACGTTCTACCCCCAGCAAGCCCACAATTTCAAAAAAAAAACTCACACTCATCAGTCTTCACCACTGCCGCCAAATCCTCACTCTCCACCGGCAACTTCTTATGTTTTACAATGATTTTCTTCTTCAACGCCGCCGGCGATGGCAATTGTTTCTCCTCTCGATTCACTGGCTGCGTCAGAAGATAATCTCCAAGAATATCCTTAAGCTCCTGTGCCAGAAGCCTCTGCGCCGGCACGGAACAATTATCTTCGATGGAGAGAATGACTGGATATTCACTGGTAACAAATGCATAGTGACGGATGACATGAAGAACGTCTCGAAGAAGAATTTTGGAAGTCATTGTGTAGCCATGATAGATTACAATGTCGATGAACTCGTTGGAGCCCGGCTTCTTTTGACCATCCCAGCAGTCTACTGGAAAAATAGAGGTGGGGAGTTAGAATTTTGAGATAATAAGGGCTTACACTCAATACATCTGCAACCCATCAGCAGTGCCTGAGAATAACAATCGAGGGAGGATTCGGATCGTAGTTGGTCACCCGTAAGATATCTGGAAATTCAGAAAATTAGGGTTTTGGATTAGAGGGATGAGGGGGTTTTGTCTGCAATTCTGTCAATATGGGCTATGAGCCCACGGACTAGATTTTTGAAAAAAAATATCGCAGGGCCCAGTTGACCATGCATGCTGCTCAGAAAGGTCACACCGCCATTCCAGATAAACAGTTTTTGTGATTTTGTTCACAATAAGGCGCTCAAAATCAATAAAAATTGAAAGAAAAGTCTTACAGTACATTCTTTTTCGCGACGAGGCCCACGCTGCGCCTTTAAGGTAAACCAAAAAATACTCACGTATTATGTGAACTCGCAATCCAATAATGTGACAACGGTCTACTCATATCATGTGTCACTTTCTCATTCGTCGGATCCCATAGCGAATTTTCACGTGAAAACAGAAAGTCACAAAACTCCAAAACTGTCATTGTTGGCTCATTTCGTTCCCCATAAAACGCTTGATCCTCATGAAAATATCGATTCAAAAACTCCAAGGCTCTTGTTCGATTCGACGCCATATCATCAAACTGTTTACCATCCAAAAATCGCAAAAAGTTTTGAAATGTGACGACGGGACCTTTTCTATCATGCTTCTCTGCCAGATCCGCAAATCTTGATGTGAACAATTCAGGAACATGAATCAGTTGACGACTAGCATAACTAAACTGATCAAAATTCATTTGATCCTCAGTGACTTGTTGCAGTTGATCAGACTGTACTTTGTACTGGAGGGAAGTTTGAACGAATGGTTTCATATGCTTCCTTGCTACTGCATCGTTTGCCGGTGACATCAAACTAAGGAAGTGTTTATGTAGAAACCTCTCAATTCTCAATGGATGGGGTGAAGAGTCTCTGTCCCGAGTGTCCATCATTAGATTATGTAATCCGTTTGACCACAGCTTACATGCATCCTCATTCTCGACTGAACTCGCCTTGAAACACAATTATAAAGTATTTTTGAATTTGGAACTTACACAAAAGAATCCAGTTGGAAAGTGCAAATGCCATTCCATAAGCAATAATTAATATAGCTTTAGGTTCAAAAGTCGCAATTTCTCTATCCTTCTTCCATTTATCATCTATTTTTATTGTGTTGTATTTGTAGTGGAGAGTTTGAACTTCACGGATTTGTCGAATGTCTAATATTGTAGGTTTGTTTCTGAAAACCATTTTTATTAATAAACCCAAAAATTATTTTATAAAAATTGTAGTTACCTCACTGCAGATAATTCCAGTTTCGTCAGAAAAATCTGCCTAGAATTCCGATCCAAAGTCAACTGTTTATAGGCGGGATCCCATTTCTTCAAAACTGCAATCTTGCAAACTTTGTGTCCCTTCTCCATCGCCGCAAACATCTTTCCAATGTCCATTTCCATATGTCGGCTCAATGGAGTTCTAGAGGTAGTGAACCCGTTTGAGGATCGATGGTGGAGATGGACGGAGCCACCGGACACTGGACTCGACATTGTGGTTTTCCGAGATGAGGAAGGTCCAACTGAGTTGTGCTGCATCGCTGAAAGAAGAGAGAGAAGAGATGGGAAAAGAAATCGATGAAATGTGTTGGAAGGAACAAGGAAGCATTATTGGAGATAAACGGAAAATTAATAGGACTTTGACCTGTATTTCGTTTTATTATGAGTCATAGAGAAGTTCAAAAAGTATTTGAGCTTGTGCCACAGTGCCAAGACTTTTTCTGTGGATCTAAAACATTTCGGGTGCATCAAGAATAGGTCAAACTTTTTTTTTGTAGTTGACAATTTTTCAGTACAACTATTTGAAGTAAAATGGGGTATTCTCTTTTTTGAATACACCTGAATTCGTTTCGAGCCATAAAGAGCTGCGTGGCACATGCTCTGAATCAGCTAAAATCAACTAAAACAGTTCGTATACTTTTGAACGGTTTTTCACTAGCACTATCACTATATCACTATGAAGAGATGAAAAATGACAAAAAAGCACCATGAAAAAAAGCAGATTAGTTGGTAAACTTAGACAGTAGGTCTAACGCTTTAGTCCTAATAATCAGAACCCATTTCACAAAATACTTCAGTGTTTTTTTTAATTCCAAAATGTCAATCAGACAGTTTCCTCTTTCTTTCTTTTTCGTTCTTCTTTCTCTCTACAGGTGCAAAGAACAAATGACCAAGAACCATGTCTACAGATGTCTCTAACAAGAAAAATGAGCAATAGTAAACTGAAGTTTACGAAATACAGAAGGAGTTGTGAAATTATGTCAGCGAAGAAAACAAAAAGGAGATGTAGTTAAAAGGATGATAAAAACTCGGAATTTTAGATTTAAGATTTTGGCAAATTAGGATTTCAGGAAAAAAAAATGATTTCAGGAAGCACCTTCTTCTTCTTTTTTCAAGAATGATTTGGAAAAAAAACTAACCACAAATCTTCACTTCCACATTATGAAACCTCCATTATTTATCACTTCTTTAATGTCCTTAACCTTTATTTCCTCTCTGGCTTAGATGACAACTTACACAGGTTATCAGTGTTTTCCCTTATTTACCTATTTACAAGTGGCGAAAGCTGCTAATACTACTAGAAAATGCAAAAAAACAACATGACGTTGAATGCGAAAAAGAAGCACAAAAGTGTGAAATATATTATACGTATGACCTAATCAGCATAACGTCACACACGGTTACAAAATGCGCCAAACGACGATTGAAGAAGAAATGATAAGAAGGAAAGAATAACTCTCTGTGAAAAGGAGTGTATGATTAAATTGTGCTCTCTTTTCCTCCTCTGTGTATTGAGAGGAAAAAAGAGCATTCGAAATATATTGTTTCATGAGAAATGCGATGGATGGACGGGGGCAAAAACAAAATCGCTTTGGTTGATTGGAAGAAGAGATGGGAATCTGGAGGGAAAAAGAAGAGAAGATGGAAAGGAGAAAAATGAATTCTTTATTGGATTTTTCTTTATTTGCTAACTGCTATATTTTATAGGGGTTGTTCATATTTTTTAGAAGCCTAGAAGAAAAAAAAAATTTTTTCGAAGGTTCTCGAATTTTCTGAGGGTTAGATGTATATTGGAGTAGATATTGGGCCTTTGAAAGCTACAATTTTTGAGAGTATTCGCTATTATCAATTCAGAAAAACTGCATAATTTGAAAATTTAGGCACCTCCCACTTTTACTCATCTGCTACCTCCTCATTCACTACTTTTACTCATTTACTTATTTCGCTCATATTCTATCGCTACTTATTCACTTAACTGAGGTTTCTTGAATGTCACAAATAATTCAAATTCATCAATTTTTATCGTTTTTGAACGAAATTTTCCTTATTTTTCGGATAAATACAAATAAAGCAGTGAAAATGGATGAATTTTATAAATTCTCTCTGTAAAATGTTACGGTAGCACTCGTTGTTTCGTGGTGGGATATCACTAGGGCCGAGTTGACGGATTTCAGGCCTGAACTGTCTTTTCTAGAGGTTCCCATGATAGATACACGCACCAAAATTCCAAAAGGTGATTTTGAAAATTCTGTGCTCAAGAATGACAAAAATGGGAGGACAAAACTACGGAAATGTCAAGAAAATTTGAATATTTGGGCCTCAAAACCTTCCCAAAAATATTTATAACCATGCCTATTTTTATGTAGATGAGAAGTGTGAGAAACCTATTGTTGACCTTCATTCACAACACTAAAAAGGGCATAAAATATTTATTTGAAAAGAAAAGTTCTTCATTCAAAAAAAATACAGTAAAGGTAAAAAATGAAATTTCAATACATGGTGATGAAGAACAACACAAGGCGAAAAAGAATTCGAAATTCAGAGATAATGAGAAATTGAGAGAGCGAAACGAAGAGACACAAACAAAGCGGACCGGTTCACCGCCACCAAAAACTTTCCGAGATAGATAGAAGGAGAGAGAAAAGACAATCGCCATACAGTCCGAACACACTTTTTCTTTCTCTCTCTCTCTCACTTTCTACCTGGGTATACCCGAGACTATTATATAAATGAAACAATTTTTACTACGCACTTTTGATTTTTTTTTTGGAAATGTCAACCTGAGTTTTTTCCACTTTTAAACTTTACTGCAAATAGGAAAAGATGGAAAGAGAGGGGGAAGAGGAAGAAGAATGAGAAAAGAAGTTGCAAAAAAGTTCAATTGGAGATGATTGGAAAATAAAAAATAGAGAATTCAGTCACGTAGGTAAAACTGGGTACGTCAGAAAGTGTGCACTACCTATAGGTCAAGTTACCTAAACTTAGTTCGACCAATTTTCAAATTTAAGTTTATAAAAAAACTGAGTTTTTTTTTGCAGTTTAATAAAATTTTTGGGCGGTATGCTAAATCAGAACTTCCTGAATCAGAACTTTTCCGAATCAGAACTGGTCATATCTCAAAATTGGGCGGAGCTAGAAAAAAATTGTCAACTGCAAACTTACTCCAAATTCAATTTCAAGAAAGTTTTCAGTTGACAACTTTGTTCTAGCTCCGCCCACTTTTGAGATATCTGATTCTGATTCAGCATACCGCCCGTTTTCTCAATGGAGACCTCGCTGTGACTTCCCCATACAACTCTTTTTTTTTATATTTGTTAAATAATCTTTTAAAATATATAAGAAAGTCTCCCATTTCCGCTAAAACGTCATTTTTCGTATGCATTTTTTTTTCTAGCCAACAACGATGTCATCATTTCCCAGACACATTTTGAACTTCCCTCCATTTTATCTTATTCAATGTGGTTAGATTGCATGAGAAAAGATGACAAAAAAAGGTTGCTGCCTAAAATGTACTGGACTTAATACTGATTGAGAACGGTCAAATAATCCGGTGGATGACAATTGAAATGAGGGGGAGAGAAAGAAACTTCAAAGATCGAAAGGTTGGAGAGGAGAGAATTTGGGAGACACTGGAGACGGGGAAGGAGAGAATATGTGAAGTAGATGGAAATGAAAGATTGGATCTTGAACTTGGTCATATGGGACATTTTTTTTTCAGAAGATGGTAGGACTGCAAAAATATGGCACTGAAAGAAGAGAGGGGTGGAATTGTTGCTTGTGAATAAATTGGTTTTTTTTTCAAATTTTCTTTTTTTTTTGAAAGGTTTAGTTTCAAAGAATATAATGCATCACGAAGAGAAAACAAGGAGATCATTTCTTTCTTGTTGAAAAACTACAGTACCAGGGTTGCTCGGAACTGGAAGATGGAAATTCTGTTCTACCGTTTTCAGCGTGTACTTCCGTGGGATGTTTTCGTTGGAAAATTTTTCCGAATTTTCCTTTTCGGAAAAGTGTGTGGTGAAAATTCATCCGGATTACTTTTCTCAAAATCAAAACTCGTAAAAAATCTTCTGAAGGCATACTGTACGATTAAAGGAGCATTGTTTTCCTCTCTCGCGGCGGTGACGCAAATATTTTTCCTCACAAATTTTTTGAAACAAACTTCGAACTTTTTCTCTTTTTGAAAAGATTTTCCGCGATGAAACAGAAAAAAACAAGAAAACAAGATCATAAATAGACTGGTGAAGTTATTCCTTGCTCGAAAATTGTTTCCCTTATTCTTGTTTTTTGCTGCCATTCGAAGAATTTTCGAAAAAACTGACTTTTACTGTTTTATTCACTCAGAACTCGAAGAATTTCTTCGACTTTTGTGTTGCCTAAAGATGCCGATTCGCTCTTTTTTACATTTTTTATATGTTTTGTACGTGATTCAAATATTCAGCATTCGCGGTGTTCGTGAGTTTGTTGCGCAACTGCGGTGCGTAGCGGCTCAACCTTGAGTTTAGGATACTAAGCCAAAGTTTGAATGACTTTTCGTGAATTTCAGTGCGATTTGTGCATGAAACCATAAAAAGAACTTATTGCGATTCAAAAAATCTCCGGATCACAGGAATTTTCTGTTGTAGCTAATCGCTGGTCTATGTCATCAACTACAATAATTATGTGGCCCTTCTGCTCTAGAATGTTCGATTCACCGAAGAAAGAGCGTTCCTCTTATAGCTAAACACTAAAGAAGTAGAGATAAGCACTGTGAATGTGGATTAGTGAATCAGTGTAATCGATAAGCGCGCGCATTTTTAATCCTACGCAGTCACTCCATGAGACCGTTCGACGTTCGTTCATTCACTCATAATTGTTTCATCGTTTTTTCCTCCTTTCTCCCTGGTTTTCCATATTTCGCCTCATTTTTCGGACTAGATTCCCATTATTTATTTGAAAAATTTCAAAGGCGCAGTAAAACTTTCTTTACTAGGGTCTCCTAACTGAATGTGCTGTAATACTTTCTCCTAAAATTGTTTCATCCGAATTTTTCCGCTTTCGACGAACTTTCTCGATTCACGTCTAAATTTCAAATTAGAATCTTATGTTTTCAGAACAAAATGTCAAAGCGAAAGCTCGTTCAAAATTCGCGAGGATACGACATCCAAACCCGAAAAGTGGAAGACCACAAGATGTGGCTTTTCATCGCCAGCCGCATCCGCCCGACATTCGAAACTCCGACGGACATGAACTGCATTCGAATCTTCCGCGAAACGGAGAAAACCTGGAAAGACTTCGTTTATTTGTACGACGCGAAAAAGCCGCACACATTTTATAAAAGAAGATTCAGCACAGTTCTGGTTGGAAAAATTGAGAAGGCTCCATTCGACGACTTGGAAAAACTGAATCTTCACTGGGCACTTGGAGTCACCATTAAAAAAGAATACTTGGACAAGTGAGTTTTTTCGTTACAAGTAAAACTATTCGTAAGCATGGTGTCTTTCAGAATTGAGGCCAGCCACGAAGTAATCTGCGACGACAATAGCTACGTAATCCGGTTCAAGGGAATGAACACATTCGAAGACTGGCCAGAAGATCCAATTGCTCCTTTGGAGCCGATACTGGATTACGAGTCGGATTGCGAGATCTCATCAGAAGACCTAAAAAGAATTTTAGAGCGAGAACGTGGCTTAATTCGACAGAGAGCGACTGGTAAGGCACCGGCATCTGCAGTTCCACAACTAACTCTTCCAGCTCCACTTTAATAATTTCCCATCACCCGAATAATTTCTCATTTGATCTTGTGTACACCCATATTTCCAATTACTATTAAATCTGATCTCATGTACACCAATTTTCCTCTCACCATTTTATCTGATCTCGTGTACACCCAATCTTTTCCTTACTTTCAAATCTGAATTCCTGTTTACCCATTTCTACACTCATCATGACAATTAAATCTGATCTCATGTATATTCCCAACTTTTTATTAAATCTAATGAATATGTATTATCAACCATAGAATTCAGTTTTTTTCAGTGTTTTTTTTCTGCGCGAGTTGACTTCTTCTCGCTATGAACTCATATTTTATTTGAATTTCCGAAGTCTGGCTGCTTGGTAATTTAAAGGCGCAGAGAAAAAGCATTTTTGTTTTTTGAAAAAACGAAATGTTTTGTTTTAAATTTCAGTAAAAACAGCTGTTATTTTATTTCAGAAAAATATGTCTCATAGAAAACGGAGCCAGAGCGTTCGGAATCCGGCGACACGGGAATACGACATAAACTGCCAAAAAGTAGACGATCACAATATTTGGCTCTTTGTTTCGAGTAGAATTCATCAGCCATTCGATGCTCCGACAGACAGGAATGGCATCCGAGTATTCAGAGAAACGTATGAAATGTGGGAGGACTTTGTGTTTCTTTACGATGCGAAGAAATCTCCCGAGTACTATGCGCAAAGGTAATTGGTGAACTCAAAGAGTTTTCGGCATGCTTGCCGCTTGTTTCAGCGGCGAAAGGTTCAATTTGCACGACAGCTTGCCGATTTTTAGAAAAGCAAACTGATGATTACTTGATAAATGTCTGCGGCAAACAAAGGACTACTTGGTCAGCACTCGGCAAATTGCCACTTGTAAGAGCACCATGCTGTTTCTGCACACAATTCACCTATTCTCAGCAAATTGCCGCTGAAAAGCGGCAAGCATGTCGAAAATTAGCTTAGGCGTTTCAATTGAAAACAAAAAGCGATTTCAGGTTCGATAAAGTGCTGGCGCATCAAATCGAGAATGCTCCGTTTGACGATCTCGAGAAGCTGAATCTTCACTGGGCGCTGGGAGTACCGATTAGCAGAGAGTTTCTTGACAAGTAACACTTCTAAATTAGAAATTTCCCGTTAAAATTTGATTCTTGAGAGTCGAAAAAAGTCACAATGTGAAATGCGACAAACAATGGTATGTAGCGAGTTACACAGGAATGAATACTTGCGAGGAGTGGCCAGAAGGTTCAGATATAGTATTGAACCCCTACGAAGATTACAAAGATGTTCCAACAGGTCCTGGAGCAAGGATACCAGGTTATCAGAAACAAAAAGCGCTGGAACGAGAGCGCCACGCGATACGAAGCCGACCGAATATTTATATTTCCACATCACCTTCTGATCCAAGATCACAATCATCTCTTCCAGGTCCCAGTTCGAAATCCCGCACTTTGTCAGTTGGCCGTAAACGGGAGTTTTCGTCGCGAGCCCCTTCAACATCTCGTCATAGAGAAAATTCTCGTTTGCCTAAACAGTCTCGCCGATACTCTCCATCGCCGATTCGAACGAAATCCATTCAACCGCCTTCAATCAAAAAACGTTCTCAATCGGCTAGAAAATCATCTTCAAAGCGGCGAACTTCGCAACGTCCTATTGACGACTCCGACGATGACGATAATGGAATATTGGATGAGATAGCGGGGAAAATGTGGCAGTTTTTAGACCAAGAAATGCGAGATCCCGTCACTAAACAAGCGCAACCAATGACAGTTTCTCCGAGCACTTGGTCGAAATTCATAAATCAAGAGAACTTGCGAAAAAGTTATCATCATGTTCATCAGAAATACCTGAGCAAATTAGCTCCAAATCTTCATCGAACAAGTTTCAGTTTGAAAACGAAAATCGAATTGTATTGGGCTCTTCACATTGTCGTCGATAAGGAGTTTTTGAAAATGTGAGAAATTGTATAAACCAGTCGGTGGCGCCGCCTACGGCGGCTCACCTCCTTTTTGTTCGTCGCTGCGCTCCTCAATGGGGGGTTAATTTGCCACGCTTAAACTCATTTTTGATCATTGGGCAGTGATGCACCCTAAGCCTACTTCCTGTTCCAAAAATGTTGCTAATTTGAATTCCCGCCAAAAATTTTGAAAACTTGAGTTCCCGCCAGAAATTTCGAAAACTTGAATTCCCGCCAAAAATTTCGAAAATTTGAACTCCCATCAAAAATTTTGAAAATTTGAATTCCCGCCAAAAATTTTGATAATTTGAATACCCTCCAAAAATTTTGAAAATTCGAATTCCCGCCAAAATAATCAAATGTTTTGACGTTTCTGGAAGTTCTGGAACATTCTAGAAGTTTCTGGAAGTTCTGGAACATTCTAGAAGTTTCTGGAATTTCTGGAACATTCTAGAAGTTTCTGGAAGTTCTGGAAGTTTCTAGAATTTTCTGGAAGTTCTGGAACTTTCTAGAATTTTCTGGAAGCTTTTGGAGCTTTCCAGGAGGTTCTGGAACTTTCTGGAACTTTTTGGAAGCTTCTAAAATTGTCTAGAAGTTTCTGGATCTTCTGGAAGCTCTGGAAGTTTCCGGAAGTTTTGAGAAGCTTCTGGAAAGTTATCTATCTATCGCTTGCCCGTGGAGTTTTGGAGTACCGTAACTACCGTAATCCTACAGTAATCTCCACCATTTTTTGATGGTGTACTATTGGGGTCCCTTAGGTAGTACATGCAAAAAATGGAACAATTCTGAGCACTCTGAACCCCTTTTTAGATTCGATTCGGAGCTCGGATTACTGTAGCTACCGTAATCCTACAGTAACCCAAGCTCCAAACGGTATAGAATTGAAGCGCTCGGGGACCCATGACCATGTGCCAAATATGATAGAAAACGGTCGAGGGGTACAAAAGTTATTCAGTGATAAGTGCTGGACAGACACACACACACACAGACAGAGCTTGCCGCTTAGTATATAGAAGAGATTGGCAATCAAACCATAAACGAATTTCCGTCTTGAGTTTTAGATTTTCCGTATGAGCTCGGTTTTTTTCCGTATGGGATTGATTTTTGAGAAAAATTGAGGAAAAAAACTATGTGGTAGTTAAAAAATCTCCGTGTATAAGCTATATTGGCATCTTTCCATTTTAAAAAGCTGGCCTTGCTGTTCCAGCATGAAACTTGTCGCTCTTTTTTTTTGTCAGCGACCAACTAGTGAATTTGCACGCCAACTTGCTAAAAATTATCTTATCAATTCTTTCTTATTTAGCTTGGAACAAAAATACGATCTTACAATGGATCGAAAAGGAATTGTACTGGTCTACTCTGATAAGAGCGCCCCCGTCGAAGACTGTGTGGTTGAAATGAAATCTCCGAATCGATTGGAAGGCGGCGCTCAATCACTGGATGAATGGGAGAACAATGAAGATACAAGTAGTGAAGTTAATGAAGAAGATGAAATGATGTCCCTAAAATCGGAATCGCAAACTTCCAGGCTCACTACTTCCCGTTGTGAACCGTTTACATTAAGAGACAGGTCGATAGCGCTTCGAGAGAAAACAGTTCCTCAATCCCATATATACTTAAGAGAACCAACTCTAGACGGTCCATTTTATGATCAGTTTGACAATTCTCGACGCTCAATCCGTCCATTCACCGCAGAAGAAGAGTTAGATATGTGGAAACACGTTCGTCGAGAAACACGTGCACCCAGCATCGATCAGCTTCGAAAAGTTAATTTAAATACACAGTTTTGGAATGTTTTCAAAAGTGCGGATGCTTGGCGAACACGTCCCGTTCATTGTTATATGAATCAGTGAGTTTTAGCCTCCGCTTCACTTCGAAACTACGACTTTTCGCAACTATTATGGCTTCGCAGTAGCATGATAACTCAATGATACGGCACGCCTTTCCCGAAGTACTGAAAGGCTGCTAAAAGAAATGCGAAACGTCGTAGTTGCAAAATCTATGTAAGTTGCGAACAGACACCAAGCCAAATTTCGAAATGATTACTTCAAGTTTTTTCTCCTTTGTTTATTGACGTGACCTATTTTTCACGTTTCAATTCATGAATTTCCACGTGGATTTTCAAACTTTCAGTTTCCGCACCAATCTTCTTCGCGACGTGGCAAATTCTCCGTTCAGTCGAAACGCCAGACTTGAGCTCTACTTTGTTTTAGATTGTCCGGTCGATAAAACGTTCATACAAACGTGAGTTCAATTAACTTAAAACTGACTAGACCAGCTTTCGAATGTTAGCATCATATCGAAAGCCATGTCTGATCAGTTCTTTGTAAACTCGTCTGTTTTCTCACCTTCCATACACTTTTTTTCAGAATGGAAAAAACTCACATTTGCCAAATAGACAACGAAGGACGTCTCTCCTCTTTCGCTAAGAAAAACGTCCATGAGCAGCGTGTTTGGTGGCCTTCCCCGGAGCTTATGTGGGAATACATTCTCGATCAGTGCACCGATTCGCAAGGAAACATTGACACTTCTATAGATACAACGCATTTGGATTTTTGGGAGAAATTGAATACAACGATGAATTTGAAAAAGAGTGCGCAAGATGTTAAACACCAGTGAGCTGAAAAAAATGTTTGACAAGCTTCAGAATAATTATTTTCAGCTACGAAACCGTTCTTCTTCCACGTGTGGCAGAACTTGATATTCCGATTAATGAGCTTCTCACAATCCACTATTGTTTTCGGATACCAGTTCATGAATCTGTTTTGAGAAGGTTTGAATTCCTATGTGTGCTATCTTCACTTTTTAGTTTTAGAGCTAGAAACGATTCATATTGCGTTCGACTGTCTAAAGCCAACACGCTTATTGGATACAAGTATGTTGAAGCAGAGCTTGAAGAGGAGGAGGAACCGCAGGATGTTCAGAACAACGCATTTTCTCCAGCAGGTTCAGACATATCCTCGATATTCGATAATCACGAGCCGAATTCTCCTCGAGAACCAGAGTATTTACCGGATATAGATCTAGATAATGATGCTGCTATCGAAACTGACGATGATGATGCTCCCTCTTCATCTAACAAAGTGGCTGTTAAAAGCGGAGATCTCATATCAGTATTCCGAGATGCTATTGCGAGCGTCGATGATAGTTGTTTGAATGAAGTGCTGGATCATATCGATATGAACTTAGATAATTTTAATCTTGACGGAAAGGTATTACTGAACAAATAACTGTCTGAAAACTTAATTAACTTATCCAGGTTATTGATAAGGCCACTCTCGATCGAATCGTCCGCTCTGCAATCGATTATTCCGAGCGACAGATCTAATAGTTTTCATTTGTTGATTTTCTTTTGGTTTCGTATACCTGTTTCCCATTTTACTGTTTCTTATTATTCTTCTGTTTTCCATTATATCATGTTCTTTCCCATTTCTTATATGTTCCTCACCTCCCATGTCTAACCGTTTATTGAATGAATTTTTGTTGCCTTTTAAAACAAATACTTTATTTTAAATTCCACATTCTTGTGATATGATTTATATGTTCGATTTGTGACAACTTTGTACTTGTGATGTCTCGAATTTTCTGTGTTCGGGATGCTTTGCTAGCATGGATTCGGAAGATAAGGATGAGTGGAAGGAGAAGAGCACTGTAAGGGACGGTCTGGAATAGGGACTCGTTTTACACCTGTGAAGTTATTCGATTCACACTTTTTTAAAAGTAGAATCAACCAAACTATATCTGTTTCTGTGTCTAATGAGCTCGACTTTTCGGCAAATATTCGTTGACTACATGTCTCATTGACTGTATGTTACACTAAACTGTGTTTTGTAATTCAGTCCGAATGCCTTTCTTCAAATCTTTTTTAACATAATAAGAAGGAAAATAAAGAAACCACAAAATGTCTGATTGTCCTACAGAGTAGTCATAGCTAACTGATTTGAACATGCAGTCATTGAATTTATGCAGTCAATGAGTGAATGGCACTAGTGATTGACAATCAATAACCGAAACACCTTTTTGATTCCGAGCAAAACAGCGATACAAAACTCGCATAACCAAACCGATCGTTCTTCATTCAATTCACACTTTCCTAGTAGTGTTATCAACCGAATTTTATTCAAGTTCCGTTTCGAGCGAGCTCAGTCTTTCAATAACTGTCTTACTCACAAGCTTTTGTGATTTTTTCACAACGCAACAACAAAACTTACATAGACCCAAGCGATCAGCCCATAAAATGTTGACAGCAACATGTATGGCTGATTGCATCGCAACAACAATACACCCAACGAATAACTCAGCATTGTCAAGAATTGAGACATTGAAACTATGCAAATAGTGTGAGTGGAGTCAATAGCTTCACGCTTCTTGAAGCGCTCCCGAACTTTGTAACGGATTCTGGAACAAGGGTCTGATTAGATATCTGCTCCAAGCCAGAATCATCCAATGCTCTTTGACCAGCCAAAGCTTTTCCAAGAACAATCCACTAACCTATACTCCAACCGCTTATTATAGTACATGACAGCCACTGAAGTAATCAAATTGAAAAATGTTAACAAGACAGCGGTAAACAAGAACCAATTCGCACGGTGAGCACTATGAACAGCTGGGATGAAGCATGTAAGAACTGCCCCGTCTAGTGGGTCATCCCAAAGAATTATTCGATAAGTGAAGGTGCTCAGAATTAGAACAAAGGTTGATATGAAAATTCCAACATATCGGCTGAGAGATGTGGTGTAGTTGGGGTGGAATGTAGCGAAAGCTCTGGAACGTCATGGGGTGTTTGAAGTGCATCTTGAATTTTTTAAATCAATGTTTTTCGAAAATCAAGTAACACAATCTTTGGAACCTGGCGATAGTATGAAATCGCAAAGCGAACTAAAAAACAAAACACAGAGAAACTTCTAGAGTCTAAAATCATTTCTACCTTACAATACTTTTCATTTCCCAAATTTAATGAGTTCAGCTTTTGTTATCGATTCGATCCCTACCTTTCTATCAACACCCCTGTCTGCGAATAAATCATCCCACCAATACCAGTATAAAGGAGAACTGTATAAGGAACACAATCAGATTCAGATATCAGCCATTCACATGGTTCATCTACCAAGAATATTCCTTTGTACATCATGTTTATCTGAACATAGTGAATTGAATAATGATGAGTTTCTGATAGAACGTATTTGAATTCAAAAGCTTATGCTCCTATCAAAGCATGTAATCTAAAGCAGTTCAAATAACAATTCCTGAACATTGAGTTTTCAGTGAATTCGAAAAAGCTGTAATTAGTTTTTGATCTTAGAAAAACAACAACGCCAAAAACTCAATGGGACACCTAGAAATCAGACTAGACAGCAAAATATTTTGAATTTGAATTTTCGAAATTCAAAAGTAATTTATAGAAGGCTTGAAGCTAACGTATTCTGATAATGACAGTACTAACATCGAATAGAATCAGACTTTTTTGAAGTCACTCACCGACAAAAAAGCATAAATTATTTGATGCAAATTTGCATATAAAATATTAAACAGCAGAATAATTTTAGTCGAAGATTGAAACATAGACTTCTTATATAACAGTCTCATAGCGACTAGAGATGTAAAAAAAGTTGCAAGAATAGCCACAAGGCAGCATGAAGCAGACAACCGGTAGTTCCAACTAGATAAATGCCACACTTGAATTTCAGTTGCACATCTGGAATTGTTCGTTGACGTCATCTGAAAAAAAAAGAACGATGCTGAAAAAAGCGTCACGAAATATCAGGAACAGAAGAAATAGAACAGGTTCAAAACTGAGTTGGGTGACCAGGAACAATATTATTCGTTATTGTTCAGACGGGGCTGAGAAAAAGACAGCAAGGGGATAGTGTAAAGGGTATGGGGATATTATTGAGTGTAGTTTCGGCAGGAACGGTGAAA
>GL379835.1:454116-503789 GCA_000143925.2 Caenorhabditis brenneri | reverse complement strand
CACTCTCTGTCATTTTTAGAGAAAATTCAAAAAATGGCTTGAAATTTCGACCAAAAAATGAAAATCCGTCAATTTCGATTTTTTCATCAAACTTTGTTTTGAAACTTTTTGGTCTTCCCTAGTGTGCAAACAATCCGCACAGCTCCAATTTTCAGCGCCTCGATTCAAGAATTCTGAGCGGCCTAAAGTTGGGAGGTCGAAGATACGAATATCGGCGGAGAGTGGGTATCTGATCATGATTTTTTAAAGGTGTAGTACACATCCTCATATGAGTATTTTTGATTGAAAAAATTGGGAAAAACTGTTTGGGAACATTGCTTTTCCGAAAAACAGGGTCCGACCAAGACCCTTATAACTAACTGTATCTTTTGAAGCAGGTGACCAATACTGATGAGATTTTGGCGGTGGTCATGTCTAGCTGGTATACATCTATCAAGAAAAAAACTAGATTCGAAAAACTGTTCTACTGCAAAAAATCCCGGATTTGCGGAAACTTTCTTTTCACCCTAATACAAACAACGCCACGTTGCAAAACCGATTGCGCCTTCAAATTTCTTTTTATTTTTTATTTTCAAATTCTTCTGCCCTTCAAACCCACAAGTTAAACTTTTCCCATTTTCAGCACAAAAATGCCAGCTCAATTCCTGCAAACCCTCCACACTCTCCAATACACACTTCCAACAACAAGCCGCCGTAAGATGGACACCCCAACTATTCCCGAGAAAATCCACCGCTACACACAAATGCTGACTGATACAAAACGCAACACTTCGGACATTCTACACGCGTTCTCTCGTCTCAACGAACTCAACGCATCGATTCGAATTTATGAGCAGGCCGGTCTTGAGAACGTTTTGAAGGAGTTCTACAGTGATGGACATGTCGTTTTCGCGTATGAAGTGAACAAATTGAATCGGAAATTGGACAAACTTCGGAAGAGCGAGCAGAAAACGATGAGTCAAGGGAAGGAGAAAATGGAGGTTGATAATGAAGAGGAGGAGTACGATCCAGAGTATCCAGAGATTCGGTCATCGATGGAAATGGCTAGATATAAGGTGAGCAATTTACATAGAGTTTTCATAGAGGGCAAAGCGTCCTGTTGTTGGAGAGGTCTTACCACGAAAGACAACCTTACTGTACTTTTTGAAAAGTCGTGCAAAAATGAGACATTCCGGAGTGATGAAAATTGTGAGACTTTTCGGAAAAAAGACCAGGCACTTCCCTTACATGCAAAGCAGTGTTTGCACCACTTCGGGCCGTAGTGAGATCCAACCTGCGCCAGTAAACCTGCGCCAACACGCCTATACGACGGTTCAGCTCAACACTAACCCGTCATTCCCCCGATTTTAAGTCCCCCAATTTCAATTAATCTATATTTTCAGCTCCCAAAAACGTCGAAACTTCTTCTCGAGTACGCAGTCTATATCCCGACTCCAATTCGTCCAGCATCCATCGATGGCTTCTCTTCTTCTTCATCGTCCTCATCTGGAGCATCGTCGCCATCATCTGACGGAGAAGTGGATTTCATTGACTCTGAGTGATTCACCTGCTTTCTCCTAAAAGGACCAATTTCTAATTTATAATCATTGTATTCTGTGCCCTATCCCCTAATCTATAACATTTTTTGAAATCTCCAGTTTCCTTCAAAAGGAACTCTAAATTCTCAATTGATAATCATCATGTGATCTCTTTGCAATAATTGCCCATCCTTTCCTCTCCTACCTCGAGTTATTACCAATATTCTGTGTGAATTGAAACGGCTCTCGCCTAATAAATTAAATTGATTCAATGTTTTTTTTTTTGAAGTTTACGTTTTAAGAGATTATTGGAAAACTTCCGACAGGGCTGCATCAATTTTTCAAAGTTCAGCTAAGGGTAAAGTTACCTTCAAAGCCCAGTTTGGGTTTCAAAACGGCGGAACGTATACTGTAACACTTTTATGTTTAAACAACGGTGGTAAAAAGTACAGTAACAATTAGCATCGTGGTGAGACCTTCCAATGAACCAGTTCATGCACCTTTGAAAGTAATAAAGCTCTTGTTGAACGCGCTCCCCGGCGACATTGCTCATACCTCCTATTCTCTCAGTTCACTTTTTTTTCACCGATTATTTTTCCTGACGTATTTCGAAAACACCCCTGAGAAAATACATTTGTTGAACCTATTCCCATGGAGAAAGGGAAAGTCCGACAAGTTGTCTTCTCACAACTTTCACATGCACACAAATCACGGATAATTTCATGCTGATGTAGAAATAATGAACATCTGGACATCCGGAAATTTGTGCAACTGGATATACATCTATCTAAACTATTGGATACTAAATACCCAATGATTTCGAAACCTGGGCATCTGGACATCTGGATACCTGGAAATCCGCAAAGAAAAGCCGAGACCACTAAAGCATACAATTGATAAATTTCGAAAACGAATTGTGCAAACTCTGCAGAGCTCATCATCATTGAATCCGAAACATTGCGTGGACATTCCGAAATTTGTAATCTTAAATTCTCAGATTTTGTTCAAAAACCTGAATTTTATCAACAAACATGCTCTGTTTATTTTTACCTAACCAATACTTTCTCAGGAACTTTTTTTTCTGTTTTTAGAAAACCCCAAATATCAAAAAACATTTTCTAACTATAGGTGAATATTTTTGAACCCGGAAGTCTAAAAAATGAGACTTTACTTTATACCTTATCTCTTTTTTTTGACACAAGGCGCCTAATTACCGTATTTCAAAAAAAATCTTCAAAAAATGAGTCCAAAAAGTCAAAAAGTGTTCACCCTTCCTAACCAAAAATCTCTCCTCCAAAAAACATGAGTAATTCTTTTCTGCTACTGCTCATTATTTCCTATTTATTCCCATGATCATTCAGTATAACCTACATACGTGCTTCCACTACTAGTACAAAGTCTAGCCCTCTCTTTCCCCTTCCTTGTTTCATGTCACCACCACCACCTATTTTTCCACGGTGACTGAACCTTATTTCCCTTTTTTTGGCTTCTCTTTCTTCATTTCGTTTTTAACTTTATTTAAGACACATCTATCCTTTGGAGGTGGCTTTTGTGCTTTACATAATCAGTTCTTTCTCAAATTCCAGAAATTTTAAAATGAGCAACAACCTGACATGTGCTGCTGTGGCAGAACTGAATCATCTCGCCAGCCTCAACTTCATTTTGTTCCAATTTGTGGATTTGACAACTGCAGCAATCACTTTTATCTTCACATATTTTGCGGCTAAAGTACTCTTCAAGTTGTCTATTTTTCAAAATTCCACCAAAATTTTGTTGGTTTTGAACTTGTTGTATGCGGTTATGTACCAATTTACCTATGGGATAGAGGCGGTTATTATTATTTATAAACATTTTTATAAGGTAAGATATTATGACAGGAAAAAGGGGATATAAGACTAGAAATTGTATGGAACTGTATTAATTAGAACGTCGAGGAGTACGGTAGTTTGGTATTTTATAACTTCGGTGCGCGCTTCAAAATTCTGCCTGCACTGAAAAAATGACTGCCTGCAGTGTCACATATCAAAGTATACCTAAAGTAAATACTTTGAAGACATACCTTGTCAGATTACGATCACTACAATAATTCAAAAATTTTCAAAATTCCAATCTCCTATCGAAAACCTAACATTTCAAATACAGTGGTTTCTAGAGTTCACTTTTCAGTCCTCTTTTTCTCGACCCTCAAACCTGCAAACCTACTAATTCAAATACAGTAACCCCACAATCCTTGTTTCAGCAAGACTACCCTTGTGAACTCCTCCAACTTGAATCTGATTGTGCCTTCTCCATGAAATCTCTTTTATGTTGCACTTCTGGAATGATTTACTGCCAAACAGGCCTTATCATCGAACGCACTTTTGCCACATTTCTCAGGGATTACAAAGGAACCAAAAGTCTTATCGTCGGATCTTCTATTGCTGTTATCGTACTTTTATTAAGCGCATTGACTGGTCCTATCATCTATTGGGACGACCCTTTATCAGGTGCCATTCTAGCATGTTTTGTGTTCCCCAAACAAAGTGCAACAAGGTCAACCGTGTACTTTTTTGTGGTCACTGGAATTACGTTGTTCAATTTGGCAACATCGATTTTCCTGAATAAGTATAACGCGAAGTTGGAGTATCAGTAAGTCTTCCCGTTTTTGAGGCCTCGGTAGAAAGCAACTTTCAGAGTCCGCTTCAAATTGTGTGCTCGATTTCATAAAAGAGAAATAATCGAGTCAACTGGGACTGTTTGTTTTTTGACGTTCGTGCAATTCTTCCTTATGTTCATCTATTCATTGGGGATTTCTATTCTGAAATCTATAAGGAATATGATCACACCAGAGCAGTATTATCATTGGGTCGTTTGGTTATATGTGAGTTTTGGGAACTGAAATTATTACCGCAAATTTTCTAAATTTACAGTTGCTTCATTTTCCATTTTTCCAGACAAACCCATGCCTACTGTAACCCCTTTGAAACCACAATCCTTTCTTCCAGACCGTCCCATTCATCGCTATGCTCTTCCCCATCCTCCTCACCTACAGTATCTCCAAAACCAAATCTCATCGATCCCAAATCCTCGTTGGCATCACAACCACCAAACAGACCCAAGAAGAACACATTGCTCAAATAAAAATCATGTGGAAATAGAATTTGAATTTTTTTTTCCCTTTTTCGGTTAACTTGTATTTTTTTGAGAACATTATTGAAATGTATTCGTCGAAAAGGAACAAAAAATGGTGTTTTGTGTCCAATTATACTGGTACAGGAGGGAGTCGTGGAAATATGTCAAAGAACGAAAATTGTGATTTTTGTGTTTTGTGGTTCAAGATAAACGACGCGTGTACTGGGTTACTGTAGTTCCTCAGCTCAATGGAAAGTTGACATTAACACGGTTAAGAGAATAGTCTTGTGAAACTTAGAACGCTGTATTTACTTTAAACGCGTGGCTTGAGTCTCACCACAAAAAAACTTTCAAGTCAGTTTTGTGAACCAGAAATGAAAAAGTTCCAGATTTTTTTCTCAAATATTTTCCATGTTTTTTTCTGTACGATCGGTGAGAGAACTACAGTAATATCTCAAATCATAATGAGACCTTCCAAAAACAGTTGCTTGCGATTTAGTCTCTTGGCCTAAAAAGAGTATTCGCAACGAGCCTCACTATCGGCTTCTTCAGTTTGAGATTACTGTAGCACAGCTTCACGATCGAATTTTTGGGCTCGACCACGTTTTGTTCGTAGTGAAATGTCACAGTCTCGTTATATCATGATAAATATACGTTAAGCTTCAAAATGTCGCGGAGCCCATCCCTCAGATTTGACGAATTCTGTATTTTTATGGTTCAATTCCAAATCCAATTTTCCCCACATAGTTTCTAGTTTCAAAAAAAAATATTTTTGTCTGAAACTTATTTTTTCCCCGATTCCAATTCTTAAAACTTCACATGTTTGCTCATTAGAGCCCTGCTAAATGCTCAAACCCCGTGTTCCTCGTATTTCACGCTTCCCCTACCAACCTCACGTTAGCTCCCCCCCCCTCTACCCCAAAAATCAGTTCTCCGATCTCTATTTTTGTTGTGTGTTCCATATAATATAGCAGTTTTAATCAGCTTTTCAGACACTGCTTCCGCTTTTTCATTCGTTTTTTTTTCACACACAAGTTTTTTATATTCACACCTGTTATTGTTCTTAAATGATAAATCAATCGTGTGCCGACTCGGAAGATCTTAACTATGTTGGAAATGCCAACTTTTTGGTTTCCCAGTTTGTGGATCTTATCGCTATTTTTTCTACCTTCATTACAACAATTCTAGCTGCATCTGCCATTTTACAACGGTCTATTTTTACAATTTCCACTAAAATATTACTTTTACAAAACCTTATTTATGGAATGATTCATCAAATATTTTATGGGATCGAGTCAGTAGAGCTTATCTATAAAAACCTGTACAAACTGGATAAACCTTGTCAAGTCCTTCAATCCGAAGCCCAATGTGCTCCTTACCTGGAGCTCCTTTTCCTTGGAACGAGTGGAATGATCTATGGACAAACAGCGTTGCTGGTTGAACGAGCATTTGCGACTTTTTTAAAAAGTTATGAGAAACCAAAGAGCTATATTATCGGAGGAGTAATATCGGTTGTTCTTTTGATTTCGAGTGCATCCACTGGAAGATTGGTTATATGGAATGATCCTTTGAAGAGTTATGTCATCGCGTGTTTTGTGAGTCCATCGCAGAGTTTCGAGAGGACTAACTGGTTTTTCAATACTTGTTCCGTGTTGGCGTTGTTCAATTTATCGATGTCAGTGGCTATCATGCGGTATAATAAGAGGGGAGAATTTGAGTGAGTTTTCATAAGAATTCGAAAATTTTGAAGGGGTTAGAACATGAAAACTACTGAGATTTCGCATGCCCAAAACAATGTATCAAAACGCAGATTTTGGTGAATTCTATGCGCCTAGTAATTTTGCGTCATTGTGAAATCAATCTGGGTTACATGGGGCCGGCTAGAGTGTTCGGTTTTGGATTTTGAGATTCGGACACTCTAGCCGGGCTTGTGCAGCTCAGGTTAGTGGCCGATGGTTCTAAGTTAAGTTGGTAGTACTCGTGAGATCATATCCGATGAGGACTGGTTGATGTACTCAAAAAAGTCCATAAAAGGTGATGAAATGTGACCTGCAAATAGTTAATTCACCTTAAAGGCGCAATTACTGATCCCACCGCTATTGAAATTTTTACTGTATTTTTTCAAAGTTTGAATCATACCAACGGGATAAAAATATTTAAAAAATCACCTCTTTCCAGTATACACTGCGCCTTTGAGTTTCATTTGCCAGACCGTAGTCACAATTTCTCTTATTTTGAAGTGCAGTTGTTTCAAAATGACGTCGTCCTCGACAATCCAGACTGACCTTACCTTTACCCCACCCTTTCTTAGTTACAGGACCCGTTTCAAAGTCCGTGAACGATTCAAGAAACGAGAAGTAATCGTCTCCACTGAAACTATATGCTACTTGGCTTTGATCGAGTTTGTTTTGATAGTTATCTATTCTGTTGGAGTCATGATTTTGGTGAATTTATGGTTGAAAGATGAAATCCCGAATGATCGGTTTAATTTTTGGATCGTTTGGTGTTATGTGAGTTTTCGGGTTTTTTTGGAGTGCTCTTGAATCAGGTCAGGTGGTCTTACTATAACAATTTTTACTGCTGCCGTACTAGACCCACAACTTTCGTGCAGACCACACTTTTTCAAGAGTAGGCTTGATCCCAAAAACCACTGCTAAAAATTTCCAGACGATTCCCTTCGCCGCTGCCATTTTCCCGCTTGTTCTCATCCATCGAATACAAACTACACGTGCACTTCGAGTCAAGAAAATCAACGATATAACGCATGCGAAACAGACCCAAGAGGGGCATATCAGTCAGATGAAGGACATGTGGGGATGACTTAATTTCATATATGAAACGTGTTCTGATTAACTGGTAATAAAGTTATTTAGTTCCTTGTCAAATCAAAAATCAAGTAAATATGTCTAGCCATTCAGTTTCTATTGCAATTGGTTTCCAGGAGCAGATGGTTCTTTTTCTATTACCTGAAGTGAAAAATATTCTATCAAAAAATTGTCAATACAAAAAACATTTCCTTTATTTTTATCAGAAACTGAGCTATGAAGCTTTGAAGTGACCTCACATGGTGTTCTCTGAAAAGTTATTCTATTTTGTTTTGTTTTGTTTCGTTTTTCGTCACCATCATCACGATAACAATATTAATTCCGAAAACTCAGGTGAAAAAACACAACCAATTAGCTAAAAAGCACTATTTTTACCATGTGCTGAAACGAGGGGAAATGTATTAGACAGGGTCATGTCAGAAGAAAGAGTTTTTTTTTTGAGTTTTTTTTTTTTTAGTTCATGAGCAGCTGAAAACATGTATTTTTGTTGAAAGTGGTGTTTTGTGTCTGTTTCCTTTAGATTTTGTGCATTGGTTTCGATTTTCAAATAACTTCGAATCCTGTGCTGGGTCTGATACATGAAGGCCATAACCATCCTTCATTAAAATTCCTTTGGTTTGGAGCAAATCAGGAAAACACCCCCTAACTTCCGTTCCTGAAAAAATGATGAGACTCTTTTTTACAAGATTTTTCTGAAATGATACTACTAATTAACCAATCCAAACAGCTAACTCGGCTCTTGTTCAGCTAAAAATCTGAACTGTAACTAGCACGTCTTGTATATTATCACAAAAATCACCTAACCTCAAAAGAAAGTCCAGAACTCATAGAAAAAGTTTTTTTTTTGGAATTTTGATAAATATAAAGGTCCTGCAACAGCTTTCTCAAAAGCTGTGGACTCATAAACATTCTAAGTATAAATCTCAATGATCTCTAACTTGTCTAAAACCTTTGCATCTTTGTTTGACCAGCATGAGCTGTAGGGAACCACTATAGTGCCCGGGTTCTTTGATATGACCCCTTTGAACTTGCACTCTTCCCTTCTTCAATTTCTGACCCCCTGTTTTCTAACTTTCTCAGATTTTCGGAACACATGTTTTTCAGCATGCCCATTCATCACTAATCGTGTTTTCTAACTCTAGTTTCACCTGCAAACCAGATTTACCTATGCTTATCTTATTATGTCACTCACTTTTTTTTCTGTTTTTTTAAATCACGGTTTTTTATTCTTCGTTTTTTTGTTCCGAATACTTTTTCTACAACACATACTTTCAGAAATAATTTCTTTTAGTTCCTCTAATGTCTACAAACAATCTGACATGTGCCTCGAGCCACGAGCTCGCAAGATTAGAAAGTTCGAACTTTGTGATCTCTCAAATTGTGGATTTGATCGCTGGAATCATTACGTTCACTTTTACCTACCCAGCAGTTCAGCTAACTCTGAAAAAATCGATTTTCCAATGGTCCACTAAAATTTTAATACTTCAAAACTTGATATATGCTATTATATTTCAACTTTCATATGGCCTAGAAGCATGTATTCTTCTTTACAAACACTTTTTCATGAGAGGCGAAGTATGTGGAATTTTGCAAACTGAAGAGCATTGTGCTCCCTATACAAAATTGATATTGTGTACTATAAGTGGGATGATATACGGGCAGACTGGATTGATGATGGAGAGGGCGTGTGCAACTTTTATAAGGTAAGGTGATGGGCGTGAGTGAACAATAGGTGAACTAATGTTATTAGCTTTCTAAAAAGGGCGCGGAGTCATTTAGGATTCCCCTCCATACACTCAAAACCTCACTTTTCAGAAACTACAAAGCCAAAAAAGCAATACGAATCGGATCCTTAATCTCATTCCTTGTATTATTCTGTAGCCTCATTACCCCAAAACTACTGCTATGGGATGATCCAATGGATAGTGCTCTACTCGGATGTTTTATGCTTCCAAGAGCCAGTAATGCACGATCTACAGTATACTTTGGCCTGTGCACTTTCTTGACACTGTTTAATTTGACAGTGTCATTGTCATTGAAGAGATACAATAAGAAATTGGAGTATTCGTGAGTTTTTTTTAGTTTTTTTGAACATGGCAATGCCAGTTGTGGTGTTTGCGGACTTTACACAATTTTTTTCAGAACTCGCTTCAAAGTGGGTGTTCGATTCCGTAAGCGAGAAGCTATTGACTCCACCGGAACTGTTTGTTTCCTATCACTTTCCCTTTTCATCTTGATGTTCATTTATTCCGTTGGAGTATGCGTTTTGAGAGATCTGCGACCGTATATCACAATCACCGACTTTTATTTTTGGGTCGTCTGGTTTTATGTAAGTCTATCTAGTTCTATTGAGGCAGTGCAACAATCAATCAAAATTTCAGACGGTCCCATTTTTCGCTATGCTTCTTCCCATCTTGCTCATCTACCGTATCCGTCGGACTCGTTCGAATCGAGTACACTTACTGATAGGAATGTCACATGAGAAGTATTCACAGGAGAGTCATATCAAACAGATGCAGGATATGTGGAGTTAAAGGGAGGAATAAAGAAGTTCTTGATAGTTTCTTTTGATGAAGTGTTTACAAATAAACAAGTTTGAAAGAGAGAAGAATAAAGAGACATTGGCAGAAAATCTATTGGAAGTGATTAGGACCTACACTTCAAATGAGATCGAAGAAAACACTGTAGACCCTCTTTTGTTTAGCTTCAATCAGTGTCTGCGATGTAGTGGTTAGCACTGTTGTCTTTTAATTTTCTAACTCGAGTTCGATCCCACGCGGCGTCGAATTCTTTTTTTCATTTTTTTGACAACAACAATTTTTTTTTGAAACTTGCAAGTCCTCTTTATTGCACACAAAACCGAGTAAAAACGAGTTCAAAGTTTCACTTTTTAGAATTTGATACCTCCTCGATCTCGATCAGCAGGAACTCCCTCTCCTCTCAACGCAACTGCTTCGTACATCTGTTGATGGAAGCGGAGACCTTGGAGGCCATGAGGTTCAATTCTCGCTAACATGAAATAGACGACTCCCATTTGAAGAGTATACGAGCTTCGGATGGAATCAAAGGAGCGAAGACGATGTTCAGCCAATTTCGTGAAACCATACTGATAGGTTAAATCTATGTTGACTTCAATCATACGTGAAATATACTCCATTCCAATGAACGACATTGTACGATTGGTTCCTGTATCACAGTGCACGACGATTGGCTTCTGAAAACGTCAAAAAATAAAGTTGTGAAATGAAAAAAAACGAACTTTGCTTTGTGTCACAACAGTCATAACTTCGTATATTGACTGGAATCCAAGTGTCGGAATACCATTATCTTCCCAATGGAGGCAACTGTAATGGATCACGCGACGTATTTCAGTTCTTTTCGAGAAACTGAAAGAGTTTACCTTATGAACAAGTTTCTGAATTCTTAAAAACTTACAGTTTACCAGTGGTACGTTTGATTTCAAAAACTCTCTTGGTGAAACTCCGCGTGATGTCATGTATATCCTCATTGTTCTGGTTTGTGGATTCAATTTCCGTGAGAGTATACTTTCCGATTGTTATCGTTTTACCGAGGCCACCGCGTTCAGCGGCTGGAAAGTACCGAGGAATAATCATACGTAGATCGCCGTTGTCATTATATAATCCATCGTTAACTCTGTTCAGCATCACTATATATTCCACCTCATCCTTCCAAACAACATCGTAAAATAGTTCTTGGGTGTCTTCATGCTCTTCGTTTTCGCCGGTTGGCGACTGAAAATCAGAACAATTTAGGTAATATACCATACCGGGAATCACGCCTACTTCTAATGAAGTTTTTGAGAATTCAAACTGATTTTATACATATTTAGCAAGCCGTTTGAGTTTTTTAATTATTTCCCACACCCAAACGGTATGGGGAAATAATTGCCATACCCAAAATAATTCCCATACCCAAAATAATTCCCATACCCAAAATAATTCCCATACCCAAATAATTCCCATACCCAAATAATTCCCATACCCAAAATAATTGCCATACCCAAAGTAATTCCCATACCCAAAATAATTCCCATACCCAAAATAATTCCCATACCCAAATAATTCCCATACCCAAATAATTCCCATACCCAAAATAATTCCCATACCCAAAATAATTCCCATACCCAAAGTAATTCCCATACCCAAAATAATTCCCATACCCAAAATAATTCCCATACCCAAATAATTCCCATACCCAAATAATTCCCATACCCAAAATAATTCCCATACCCAAAGTAATTCCCATACCCAAAATAATTCCCATACCCAAAATAATTCCCATACCCAAAATAATTCCCATACCCAAAACAATTCCCATACCCAAAATAATTCCCATACCCAAAATAATTCCCATACCCAAAATAATTCCCATACCCAAAATAATTCCCATACCCAAAATAATTCCCATACCCACACGGTATGCAAAATAATTCCCATACCGTTTGGGTCTGTTATATATCTAGGATATCATGGCAACGCTCGAAATAACTATGCGCTTAAGTTTACACAATCTTCTAAAAAAAATTTACCGCCATTGCATAGAAGACTGTTCCAGTCCTCGTCACAATTTTGTTGCCATGATAACCAGGTGTGTTCATTGGGTGTCCGGTTCTGAATTGGATGCTCTGCCTTCTAAAAATGAAAAAAATTGAATGCTCTATTAGCATTTTTTGTCTTACGGGTGTCTTCTTGCTGGTATGACGTTTTCGTAAATGCGGCAGTTATCATCAGTCATTTTGATAGTGTTAAGAAGATTGGCGTGGAACTGGTAGGCATGCTCTACACTTTGGAACAGCATATCTTGCACCCAGGTATATCTTATATGTCCGGCAACCAAATGGTCCTCCTTAACAAGGATCTTCGTTTCGTCGTGCGTATGCGTATGTATTTGTTTGAAACATCCCTTCTTTGTACATCCCATGTATATTAATACACCTGCTCCAATCGCAACCAAGACGGTAAAAACACCCGCGGCAATGAGCAAGCTGAAAAAATTGTTATCAAAATTTAGAATTGAAAGGAAAAAAGTGAACTCACTATGTTGTTGTGTTGTTCTTCTCCGTAGCTTCACTTGCCTCAATTTCTTCTATAAACTGCGTCAGAAAGTTCTGAAGATGTTCCAGAACTCCTTGAGCACCGTCGAATTTTGCTTTGTGACTTGCGAAGTCAAGGTCCAGAACAGCCATCTCGTCCATTATCTTCTTAGCACTCTCCTGTTTCATTTTTTCCGCTTTATCGTTATAGTAAGGCCATGAAACTTCGAGGGCATTCGACTTCTGTTCCAAACCATCTCCGATTTTTCCAAAAGAAATCTTTTTTAAAGGTGCACCATAGTCTTCAAAAGTGGTAATGTTGGTTGCACTTATTGAAGAATGGAACTTTTCCACCATGCTGAGGCTTTCAATCAGTTGATTCACGAAAGTCCCTTGATTACCCCATTGATCTTCAATCGATTTTAGGATTATTGGATCAAGAAGAGTGAGTTTGTCCATTTCAATATCAACGTTGAGTTGAGGTATTCTACTCTTGAATTGTACAAACTCATAGGAGTCATGTAGCATTGAAGCAGCCTTCGTGATTATCTCAGATCCAGTGAGATCTTCCGACGAATAAGGAGTCATTTCATTCAATTTCCTAGTTTCATCCGCTGTTTCATTTTTCATGCTTTCGACAATAGAAACAAAGTTCAGTTCTTTGAGCCCTTTGGAGAATTTTGAACCAAAATCCAGACCAGTTTTCACTGCCATAATTTGTTTTGGATCAAATTTTTGCAGGGAAATTGCAACTTTAGCTGCATTTGATGCTTGCTCTGAATTGTCCAACTTTTTCATGCACTCCGAAACTTGGTCTTCAAGTTGGAGAAAGGCAGCATTAACCGTCCAATAGTCGTCGATTTCGGTTTTCCGTAAGATTATCCAATCAGCCGCTGCCTTCAGTTGTGCAAAATCGAATCTTTCTAAGCTTTTGAAAACAGTCGAAAGATGCTCCGCTGCTTTAGTGAAGCTTCCATCTGACACCGTCTTCTCATAGATACCAACAACTTCTTCCATTGACTTACTATTATCCTTAGGATCGGAAAACATAATATGTTTCACAATACTTTCTACTACTTCGTGGGTCTCTTTCATGTTTCTTGCTACGAATTCCGAACGCCTAAGAGCTTGAATATTTCTATAGATGACATGTGCGTTCCTAATTAACAATTTTAACTCATCGCCAGAAAAATGAACTTGATTTTCTAAGCAAGATTTGTAGTTTGCTACAAAATCAAGGGAGCTCTCAAATCCAGAAGGTAGTTTAACTATTAACTTCTGAATTTCTTCGAGAGTTCGGTATGAGTTAAGAAACCCAGGTTCGGGGAGTCGATCAAGAAGTGCATCGAGAGATTCAAGCTTACTGCCCAAAGATATTATTGGCTGAAGTCCTTTCACGATTTCATGTGTCTTCCCAACATGAGGCAAAGCTTTATCGACCCAGTCTTTTTGAACAGAATCTGCCAAGAGCTTCAATCCAGGAACCCCGCTGAGCCTTCCATGCAATGATTTCTCCGATCGAATCAAACCATTGGCCAACGTGAGCCCTTTTTCAGCGCTTTTTGTGATGGTCACCAGCTTGGAAACTTCCGAATATTCTGACTTCATAACATCTATAGTTTCACGTGCTCTGGATTCTAGGAGATGCTCACGTAATTTGAGAATTCGAATCATTTCCTCGATAGGCTTTAAAGATTTGAAAATGTCGACAGCTCCCAGAGCGAAAAACTTTTTCCATTCCGGAACCTCTTTTTCAAACGCATCTATACTCGTTTTCAAATAAACCACGGCGTCAGAATAACTGTTAAACGCGATCAGTGCCTTACGTTTGGTTGAATCGCTTGAGTCTGAGCTTAGAGCCTTGATTTTGTCCAAATCCATTTTCAAAATTTCTAGACTATCCAAGACGTCATGCAAACCATCGCCTTTAATTGCATCTAAGAAGCTTGTGATTGTGTCGCGATATTCGTTTGTTGACCGAGCTTCGGTGAAACTTCCAAAGGAAGCGTAGCTCTTTACCAAATGATCAGCCAATATCATTTCCTCTTTTTGTACTGTGGCACCAATTTTTCCACTAACCTTCTCCATCTCATCAATAAGGGAAATGATCGGATCAGGTGTGAATTCGAGAATATCGGGGACTTTGACGGATCCAATTCCTAACAATTGAAGGACGGCATCTTCAGGAGTCTTGGTTCCATTCATCAGTTCCGACTGCAGAGATATTGCATTGTAGAGACGAGCTAGTGAGGTGACTCGTTTTGAATACTCATCGGAGCTTTTCTCTGTAAAATTTATTTGTTTGAAATTGAAACAAAAGTTTTATAATTCACCATTTCGAACAACTCGACTTCTCTCGAATGGGTAGCACAACAACTCCAGAAGATCATGGAAGAAGGAAGAAGTGGCATGTGAGGCCGTATTGGAACCAGGATCTGGAAATAGAATAGTTTGTTTTTTACTTCACCCTCCAGAAGCATTTCGTCATAAAGCGCCTCCGATTGAGATGAGTCCTCTTTTTGTACGCACTCTTTCCTCGCCCTTCTTGTCGTACTTGCGGCCTAGTGGCTAGCAAAGCTGTTTTGAAAATTTTAATCGCAAGTTCAATCCCCGTTGAGGCCCATTGATTTTGTTTTTTTTTTTCTGGGAAGAGGTTTACTCAAACTTACAAGATCTTGTGATCCGTAAATGTGGTTGATTGTGCGCAGGATTAACAGAATTCGATAATTGAGTGTTATATAGAATTCTTTTAAAACCTGAAAAGATGAACGTATTACGACAAGGTCCTTCGAGCACCATCCCATCAAACTTACTTATGCAAATGAATGCAATAAAGAAAACAGCAAGAGCTCTTTTTACTCTCATGATTTCGAACTGATCTTCCTTCCCTTTTTTCAATCGATATGGCGATTTTATCTAAGTAGGGCGGGGTCAACGGTCAAGGGGGCAGGGTTACTTGGACAATAATTCTTATTGTGAACGCGAAAAACTAATTTTGAAGTTCACGTATTTTTGTTTAAACTTTTTTGGCTACGCTAAATTTCGCAACTAGAAGTTTTGCAACCGGTATAAGATAACTGTTAAGTTGCATGGTTTTTCAAAGTGCATATTATCAAATGAGCCTTCGTCATTTATTCATTTGCTCCTTCCTTTAATAGCTAGGTCTAGAACACAAGTGAGTTATTAGTTTTTTGAGAGGGTAGACCTGATTGAAAAAATCTGGTTTCATGCAAAAAGTGGTAGTATACAACTACAAATCTTAGCCGGAAAAAAATGTTTTCAGGAAACCTTCCCTCCTTGTCGAGTAAGCTAAAAGTCTTTACTTCTTATTGATCAATCCCAGGTAAATTTTCATAGATTCTAGGGCGCTGTTGGAACAACTCTCCGCAAGTTTGCAGAATTTCTTTGTATACATTTTTGGTAAGACAGAACCACTGTACCTGAGCACTTGGACCATGCATAAAATCATATTTTATATTGTGAAACTAGACTGCACTTCTAATACCTTGTCACAAATTTTGAAGTAATCTGAGATTTGGTTCTGACTTCAGGTTCCCTATGAATCATGATTTAAACCTGATGTTGATCTTATTCTTTTATTTTCCCATTTTCAACCAATTTTTCAATTTTTTTCCCATGTTTCTTCTTCCACTCGGATAAACTAAAGTTGATTTGACCCAACCTCTTTAGGGACAAATGAAAACATGACGAAGATTGGTTGCGCGTGCATCGAATAGACACAAATCCCTCCGAATAATAGTCTTAATCAGAATATAAGAAGATAGCGTTTTCAGGGTAATCTCCTTTTTTCCCTATTGTATCAAACAATATTTGATATTTTGATATTTTTGCTTTCGATTTCTTTGGAGTTTTTTAAAAATTATTTGGTAGACATATCTTTTTTCTTTTTTTTTTGTTAGGTGGTTACCAGAAAAAAAAAATTATGTGGGAATTTTTTTTGAGTTTTGCTGTTTTCTTTCTTGAATTTTGTCAGAAAAAAAAAGTGTCATTGGGTTTCCTTGACTTTTTTAGAATTCTGAATTTCAAAGAACGATGGAGCTCAAACTTTTTTTTCGAATCTGAAATTAGGATGGTAAATAATTTGAACCCGAAAAAAATCACATGTTTTTTATTGATTTTCGATAATTAAAATTAGAATTAAAGGAGGTGGGAACTCAAAAAAACATTTTCTCTGAAAATACAAATATAAGTACCTCTGGTGGCTTCGAACCCAGGGTCGGTCTGGCAGATCACCAAAACCGTTACCGACTGCGCTATGCGGCCAAGAAAGGTTCAGCTTTTTTTTTCAAAGTTTGAAATGATATCTGAAAGCTGTTCCATATTCTGATAACCCCCTTCTGCGTTGACCCCACCAAAATTTGTCATTCATGACTTTACTATGTTCCCTTATTCTCTACAAATTCCAGCTGCTATTTTTAGCAGAAACGTTCAGTGTATCCCTGAATTCTGAAAATTTCAGACTTCCACTTCTAGAACCCGAACTCCTTTTCATTATTTTGTACCTAATTCACTCGAAATCTGAAATTTCCTGAGCTGTCTGCACTCGAATTTTTGTTTTTTCTTATTGTTTTTCAGAAATTCTACGTCAGTTCGCTTCGTCTTTTCTGAAGTTTTCGATTTCAAAAAAAAAGTCCTCCAGAATGTCCAACATCACATGTGCCACTACTGTAGAGCTGGATCGTCTAGCTAGTCTAAACTTCTTGATTTCTCAAATCGTGGATCTGATAGCCGTACTCATCACCCTTGGATCTTCAGTGTTCACTGTAAAAATGATAATGACAAAATCGATATTTCAAAATTCTACAATCATTTTGTTGCTGTTGAATTTGTTCTATGCGGTTTTGTATCAAGTGATTTATGGGATAGAGGCAGCTATTGTGATTTATAAACACTTTTTCATGGTGAGTTTGTGATTCATATTTGAAAATCTGAATTATCTTACAGATTGTAGCAAAATTCTTCATTCACCGTCACATTTTCAGCAAGACCATCCCTGTGAACTCCTCCAACTCGAATCCAACTGTGCTTCATACCTCAAAGCCCTTCTGGGAGCTGCCAGTGGAATGATTCTCTGCCAAACTGGCATGATTCTCGAACGCACCTTTGCCACATTCCTCCATAACTATGAATCCAAAAAATCTCTTATCATCGGCTCCTCCATCGCCATTTTCATATTCATTGTGAGCTCTCAAACAGGTCGAATCGTCTATTGGGATGACTCATTATCCGGTGCAGTTTTAGCTTGTTTCGTGTTTCCAAAACAGACTAGTTGGCGGTCTACCAAGTATTTTTTTGTGTGCACCGCGGTTACTGTATTCAATTTGGTGATTTCTATCATTTTGAAAAGGTACAACAAGAAACTAGAGTATCAGTAAGTTTGAAGTAAGATCAAATTGAAAAAAAGAAAAAAAAAAGGTTCAGAATTCGTTTCAAGATCTCGGCTCGATTCCACAAACGGGAAGTGATCGAATCAACTGGAACTATTTGTTTTTTGACGTTCACTCAATTTATTTTCATGTTTATTTACTCTTTTGGAGTGTCGTTTATGAAAACAATAAGGAGTTATATTGAACCGGGAACCTATTTTTTCTGGGTCGTCTGGTTTTATGTGAGTTTTCAATTTTTTTTTGTTTGGGGGTTCAAGCTTTTAGAGTACTGTAAGCTGATCTACATAGGATTACTGTAGTGTCGAATGTAGGCGTGTCAGCTATAAGTTGACTCAGACTTTTCGGATTGGAGGTGCTGTACTTTCACAACACATCAGAATGTACGGATAGATTACTGTAGTTATAGCCCCACAGATTTTCTAGATTACTGTAGTTTCAGATTTGAAGGTTCTCCCGATTACTGTATTCTCATTTTTCCTTTCTCGCTTCCTGAACCTTGTTTTCCAGACGGTCCCATTTATCGCCATGCTATTCCCACTGCTCCTCATGTACCGGATACGATCAACACGTGCCAAACGTTCTCAGAAAATAATAGGAATATCCAATAAGAAACTCACCCAAGAAGAGCATATTAATCAGATTAAAAGCATGTGGAAATGAAGATTTCATTCGAAATTTGCTGTTCAAGGAGACGCAGACAGCAAGGGGCTCTAGCTGTCTGCGTCTCTCCCTCTGGCTAAACACCGCAATGAATCATACAAAGTGTTCTGATTTTTAGTGTGAAAAATAAATAAGCGATTCTAATTTGATAAAATCAGAAAATGTGTGTTGTTGTTCCGTTCTCTTTCTCTTTGCTCTGCGTCATCGTCACTTCGTTTTCTTTTGATCTACGGATTTTCATTTCGTGGATGTTTCTAGAATCCTTGATTTTAAATATCCAGAACTCTTTCTCTTAATTTCCAGAAAAACTAGGTTACTGTAGATTTTTTTTCTGGCCAGAAGTTTTGTTATAACCGGCAGTTATTACGAAATTGTCATTCAGAATTCTCAGAAACAATTTTTGTATATTCCCTCGGCATACCATTATAATACAACAGAACTGAATGTTTCCAATATATATACTCAGTATTTTTCCGCGTATAGAAACAATTCAAAGAACCGTCATAAAGTTTACCTCCCAATGGGAATTTCCTAGGAGATTTCTGGTTAGACACAGACCATGATTCTATTCATTCATTTAGTTTTTATCGAATTACTTCACTTGTGTTCCATTTTCTGTTCAGAAGTGTGGTGATGTTCAGGGTTTTTTCTTTGATTTTGAGGGTTAAGGCTGAAGTTTTTCTTTGGAAAATTTCAAGAAACCTACTTTCAAATATTCAAAATTTTCTAATTTGGATTTGAATTTGGAGTAATGAAGCCATAAATGATGAGATAGTTCCAGAAAACTTTACGTTTTTTTCCAGAAGGTTTTATGAGTTTTGCGCTTTCATTGAAAATTGTCCTATTTTTTCTGCAGGGTTTCCAGAAATACCATGAATTCAAAAAGTCCCAGTTTCAAAAAAAAAAACTGGTCAATTATTTTCACCGAGGACTGTCAAAGTTCGGCGAATTCTGGTTTTTCTCCAAATCTGTCAAAAATTATTTTATGATTCAGCATGATGTAATTTGTCTACCAGAAACTTTTCTAACCTGTCATTTTCAGTTTTCTCAAAAAAAAAAAGGCTTTTGATTATGGATTTTCGATTGCAAGCCTGCTAGAATTCAGAAATTCATTGAATTCAAAAAACGCCCAGCTTTTCGAACTTTTGAAAAAAAATATTTTTGTCACTGGATCTAAAGGCTTCAGCTTTTCCCAGATCAAATTAAAAGAATATGAGTCAGATCATGAAAACAACGGAATGGTAGTTTATATCTTGAAACCCATGAAAAATCATTTGACTAAACCGGAAGTCAGAAATCATGAGTCACTAAAAAAATTGTTCAGTAGTCTGCTAAACTTAGCATGTCTCCTCTGAACTATTGAACACTTTTGAAGTAAAAACATGCAGATTATACCTATCTTCCCCTTCAATGTTTTGGTAATCCGTCTATTTTTGCTCATCTAGTGATATCAGTTACCCTTTTCTCACGACACTTCTTGTTTTTATGCAAGTGCTCCCGCTAACGTGACTTTACCATAGTTTCCTTCAATTTTTGCATATTTTTTTCAGATATCTTTATATTATACTGACAATGAACACCTCCTGCGCTTCCACTGCAGATCTGGAAAAACTCTCCAGCTGGCACCTGGTAATCTGTCAATTTGTATATCTTACCGCTGGCCTTGTCACTTTTATATCGTCATTTTCCGCTATAGAAATGGTCTGGAGGAAGACAATCTTCCAAAAATCCACGAAATGTCTCATATTCCTGAATTTATTCTATGCAAACATCCATCAAATATCCTACGGAATCGAGGCATTTCAATTACTCTATAAGCATTTTTACATGATTCATGAACCATGTAAAATACTTCAAAGAGATATAGATTGTGCTCCGTATTTCTCATTTATTTTTGCGGAAGTCACTGGAATGTTCCTCTGTCAAACGGGGTTGGTCGTGGAGAGAGCATGTGCCACGTTCCTAAAGTAAGTGTCTTTTTATAGAAGGTCCTTGAATAAATATATTTCAGAACCTTCGAGAAGAACAAAAGCCTCATCATCTCCTTCATAATCTCCTTATTCGTCCTTGCTCTAAGTGCCTGCACAGGACCATTCCTTCTATCCGATGACCCGTTAACTGGTTACTCATTCAGCTGTGTCTCATTTCCAAAGACCAGTTTCCATAAGACATATCCATTCTTTATCACTTGTAATGTGGTCACATTGTTCAATTTGGTGACTACTGTGTCGATAATGCAGTATAATAAAAAGGAGGAGTATGCGTGAGTTTTTGTGGGAGGGGAGGGGTTGGCCTAGAAAAAACTGTGGGAAGTTAGGCAATCAAAATCTAGGTCATAGACTTGCACCGCTACGCAACCGCAACGCCCCTGTCATTACTGAATACAGACATGACAAAAACTTGAAATAGCGCAACTCCGGACGTGTAGCCCAGTTGCTACGCAACCGCAACGCGCCTGACGACATTAAATACAGTTTGTAGATTTTCCGAAAACTCAATTGCGCGCTGCGGTTGCGTTGCGGCTTCCGTTTTTGAATTTCATTTCTCATCTATTCCAGAACCCGCTTCAAAGTTGGCGCCCGATTCCGAAAGCGTGAAGCGATCGAATCGACTGAAACTGTCTGCTTCTTGGCACTCTCTCAATTCATCCTCTTGTTTTTCTATTGTGGAAGTGTCATAATCATATTATGCATCAAAACTTATATGTCTATAGCGAACTTTAGCTCTTGGTCAATTTGGGTTTATGTGAGTTCCTATTTTTTCGGAGCTGTCCAAACAATGATCATTTTCAGTCAGTCCCCTTTATTGCTATGATGTTCCCATTACTCCTCATCTACCGTATCCGAACCACACGTGCCAATCGAGTGCTCATTATTAAAAGTTTCGCGGAATCGAAGCCAACTCAGGATGATCATATCAAACAGATGAAACAGACTTGGGGAGAATAATAGTTTATTTTACGAGGTTGATAATTGAAAATAAAATTGTTTTGAGAATTTTCGGTTAGACAAATTTTGATCTTTATAATGATATCCGGGTCTGAGGCTCATTGTAGAATTGCGACTTTTCACTAAGTCTCTAGTTGTAGTCGTTGGTTGTTCGATGCTCACGGAGCAACTATCTATTTGTGAAGAAGATACTGAACGTATCAATCGAAATTACAAGACGGTTCTTATTAGGATCGTCATCCAAGGCCTTCCTTCAAAAATGCAACCACTTTTTAGTCTGAGCACAATCTTACTGTACGATAAGTACATTTTTGTGGCATTTTAGAGTAAATCGATCCTTGCATCATTTTGAAAAATATGTTATTACTGTAAATGTTCGTCCGTACTGAAGGCTGCGTCTTTCACTGGACGGTCATAGTATGATTCATACTATCCCTGGTCCTATGTACTTCTAGTTGTGCCAAAAAATCAACTTCGTTACATCTCCAAATTTTGCTTCCGCCCTCAAGATCCCAATCTATAAACAACCGTGCACTGGCCGATTCATAACCTTTGATGTCTTAACATTCGATTTTTGCACATCTTCCCTGTTTTGCAATGATCATTCGTTTCCAGTACATCTTTTCTCGTAAACAAAATGCTCTTCTCGTGTATTCTCCTTCCGATTTTTGGTGATTCAACGTACGGTTGACTGGACATGTCTAGGTACACCCCCTAGCAGAAAGAGTCTTTTTCTTCAAAATTTTTCATTATGAAGAAAATGTCGTCTCAGGTGTGTGCCCATAAGTATGAGATCGCTAGATTGGGAAGTTTGAATTTTCAAGTTTCCCAAGTTGTGTACCTTATTTCCATTGTTGTAACTTTTATATCCTCATATTTCGCGATCAAAATTGTCCATCGCAAGTCGATTTTTCAATTTTCCACAAAACTTTTACTGTTTCAAAATATATTCTCTGCAAATTTACATCAACTTTTCTATGGATTCGCTGCTTTCGAAAGACTATACATGGCCTTTTTCCGGCTGAATGATCCCTGTATTCCTCTCCACGTGGAATCCGATTGTGTACTTTTCTTACAAGTTTTGGTGGCTGGAATCAGTGGAATGATCTATGGACAGACAGGATTACTCGTGGAAAGAGCTTGTGCCACGTTTATGAAAGAGTACGGAAGGATGAAGAGTTTGCTGATTGGATCTTTGATTTGTTTGATGGTTCTTGTGTTGAGTGGATCCACAGGGAGGATTATTGTATGGGATGACACCTTGAAGAATTATCTGTTGTCATGCAACTCATTTCCAAGACAGAGTCAAGAGAGATCGGCAACATTCTTCAGTATTTGTACTTTCCTGTCGCTGTTCAATTTGCTGATTTCGGTTTTCATGTGGAAGTACAATCAGAAGTTTGAGTATTCGTGAGTTTTTGAAGATTTTCTGAACTTTTGAAAATGGGATGGGGTAGAAAACATATGGGGTTCGACCTTGAAAGTCGTAAACATGACAGCTAATAGTTCAGTAGATCAAATTCTTATGTTTTTCTGCCTTCTCCTTTATATCCCGAAAGTCAATTTTCCAAGGAAAATCTTCAGTAGCACATTTGGTTCTGTCCCATCATGCGTTTTCGTTCCGTATGGCCGTATGTCAGTCCGGCCCTGGGCTGAACGAGAGCTCATTTAGTTTCGGCTCAATTTCGACCTAGCTTTCATAGATCAAATAAGAATTTCATTATGTTGTAGCCTGATTTTTTTTCTTCAAAATACATTCCGAGCTCTGCGGAGCACTCTTCTAAGCTAGGGCTCACCAAAGGTTCTACTAAGTACCATATCTGGACTATCTCGACTGATCCAGAGTGGATTCTGCATCAGAAGATAGAACGCCTACTGGAATCCTAATTTTTCGATAAATACCTCAAATCATAAGTCAGCCCTTTTCAGCAATTCTATGAACTCCCAGATTCTCATATTCCATATTCCAACAGCACCTGATTTCTTGAATTGATCTTTGCTTCTGACTACCCACCCGATTTTTAGAATAATTCCCAGACATCTTTTCTCCTTTGCCGCTCGACGTAACCATAATTTGGAACTGAAGTATTTCGAAACCTTTTATAATTCTTCCTTCCGGTTGACTAACACTGCAAACTTGCACAAAACTGATCACAGGCTAGGGATCAAAGCAGACAAGGGTTCAGACGGGGTAAGACTACAAAGAAGTGATCAGAATGAAATTTACAGAACCCCCTTCGTCGTTGGCCCCCGATTCCGTAAACGTGAGGTTTTGGACTCCACGAGCACAATCTGCTTCCTAGCCTTCATTCAATTCATCTTCATGTTTATCTACTCATTTGGAATATTTATGTTGAAAACGTTCCGAGAAAACTTCACCTATGAGCAATACTACTTTTGGGTTGTCTGGTTATATGTAAGTCTCTTATTGTGCGGTAAAGCGCGCAACAATACAGTAGTTTTCAGACCATCCCATTCACTGCAGCTCTATTCCCAGTGCTTCTGGTCTACCGTATTCGATCATCGCATTTCAGTCGAGTGATGATTATCAAGAAGTTTACAAATACTAAGCAGACACAGGAAGATCATATAAAACAGATGAAGAAGGTGTGGGATTGATAATTTTTTTTAATATAGAGATTTGAGTATTATATTTTCGTAATAAAGTTTCATGGCTCACTGCAAGCCGATCAGTTGGTTTGTCTTCTTTGGCAACAACATGTGAACAGTTCTTAATAACAAGTATTTTTTCAGTGATAGAGAATAATCGCAAAATGGTAATATCATGGAGAATCTTGTCACTGATAAAAATTGAATGAGATCAGATTTTTTGATTTGCATAGCCCATGATGACTCATTCGCCAACATCAATTACTATTTTTCGCTCTTTTCGTACTGGAAAAATCGGATCAATATCTTCTTATCTAAGATCTTCTTTGTCACTCCTCTAGAACCTTCTAGAATTTTCACTAAACCTCCAAAAAATCCTCTCTATTTACTGTACACCAACCAGGAGGTCTCACCACGATCGTAAATCTCTAACTGTCTGCGCACTCTTGCTCTCTAACCCTACTCAATTGGTCAGTCATCTGTCATATTTCATCATTTTATTCATTTGGTCTGGTAACACTCACTGCCATTCCTTCCAATTTTCATCGATTTGGACGTCTCCTAGAATGGCTGGTCCCCCGAAACTCTTCGATTTGACGTTCGAAAATGTTGTTAATTGCTATAAAACTGGTGAGTTTTGAATTCTTTTTTTTTTTTCATTAAAAGTTTGTTTCAGGTCTTCTTCAAACCAATGTAATCCCGACTGATTCAATACTTAGTGATCAAATATTTGAAGCTGTTATGAGATCCCGTGACTACTGCTACGATGACCATGCCAAAGCCTTGATAAAAGAGTTCAAGCCGACAAAACTGGAATTGAATCTGGAATACTGCCAACATGCTACATTCTCTGAGATTCGAAAACTAAAGCTGACTGATCTAAAAATCAGAAAATTCTGTGCACTTTCCAAGTATATAATCACAGTTTTTGGTCCGTCACAGAGAGGAAAACGGCTTGCTTGTAGGCCCGCACGTGGACACGTACCAAGTCCACCGAGAGAGCTATCAGATGATGATGATGAGCCGGTGAGATTGAGTAACACTGATATCCCATTAAAAAAAAATTTTTCAGCTCCTTCTAATGCCAAAGTACCTTTTCATTGCTTATTTCCTGGGAGATATTTTGAGCGAGGAGACGAAAAGAGAGTTGCGTGAACTGGATATTTCGGGAACAGACACTTTGGGGATAACTTTTGGAGACAACTGGTTGGAAGCGGTACGTTTTCTCTTATTTTTAAATAAGCTTCCCATTTATGACTTGAACGTTTGAATAGCTGGTTGAATGGATATGAACTCTCATGCGTCGGGGATTTCTTAAGGGAAAAAAGGGGGCTCAGTCTTAGAAAAGAAGGAGGGTCGGCGCCCTTTCCCGGCCGCATACCGCAGTCGGTTGTGGGTTCAAACCCACCAGAGGTGCCTATATTTGCTATTTCGGAGAACATTTTTTGAGTTCCCCCTCCCTCCTTCAAAGCTACAACCAGGAAATTTTGCATCAGATGAAAAATATATTCCAGGTGTCTCTCATGTTCCCAAAACTAGAAGTTTTGAATATCAGTCGCAGAGAGTTTTCTAGTGAGGAATTTGCAATTTCCTGCAAAAATCTTCCTAATCTCCATACTCTCCGGATCGGTCACTATCACCTCAAAAATTTGAATGGTATTTCAAATTTGAAAAATCTCACCAATCTGGTCATCGATAAATCAAAATTCTCAAAGAAAAAAGATGTGGAAGAGCTTTTTAGATTGAAGAATCTTAAAAAGTTTAGTTTTTCTGAGAACCGGTAAGTTGTCTGAAGATTCTTGGCAAGTAGCCGTATACTCATACAGCATGTGACTATGCCCTCCATTGATGATGCCGTCCGCTACGTGATCGTCATGTCCTAGCTTTTTCAAGGTGGTAGACGAAGTTACCTATGGAGCGTCTAGTCATCTTTTGTGTTTAGCTGATATGTATATGGTAATCCCATATATTTGAGCTACTGCCCGCCATATATCTGCAGAGCGCATGCTTCATACGCGCTCGATATGAAATATTGTCAGCGTTTACATGGGGCGATTTTGAAAAATAGCCGGCAGCTTTTGAAATTCGTGCTCCGCGACATTTTGCAACTAGACATTTCGCAACTGGGACATTTCGCAACCGATAAAAAGCGTTTAACTGTTCTATACAAGTAGTTTCAAACCCAACAGTTGGTACCTACTGTGAAATATTCAGAGAAATTATTTTTTGAGTTCCGCCTCGTTATGAAAAAATAAGTTTGAATTTCAGGCATGCTGATTGGAATTACGACTTTTACTTTGCAAAACGATTCTCAAAATTAACACACTTGGAGATCAAATGGGAAAAAGCGGACGATGAGTTTCTGAAAAAAATACTTCCGAAACTTCCAAAAGTGCAAGTTGTGGTGGCGATTAGTAAGCACTCGCTTTGATATCTTCAGTGTATAGTTAACATTTTCAGATACTAAAATCAACGGAAGCTCTGCACCACCATCCATCAAAGTATTCACCAGTACCAATGCAACAACAATCATGGAATCGATTGCATACTTTCGAATCAACGGGGACCAAAAACAAATCAAAGACGCTGTTATGAGATTCTGGGAAATTTATCACTATGTAGAAGGACGACGGCTTAGTGAACCGGAAGAGTTATCCGTCTGTGTAGATGAAATGGGAATGTTGTTTGAGACATTCAAATTTGATAAGGAAATGTCAGAGAGCACAATTCACTGCCTCGACTTTATCGCTGGGTAAGTGGAAAAGTTGTATTAGAGCGCGATTGCTGCGTTAATGCGATGTTGAACTGCTGCTTTACGGTTAACTGGGGCGTTACTGTTGCAGCTTTTGCAGAGATTGCGCTACAACTGAAAAATCTCAAATTTTCAGAAAAATCATAGAGGATAATCAAGAAGCCAACGCCGACAAAATTATCAGCGTACTTCTGAAAATCTTGAAATACCATTTGAGAATCAAAACTTCTCCAGAGAATGATATTTTCAAAAAATTATTCCCGAGAATTGAACGACTGATTTTCACTGCTCGTCGCCCAGACATCAATACAATCTGTGCACTTTCAATGCAAATCATTCTGCTCGGCAAAGGCGATTTCATCTTCGAGCAGATGTGTGCGACGGTGTTGTCGGTGTTTCTGGATGATATGCATCTTTCATCGGAACTATTTGAGAGTATCAACTTCAGAAAACTTCATGAGTATTTGAACAAGATTATTAAGCGAAAGGATCAGTGTCGTTTGAGAATGGATAGGACCAGAGATGTGATCAGATATATTGAGCTTTTTATGTAATTGGAAATTTGTGTTCCTCGGTTGTTTGCGGCGGATTCCTCCTAAGCTTTGAGCGAAGTCTGCTTAAAGTCCGCCTAAAAGCCGCCTACTGTTAGCTTAACGTCTGGCGAAAGTTTAAGTTCCGTCCAAAAACCGCTCAAGTTCAGCTCAAAAACAATGAGCCTTCGCCTAAAGCCAGCGGCGAGGTCAAAGCGAAGATACAGCAGGACTTGGGCGAAACTTAAGCACAGATTCCGCTCAAAGCTTAGGCGGAATCTGCCAAACTTCGCCTAAACGCAAAAATCAACGGGCGCGAAAGTTTAACTTCCGCCCAGAAACAGCCGCCGGCAACCGAGTCCTTGAATTGTTGAAATTTTCTTTTTCTTTTCAAGTACTGTTTTCATCAATAAATCAATTTTCTCAAACTTGATCTTCTATTCTTGAAAACGAAACTATTACAGGGTGTTCCAAAATTACGCGTACAAAATTACCCGTACAAAATTACCCGTACAAAGCGAAACAATTATTGGAAACGGCTGCAGTTCAACCTCCTTTTCTTCCAACCTTTCTCTCAAACTATAATCTCTTCTCCAATTCTACACTAAGAAGATTTTCTGCAACATCTTGTATGCTTCCTACCCTGACCAAAACACTAAACAACTTTTCAGTGATACGCGCTTACAAAACTTGTTCAATGTAAGATAATTACGACAGTAAGTCCCAAAGGAGCAGCCAGAGCCTCCGGCAATTCTTTAAAAGGATTTTTAAACGCTAGTCCAGGGCCCGAGTGACATAGGCATAATTACCGTTATTTATCGTTAGCAACAGGATCCCAGTGCTAGTTTTTGATTCACAAATTCATTCAGCGCATAAGAGAAACAAGAAACCAAGATTTCTTCCCAAACACAACAATTATTTTTCAGATACAAAAAGCCGACGTGATGTTTTTACAAGTAGTGTTTTTGTTATATGACCTTAAGATTTGATCCCGCAGACTGAGTCACCCCTTTTGCCCCCTTCGACTTCGGCACCTTTTGACCCCCTCTCCTCCGAGTTTTGCTTTGTGCCTCGCCTTCTCGGCAGACAGGCAGATGCAGCGGGACGGTTATTTCTGATTGAAAAGTTTTCCGTCAGTCTAGCTGCCACTTCTCCCCACAATGCTACGATTTTGGGAACACATTCCTTTCTCTTCTCTCAAACGGCGGGGGGACTCTTTGTTTTTGCAAGAAGACAATATCCCTTCATTTCTGATCAATCATCTTCTCTGAGATTTCTCCCCACGTAAAGGTTAACCTAATTTTCGGAAAATTTTCTAAAAGCCCAACTTCAACTTCTTTACGATTTCTTGAGTGGCTCCTCGTACTTCCGAAACCTTGAATCTCATGTCAGATTTTCATCCATTTCTCGCTGTCCCATTTTTTCGACACTCAGTTTCAACACTCCAACGACTAGTTGTATTCGGTTCTGGTGCTGGAGAAAAATTAATCAATACCTTCTTATCTAAGATCTCTCGTGTCACCCCTCTAGACCCTTCTAGAATTTTCTCTAAACCTCCAAAAAATCCCCTTTATCTACTGTACACCATCCGGGTGTCCATAGAGGTCTCACCACGATCGTAAATCTCTAACTGTCTGTGCTCTCTTGCTCTCTCATTCTATTCAATTGGTCACTCTTCGGTCTTATTCCATCATTCTATTCATTTGCGTTGGGCATTCTCCGTGTCTTCCCTTTCAATTTTTATCGATCCTGACGTCTTTCAGAATGGCTGCTCTCCCAAAACTCTACGATTTGGCGTTCGAAAATGTTGTCAATTGCTATACAAATGGTGAGTTTCTAATGCATTTTTCTTTCATTTAAATTTTGTTTCAGGTCTTCTCCCAACAAAAGTAATCCCACCCAATACAACAGTCAGCGATGAAATCTTCGAAACTGTAATGAGAATCCGTGACTACTGTTACGATGATCATGCCAAAGCCTTGATAAAAGAGTTCCAGCCAACAAAACTGGAATTGAATCTGGGAAACTGTCAACAAGCAACGTTCTCCGAGATTCGAAAACTGAAATTGACTGAACTGAAAATCAGAAAATTCGACGAAATTTCAAAGTATATAGTCAGAGTTGCCGGTCCGCCACAGAGAGGAAAGCGACTTGCCCCTATGGCCACACGTGAACCCAGACCAAAAACTCCGAGAGACGAATCAAGTGATGATGATAATGTGCCGGTGAGTTTTATAGATTCGTGATGTTGACGTCATTTTGCAACCCTTTTGCACTTATCTTTTACCAAATGCAATTTCTCTATTTACAGATGAGTTATCGTTCAATGCCGGAGCACTTCTTCATTGTTCATTTTTTGGGAGATATTTTGAGCGAGGAAACGAAAAGAGAGTTGCGTGTACTGCAAATCTCCGGATACGGAACTTTTGAAGACAAATGGATGGAGGCGGTACGTTTTTTTCTGCATTCTTGCACCAAACTATTGAAGCGCACGGTGTTTGCGTACTCAGTAATCGTCGTTCAACTGATGTAAGAGTTCCTGAGAAGAAGCCCTCGAAAAAGGTTCATTTAGCTTTTATAAAATGACTTTTCGAGCAAAATCTAGGTTACCACCAGGAAATAAACGCTAGTCAAGAACCTGACATTCTTGACAGTAGGCAAATAGGACCCTCTGAACACGATAGCGCTCTTAGCTTTTGGCTCCGCCCCTTTTCCAGCAAGCCGCGCCCACTCTCAGTCAAAAAACTAACTTTTTCCCCGAAAAGGTATCGATGTAAAAAAATTAGTTTTTTTGACTGAAAGTGGGCGTGGCTTGCTGGAAACGGGGCGGAGCCAAAAACCAAGAGCGCGATCGTGTTCAGGGGTCCTATTTACCTATTGTGGGTGGTATCAATATGTCCCGGGCACTTTTGTAAAATCCTAATGCCATCGGTATGACTGGCAGTGCTGAATTGACTCAGGGACTGTCTCTTGCGGGGCTGCACTTGAATTAGAGGGGGGAAAGATCGGTTCGTGAATACTCCCAATAAAGTATATTTCAGGTGTCTTCCATGTTCCCAAAACTAGAAGAACTGAATATCAAAGGGCGAAAATTTTGTGAAGAGGACTTTTTATGCAACAATATTCCTAACCTACATACTCTCCGTATTGGCCACTCTTCTCTCGTGAACTTGAATGGAATTTCTAAATTGAAAAACCTCACAAATCTGGTCATCGATAATTCCTTTTTTCATAACAAAAAAGATGTCGAAGAGCTTTTCAAACTGAAACATCTTAAAACTCTTAGTTTATCTCACAACTCGTAAGTGATCAGGGCAGGTAGTATGTATAAAACACGTTCACGTTTCAGACGCGTTGGTTTCAACTACGATTTCTACTTTGTGAAGCCTTTTCCAGAATTAACACATTTGGAGATCGAATGGGGAGAAGCGGACGATGAGTATCTGGAAAAAATACTGCCAAAACTTCCGAAGTTGCAAGTCTTGGTGGCTAATGGTGAGTACGCGTTTCGATACTTTTAAAGGCGGATAGAAAGGAAAAAAAAAGGAAAAAAAAGCAGCTAAACTCAGTACCCCTTTAGCGGAATGTAGAATTTCCGGCAAGCTGGTAAGTCTGGCCCGGTAACTTGTTGATCGCTTGACAAATGCCTGTTGCTCAGCGCAAGGCAAGCGAACAACAAGTTGAAATTGCAGCAATTTGTCGTGAGTGCTAACAACTTACCATTTTTGATGGCAGCCGGAAATTCCCTGAGTTGATTGTACACAAGCATTTTCAAAAATCTCGGGGTGCGCAGCTTAGGCTATCAAAAAAAGCTCTCCCACGGTAAATTATTTGTACGTAAATTTTTCTCAGTTTCTACGCTCCATCTCACACGAGATTTTGCAAATTTCGTATTGCGTCTTGAAAATCTGACAGTAAGCCGCGCTTAAGCCGAAGGAGCGCGCACCATATTCCCAGAGCACTTTTCAGTAATAACTTTTGAATCAAATTCTGTCAATATTATATTCAACATGATGCGAAAAAAGTTTCTATTCAATTTGATTTTAAAAAAAAGTTTAGGCCCTGATTTTTAGTTTTTCAACAAAATGAGATAAATGTCTACGTATCGCTGAGTCGCCACGCAGTTAGCATGCGACTCTAAAGTAAGACAGAGCCCGTAAATGAAACCTCTTGAGAACACGTACAAAAAAATTCACTGTGCTCTCCAAATAATCCTTTCAGATACCAAAATACATGCTGCACCCCCGTCCATCACAGTCTACACCAGTAGAGATCTAAACTCCATCATGAACTCATTAGCATACTTTCGAATCACTGGAAACCGGAATGAAATTGTGAAGGCTATTCAAAAGTTCTGGGAAATATATCGAGATTGGAATGTTCGAAGAGCCTGTACACCGGATCAACTTACCGTTTGTGTGAATGAAGTGGAGGCGTTACTTGAAACGTTCAAATTCGATAAAGAAGTAGTGAAGTCAGTTAATTCTTGTGTGGGCGTTTTTGCTTGGTAAGTGAAATTTTCCATCTTGAAATCACTTGAAATAAGAAATTTACAGCTTCGCAATGGGTAATGGACATCTCAATGTCAACAAACTGAAGATTGTCAGACTTTTACTGAAGAATTTGAAGAACCATCTCAAAATCCGCACTTCTCCAGACAAATCAATTTTCAAAAGCATCTGGATCAATGTTGATAGATTCATCCGAAACACTGAAAATCTGAACATTGACGAGATTGCTTCACTTGCCATGGAATCCATCATTCACGGCGGTGGGGCTCTTTATTGGGAGCAATTTTGTGCTGAATTGTTGGAAAAGATACTTGATCGAATGGATCTGTCTTCGGAGTATTACAAGAAGGTTAACTTCAGAAAGCTCCACGAATGCTTGAGCATTATCCACAAAAGAACAGAATTGTTTGCAGAAAGAAGAGCTAGAGCTGGAGATGTTCTTAAATATATTGAGCTGTTTATGTGAACTGAAGTTTTCATGTAATCCTTTGTATCAAATTTGTTACTTTTCTTGTCTTTTTTTTCACATTTCATACCAATAAACCAGTTTGAAAACTATTGAATTCCCATCCTTGAAAATGAAAACTTCATTGAAAAAAACTAAGAAGAATATCTGGAAAATTGCGAAAAATTCCGAGATGACAGTTAAAATGTCGGCCACGACCACCGTGGCCGCCATCCTCAATCCTGCCACTCTCCATCTCCAGAGCAGACATGGAGCCTGATACTCCTGCCGAGATCTTTATGCACATACACTTCCATGGCTTGCCCGCCAATACCCAATTAATTAGGACCCCACCTCCAGAACGCTCTAATCCCTATCATTTTCTCTAAATCTCTTCCCTGGCTCTCTATCTTTTTACCGGTACCAGGTGCATGTGTGTCAGTCTTTCCATAATAATATACTGTCTGCGCACTCTTGCTCTCTCATTCTGTTTTGTGCTGGTCAGTCGTCGTTTCCTTCCTTTTTATGATTGTTATCTGCACCCCCTCTCACCTTTCCAGCGCGCTCTCTTATTTTGACCATAGCGACCTATACTCATTTCGGCTGTTTTGCCGACATGTTGCCGTTGTTTTGCCATGAGTTTGGCATTTTTCAGCACAATTCAGCAAAATATATGCTTTTGCGTAAACCGTGCAGAAAAAAGTTCGTGTATTTTTTTAAAATTTCTTTTGAGAGTGAGCGCAGACAAAAATGAAAAAAACTAAAGTCTCTGTTATCTCTGTGCGTCTGCTTTTGTATCTGAGACGCAGAGAAGCTAGACTGTCTGGCTTCTCTGTCTCTCTTTTTCTCTCTCGCTCTCTCTCTCCCTCTTTCTCTTCCTTTTGCAAAAGTACTCACCTTCTTCAGAATGGATACTCCACCAAAACTCTACGATTTGGCGTTCAAAGTTGCCATTGATTGCTATACAACTGGTAAGTTCCTTTTCCATTTTCCTCTCAGAAAAACCCTTCAGGGCTTCTTCAAACGAAAGTAATCCCGCATGATTCAATAGTCAGTGAACAAATCTTCGAAACTGTTATGGCAATCCGTGACCACTGCTACGATGATCATACCAAGGCCTTGATAAAAGCGTTCAAGCCATCGAAACTTGAATTAGATCTGGAACACTGCCAACAAGCATCATTTTCCGTGGTTCGAAAACTGAATTTGACCGAATTCAAAATCAGAAATTTCTGTCAACTTGAAAAATTCAAAGTAACAGTTGCTGGAAAGGAGCCGCCAAGAGGGAAACTTATTAGTGTCACAAAATACACGGTAAGACTTTGGGAATTCCCTATCATGTTCATATTTTGCAGGCTCAGGCCCCTTCGTACTCTAAGCATTTCGCCATTGCTCAGTTTCTAGGAGATATTTTAAGCCGCGAGACGAAACAAGGACTCCCAGTTTTGGATATTTCTGGGCATGAACCTTTCAGAGAAAATTGGATGGAAGTGGTTAGTTATCTCATTTTCTTAGTCCCAATACCTCAAAGAAAAAGTATGATCCAGGTACCTTCAATGTTCCCAAAACTAAAAGTCCTGAATATCAACAATCGGAAATTGTGTGAAGAGAACTTTGCACACTTATGCAACAATCTTCCCAACCTGCATACTCTTCACATTGGTAATCATAAACTGAAGAGCTTGGAGGGGATTTCTAAATTGACAAGTCTCGAAAACCTGGTCATTGGTGTTTCTTGTTTCCGAAAAGAAACGGATGTGGCAGAGATTTTCAAATTGAGAAATCTGAAATCACTGACTATTTCGGAAAACTTGTAAGTAAGGTTAGGTTAGTTTGCAGGTTATATAGTTTATTGTAGGCACCCCGGTTGGAACTATCAGTTTTTCTTCCTGAAACCACTTCCAGAATTGACTCATCTGGAAATTCAATGGAAAGGAGCAGACGATGAGTTCTTGGAAAGGATTCTGCCAAGTCTTCCGAAGTTGAAAAGTGTCGTTGCCAACAGTAAGTATATATGTGTGTCTGTCTGTCTGTCCAACATTTATCTGAATAACTGAATAACTTTTGTGGCCCTGAACTGTTTGCTGCCATACGGTAGTTACAGTCGTACTTATGACGGCCCGGAAATTTTTCGCTATTTTTGAAAAATAAAAAAAATATATAATCATGTGCCCAGATTTTGCGCCCAGGGTTATATTGAGCATAAAAGCAGTAGTTTTGGATGTTTGAAATACACAGTCCTGATGAAATTTCAGTCAAAAAAGAGCAAAACTTTCTTGAATACGGCTCTGGAAAATTCGGCACGGCTCGGACCAAAATTTTTCAATTATGGTTACGATAGCCCGAAAGCTTCACTGACCAAATCGCGATAGATTGCCTTCAGAACACAGTGCTTTCCCGAAAAATTCTACAAAAAAAAAACAAACGATGAACTGGCGGGAAGTTGAAATTTCAAAAATTTTGACAGGAATTTAAAAAAAGGGGCGCAGCTAGAACCAAAAAAAACGACTAATAGCTTTTCGATAAGTCTTTTTTCTCCAGGAACCAAAATCGAGGGATACACCACACCACCATCCGTTACGGTATACATCACTACTAATTTGAACACGACCATGAAGTCAATCGCATATTTCCGAAGCATTGGGAACCACAAAGAAGTTTTGAAGGCTCTTTCGGAGTTTATAAAAACCTATGAAGATGAAGAAGAAAAAGATGAAGAAAAAAGGCTGGTTTGTACCCCGGATCAGTTAACCGTTTGTATGAATGAGGTCGAGTTACTGCTCGAAAAGTTCAAATTCGATGAAAAAGTAGTGGAGAGAGTCAACAGATGTGTGGATATTTTTGCTTGGTAACTCTCTTTTTCTAAAAATTGCCGTAATTTTTTTCTAATTTGCAGCTACGCGACAAATGGTGAGCACCTCAGTGACAACAAGTTGAAGATTCTCAATATTCTCCTCAAGAATTTGGGAAACGATCTCAAAAACGACAATATTCCAGCATCCTCGATTTTAGGATTCATTTGGAAATTAATCGGAAATCTCACCAGAAACATTGAACACCTTAAAATTGATAAGATAGCATCACTTGCGATGGAATCCATTGTTTATGGTGGCGAATGTCTGGATGATTGGCAGTATTCTTGTGCAGTGATACTGGCGGAATTTATTGATCGAACGGATTTTTCTTCTGGATACTATAAGGAAAGTAGCTTCAGAAAGTTGTACAAGTGTTTGACGAAAATGCATAAGAATGATTATTGGCGTCAGGAGAGCAGGACAAGTGTTGTGAAAGTTATGAAGTATATTGAGATTTTTATGTAAAATTATAAGTTATTTTGATCTGATCTGCATTTGGTGTGTTATCTGTTAATGATTTATTTCAATTTGAAGATTTAAAAAAATAATTTCCAGTTTTGATAACAACATTTTTGAATAAATATATCAGAATATAAAGTTTTAAAACGGAATTTATATTGATCTGAAAAAATTTCCTTTCTTTCCGTATTATAGGACCACTGGTCCCAACCGTCCTAATCATAGATGGGCCCGCTCCCCATGCGGTTTTTCTAACGTGGAACCAGTTTTTCTACCATGGGACCAGTGACTTGCTCAGAGGATCTCTGAAACCGGATAGAGCCGAAAATCCGCACTATTTCTCAACATTTCGGTGAAAAGATGTCAAGAAATAACAGGTTCCAGGGGCCAGAAGCACATAACTGAGTTTTTCTGGGAGTCGGATGGCAAGAGCCTACCTGCCTCTCCTTTAATCCCCAATACATCTACACCAGCTGCCCAGACAGTGGGCGACTCGACTATGGCAAAACGACCTGACCCTTCATCGTCTTTGAACTCGTTATTCTTCACACACTTGTTTGAATTTGCCAGTATCATCGATGGAGCGCATATGCTGTAACCTTTTTCACATCTCTGAACACTTTTCCACTCGTGTACACCAGCTGCCCGAATGTGGACGACTCGACTATAGGACACTGACCTGACTCTTTCCTGTCTGTGTACTCTCCTCCTCTCACTCTCTCATTCGTTCGGTCTCTCCTCACCATTCAAACATTTTTTCCGTCTTTCTTACTGCTTTTACGCTTAATTTCCTCCAACTTGCTCGAATTCACCGTTCTTCTTCCCAGAATGCGTAATTTTCCAACACTGTACGAGCTGTCGTTGGATGTTGTTGCTGAGTGCTTCAGAAACAGTAAGTATTGCTAATTATGTCGCTTCAAACGCTATTTTCTACAGGAATCCCACCGACACATCACGTGGAGATCATTCCGAAAGTTCAAAAAGACATATTCGAAACAGTTATGAATCTTCATGAATACTGTTACAATGCCCACACTAAAACACTTATCGAAATGCTTCAACCGACAAAACTCAAATTGCGTTTCAATGGAATCAGAGAAGGAACATTCGCCGAAATCCGAAAGTTGAAGCTCACCGAGCTGAGAATCTTGAACTATGAATTAATTTCAAAGTATAGTGTGCCGAAAACAGAGCAGGGAGCAAGCACTGATCCTTCAAAATGCGATTATCGTATTACCCGCTTTCTCGACGATATTTTGAGCCCTGAAACGAAACAAGGACTCCGAGTTCTGCACATTCCGTGGAGTAAAGAAGATCTTGTACTTCTGAGACTTAACTGGGATGAGTCTTTTGAAGACAACTGGATGGAAGAGGTGGGTTATTCGAAGTTCAGGCTAAAGTGCCCTGCATGAAAACCGTTATATCAGGGTGCTTAATGCTGGTAATTACTCTCGGTTACGGTTATGGTTACTCTAATTCTGAGTATTAGTAACTCTTCTGTATTAACTATTAATTCCAGCTATCTTCCATGTTCCCAAACTTGGAAGAGTTGAACATCGAAGGCAGAAATATGTGCGCCACGGGCTTCACGAACCTGTGCAACAACCTTCCGCATCTACGTTCCCTCGACATATCCTACAACGATATTAAGAACTTGAATGGGATTTCAAAGCTGCAAAATTTGGCTTGTCTCAACATTCGTGGTCTGTCGTTTAAGACGAAAAAAGACATAAAAGAACTTTTTGAATTGAAACAGTTGAAGCAATTGGAGTTTGGAGATAACGCGTAAGTTATTTTTTCATTGAAAGTTCGAAATTTTGATTTTAGAAGGAATTGGAATTACGAATGGTTTTTTAAAAAACCGCATGCCGAGTTAGTCACTTTAGGTATCCGATGGGAGTATGCTCACAACGGTTTCTTGAGAAAAATCCGGCCAAAACTCCCCAAACTGCAGACTGTCATAACTTATGGTGAGTTAATTTTTTATCTTACGAGGGAACTTTCAGACATGGCCGTGGAGTTTCAGTTGGTGAGGTATATGTAGAAACGTCCGTTGCCGATACAAAATACTGATTTGTGCATAACTCGAGCTCAGATGGTATATCTCACCAACTGAAACTCCACGGTCATGTCTGAAAGTTCCCTATTTAGTTCTCATCGGTTTCTTTTTCAGATACGGAAATAACTCAAGCTGCTGCTTATCCAAAATTTTCGCTGTACACGGTCGACACTATCGAAGCTTTTCTGGCGTCATCAAAATACTTCAGAAGTCAGCGGAACCTGGAAGAAGTTGGAGAGGTTTTCGAATATTTCGGCATTTATGGAAGTCGAAGAGACATTGAAGATGAATTTACTCCCGAGCTAATGACATTGATGGTAAATGAGCTGGAAGCCGTTATTCGTGATTTTAAACTTGCTAGGAAAGTTTTGCCAGGATCAGTTGAACATTTTCTTACACATTTGCCAGAGTAAGCTTTTTTTTTTCTTAATGCATTATCATCATTTTGTCGAGTTACAGGTTTATCAATGGCATTGATAATCAACCGAATGTCGACAAACTGAGAATCATGAACATATTTCTAATGGATTTGAAAAACCATTTGGAAAAACGCACTTCTCCTAAATTCGGCGGCTTCGACATTCTATGTATTGGTATCAACGCACTTATCAAAACCACCGAAAACTTCAACGTCGACAAAGTCTGCTCCCTGACAATGAAAACAATCATTTATGCCGGTGGAGCTCTTAATTGGGAGGAAATTTGTGCGGAGATTCTGGATTCACTGATCGATCGGATGGAATTCTCCTCCGAGTACTATAAGAAAATTAATTTCCGTAAGCTTCATGAATCATTGTTGAACGTTCAAAATAAGACTTACTTGTTGCCCGAACAAAAGGCAAGTGCTGCAAATGTGCTAAGATTTGTTGAGCTCTTCATGTGACGTAATATTCAAATTCAGAGTAAACAATTGGGTCTTTATGATGCTTTTATTGTTGTTATTCGATCTTATGTGCTATCTGTTAACGGAGTAAATTTTCAATTTCAATTTGCTAGTTTCATCAATGGAGCGCATATGCTATGACCTTTTCCTCTTTTCTACTTTTCCACTCGTGTACGCCAGCTGCCCGAAGGCGGACGACCCGACTATAGGACACTTTCCTGTCTGTGTACTCACTCTCTCTTCCGGTCGTTCTCTCCTCACCATTTGAACACCATTTTCCGTCCTTCTTACTGTTTTTACGCTCATTTTCCTCAAACTTGCTTGAATTTACCGTTCCTGTTAACAGAATGAATAATTTTCCAACACTGTACGAGCTGTCTTTGGATGCTGTCGCTGAGTGCTTCAAAAACAGTAGGTTTTTTCTTTTTTTGTCGCTTTAAACGCAATTTTTACAGGAATCCTCCCGACACATCACGTGGAGATCATTCCGAAAGTTCAAGAAGATATATTCGAGACTGTTATGAGAATGCGTGACTATTGTTACGATAGTCACGCAAAAACACTCATCAAAATATTTCAACCAACGAAACTCCATTTGAATTTCCAAAGGATCAAAGAAGGAAAATTTGACGAACTTAAGAAACTGAACATTATCAAGCTGAGGATTCAAGGATTTGAATGGATTTCAAAATTCAGAGAGCCAAAAACGGAACAGAGTGGAAGCACTGCCCCTGTGATCTACACTTTTCATGTTGGACTTTTTCTGGACGAAATTTTAAGCCGGGAAACGAAAGAGGGCCTTCGGGTTTTGGATTTTCCGGCTAATTCAATGTATTTCAGTCCAAACTGGATGGAAGAGGTGAGTTTTTTAGAGTAAAACTGCCAACTGTTCATAGTGTTATTAACCTTTCTGCAATAATTATCCATTCCAGCTGTCTTCCATGTTTCCAAACTTGGAAGATTTAAACATCTCCTGCAGAAATATGTGCGTCACAGATTTTAAGAGCTTGTGCAGCAACCTTCCGCATCTACGCACTCTCAACATCAGCAGTACTGGAATTAAGAACTTGAATGGGCTTGCGAAATTACAAAATTTGGAGTGTCTCCGCATTTCCGGTCTGATGTTTGAGACAAAAGAGGACATAAAAGATCTCTTTGAATTGAAAAAGTTGAAAAAGTTAATCTTCGGATATTGCTCGTAAGTAATTGTTTTCATTTGGAAAAAAAATGTTTATTTAAGAAGCGATTGGAATTATGATTGGTTCTTTGAAAAACCGCATCAAGAGTTGGAAACCTTAGTATGCGGGTGGCATCCAGCTGACAACGCATTTTTGAGGAGAATTGTGCCGAAACTCCCCAGACTGCAGACTGTAGTAGCTTACGGTGAGTTCCTTCTTTTTTTTTCGGTGCTACCCCCCATTAGAACTGGCCGCATTGGAACTGTCCCGTATTAGAACTTTCCGGATCAGAACCGGGCCATATTCAAGCTCCCAGTTGCGGCTCGAGGCTGAATTTTCGTACAGAATATGACATTGTGGCCCTAAACAATTCCTCAAACTTTCGAGTTACCAGTTGCTCCGGAAGTACTCGGATCTAATCCGGCTAGTTCTAATACGGGTCAGTTCTGATGCGGCCAGTTCTAATGCGAAATACCACCCTTTTTCAATGTTCCTCTTGCAGAAACGGGAATCACGCAGGACGCCGCTCTTCCAGGAGTCTCTCTTTACACAGGTGAATCTATCGAAGCCATGATGAAGACAATCGGATACTTACGAAGTCAGGGCGACTGGCAAGCAGTTGAGAACGCCTTTGATTATTTCCTTATTGTTTGGAATTTGGCAGAGATTGAAGTAGACGTCACAACCGAGCAAACCATATTAATGGTGAATGAGCTGGAAGCCGTTTACCGTGTCTTCAAACTTGGTAATCAACGTTTGCCATATTTAGTTGGACAGTTTCTTGGAATTGTGTCAGAGTTAGTTTTTCTTTTTAAAACCCTTCAAGCGCCTTTCATATTTACAGATGTTTATATTTTGATCACAATCATTTGAATATCTACAAACTAAAAGTTCTCAACATGCTTTTAACAAATTTGAGACACAATTTGAAGAAGCGCACCCATCCTAGTGAGAACGTTTTCAATAGTCAATTTGTTGGTATAGAATTACTTATCAAAGTCACCGAAAACTTCAACGTTGACAAAATATGCTCACTGGCAATGAAATCAATCATTCATGGCCGCGGACTTCATAATTTTGAGCGTGCCTGTGCAGTTATAATAGACATACTGATGGATCGAATGGATCTCTCTTTGAAGTACTATAAAACTATCAATTTTCGAAAACTTCATGCGTGTTTGAGAATTATTCAAAACAAAACTAACTTTTTGCCTGAGAGAAGAGCAAGTGCTGGAAATGTGTTGAGATTTGTTGAGCTTTTCATGTGATTTTCACTTCTGTTTCATTGCTACTTTGTTTTTCCAGAATAATTCGTTTCTTTTTATTGTTAATATTTGATCTTATGTGCTATCTATTACTGAATGAATTCATTTCTAGTTTGCTACTTGACCCCAATTTTCCAGCCTCTTTTATAGCAATTACTGTTGTCTAGTGAACTTGTTCTGTTGTTTTTTTTCTTTTTTTGATCTCTACTAATAAATCAATCAAGATACCTTACCTCGTATCACTTAATGATGATGTTTTTACTAAATGTTATTCCCGTTCGTTCGTTCGTTTGTTTGTTTTTTTTTAATTTGCAATGTACTGAACTTCATAAAGCAATACTTGACAATGAAAATCATAAAACACAAACCCGTACTAGAAGCTCAGCAAAAGCTATTTACTTTTTTTGCCGAAATCTTAGAATGAGATGTTTCTTGCACTTTTGACCACGGAACAAAAATTTTTCTGCATTTCCAGATTTTCAGAATCATTCAACAACGCATATCAAACAGAACGCAAGAGTGAAACAAAGAAAACGGAAGAAAAAGTGACAAAAAAAACAGATTTTTATCAATAATTATGGTTGTCATGAGAGAACATGAGTGAAAAACAAAAAAAAACAAAACATCGATTCAATAAATTAAGCGAATTGTTCAAAGAACCTCATGACTCTTCCCGCCTTTTGTTTGATGTCCTTCTTCCATTTCTTCTGAGTGTGGATCTTGTTTAAACCGACGACCAACTTCCTAATGTCTAATCCCTTGAATTCTTGGGCCTCCATGTCGATTTTCTCCATCAAGTGATCCAATATATCCAGACACTCCAGAGCAACTTCCTTCCCTTCATATGCCACGAAAAACTGAATGGCTCTCGCCGCTATTTTGTCGGTTTGAAGATTTTCCGTCATTTGGATAATCTCATTGAAACTCTTCCACGGCAAAGCAGAGGGAACTCTTGTGTATGGGGGGTGGGCAACATTGAGAATCAGGAACATTTCCAACAGGACTCTCTTGTCCGAATCATCGTATAGTGGGAGGATGTCGGGTCTGAAAAAATTTTTTTTTTTTTGGGATCTGAAAATCCTCAGATGGATTTGACTCCGGAATACCAGAAGCACTACTAAACTGAGCGGTCCTACTTGTCTATAGAAGCAGGTGCCCTCTCCTTAGCGCCCCGTAAAAAGTGATCAACTAACCTCGTAGCCGCATGGTAAACCATCTCAATGTTCTCAGTAATACTTCTGTGATAGTCGTATATTGGCAGCAGCTGATACATTTTTCGGATGACTGGACGAAGAGTTTCGATTGTTGGATCTTGCTCATTTTGAATCCTGTCCGCAAGTTGGAATACATTTTTGAAATTTCTTGAATGATCTCCTTTCGCATAGAAGTAATCGATGGAGCGAAGAAGAGAATCAATGGAGTGGCTGGATAAAATTTCGATTCCTTCATAATAAAACTCCACAAAATCAACACCTGAAAATCAAAGATTCACCGAAATGTACAGGGTACAACAAAAATTGTGAAAACGGTGGCAGCGACTTGTGAAAACGCCAGGCCGCCAGACCTCCCAGGCCCGAAGCAACAAAATTCAGAACTTCGATTTAGGCCGCTGCCGCCATTTTCACAACCTTGTATACAATCACAAAATATTTACTCACCATTCGCAATGATCTTCTTCAATGTCGGATGTCTTTCCACAATTTCATCTAACTCCTCTTGTTTAATCTGGGATTTGGAGCAATCAAACTCCAGAAGTCCCGGAATCGATTTGTCGGACCTCGCGAAATGTGTTATCACGGTGTTGTTTTTATTGGCGAAATTACGGTGCTCATTCAAGTCCAATCTTTTGAGATTCTTCAGCTTATACAGATCATTCAGACCCTTCCGACTCGAAATCGGCAATCCACCCATGGCCAGCTCTTCTAGTTTCTGAAGTTTGGCGATTCCAGTCAGGTCAACCAGGCCAGTTGCAGCGATATCTAGTGAGATGAGATTAGGGAAACTGTTACAAAGCACTCGAAATTCCGCTTTGGGGAGGTTTTGGCCAGCGATTTTCAATGTTTTGAGATTCGGGAGCATTTGAGAAATCTGGAATAATTATTTTAGATGAGTGTTATATAGTTCTAACCTACTGCTTGCGTCCAGTTTTCCGGGAATGGGTTGTCCAGCCGATCGTAATGAGATTTGGAAATGTCCAGTTTCGTCAAACTTGTCTTAGTCTCCAGTTTTAGGTTCTGGTTGAGCAGGTCAATAATATCGAAGTAGTCTCCGGCTGAAAGATGTTCAATTAAAACAGTAGCTGATTAGAAAGGGAAGTATTGTGGCGTACAAACAAGTCGACGGCGTAATTTACCGTAAGAGTAGGCGTACGCACTCACTGTTCCAGAGTGTTGAGCTGACATATGTTACTCAGAGAATTTTTCGCACTAGTCTGGCGCAGTGCCGACTCTATTCGTGCAGCTAGTGCCAGAAAAAATAACACCAGCGCTGTGACGGTTGGTACTAGCGCAACCAAAGCGCCGGAGATGAACAGGCGCCAGTGCTGAAACGAAGCCGCCGGTCCGGAGCTATTACTGAAGGACATTTAAGAAATACTGTCAAAAAAGCGGGCGCGGCTGTTTGGAACTTGTCACTTTGGTTCCAGAAGTCACTTCAGCCTAGAGGCCCTGGTAGGTTATCCAAGTTCAGTAAACACTTGATACGACAGACGGCCACGGCCTCCCGCGACCTGACTTGTTCACCACTCGCAGAAGCCTTTTTGACAGCCTTGATCGTACCCACCAGGTGGCATTGAATGTGATACTATTCAATTTTAATGTCTCTAAGACTTATTGGCTCTATACCGATTAAAGGGTCCTTTGACAATTGTAGGGTCCTTTGACAATTGTAGGGTCCTTTGACAATTGTAGGGTCCTTTGACAATTGTAGGGTCCTTTGACAATTGTAGGGTCCTTTGACAATTAAAGGGTCCCATCAGAATTTTTCAAACTTTCATTTACCGCTTGAGTTTTTTTTGGCTCTCATTCGTTTCCCGTGTACTTATTTCCTTTTCGGGATTCATGAAAATACCTTGGACGCTTGGAAATACCCGGGATTCTAAAATAATATTTGTTACTCAAAATTATACCAAACTCAGAAAATATTTTTCGGGGCTCATCGGAATCGATTTTTGCTTCAAATTTTGTCGCCTAGGCCGTGTTTTCCCTAAGCCTGGTTCAATAAAATAGTATTTTGCGCTTTCGAAGGTTGCGTGAATTAGCCCATTATAAAAACAGGCTTAGAAAAACATTTTCTAGGATGGGATCTTATAAAAATGCGACCTTCTGGAAATTGATGATAATCACAAATGCTGTGGGAGGCTGTTCTAGGAACTCAAAGTCAGTTTAGCATTTGTAGAGCCAGCACCTTCATCAGATAATTATTGTTACAATCTTTTGGATGGACTGAACAAATTAAATTGAACTTCAACTTTTTGGCATACCTTTTTGCATAGATTCACTATTTTGCACGAAAAACTTGAAAATAATATATAATGGTGGAAAAAACAAAAAAAACCAAAACAGACGATGTAATATAGACGGAGCCTTATAAATGTCAAAGGACCCTATAATTGTCAAAGGACCCTACAATTGTCAAAGGACCCTTTAATCGGTATAGAGCCGACTTATTAACATACCTGTAACCGGCTGCTTGCGTCGAAGTTTCTTAACTGTTTCCTCATCGAATTCCTTGACATAATCTTTCAAATAACTCATATCTCCCATTTTCAACTCCTTCAAATTCTGCTCTCTCAACATTTCCAAATCCCACTCTCGCATTTCTCTCAAGCGATGAGTTTCGAAATTCATCTTACTCGGCTTGACCATTTTAAGCAAAATTTCATCGGCAACTTGTTCTTGTTCCTCAGTATCCAACTCGTACTTCAACTCTTTCACACGATCGAAAATGATATTGCTCCCAGTGTCACATAACTCATAGTCGACACCTTTGTATTTTCCTGGAAATCTTTGTTTTTTATCTGTTCAAGTTCGTTGAAAATATTACCTTGTAGAATATACTCTGCAACATTTCTAGCAGCAATAACGAGAAGCGTTGGAGGGTTCATAGTCAACCTGGAAATGTGAAATATATAAACGAAAATCAGGGAAAAAATCAATAAATTCGAAAAGAAAATGTAGAAGAGAACACAAGAGAATGACGATGGTCCTCTGTCTTGCAGACGGTGTACAGACAAAATCGATCGTGGGGAGTCAACCTGTAAGAAGAGACAACACTCTCTGTGTAGAATCAGAGAAACTGGTTCTAGAAGGTTCTGTAGGTGAGGGGGGGGGGGGGGTAGAGAGATTTATGGCTGAGCAATAGAGATCGTTATCTTGTTTTTAACAGTCTGGCCCATCTCCCCTACAGACTCGGGGTGGAACAAAATGCTTACACGACGACGTCGTATTGAAAAGAAGTGACAATAAGAAGAAATTCTGGTTCTAAGAGAATATATCTTATTATAATGTCACTAATCACTAATCAGTAGTAATCAGATAATACAGATCTTGAAATTGCCCCCAATCAAAAAAAAATTCTCATTGAATTCCGATCCGTGACGATAAAATAAAATATTCATCAGTTCAAAGCGATGACAATTAGAGAATTGAGTAGAAACTGAAAATCGATTGAGTTAATTTTATTATTTCAGTTTGAATCAAAAATATTCAAATTTTTTTTCAAGAAGAGATCAAAAATGTAACAAAAACAGTACTGTGAAGAAGCTATTGGAATCTTGAGCAGTAAAGAAGAGAGATAAATTGAATACTGGGAAAATACAAAAGATTTCTTTGCGCCCACGAAAGTGAGTCAAGCTTGTAGCGCACGGCGTTATCACTGGGGGCCAAAGTTATCTATTGTATTCTTTTGGTACATGAGAAAAACAAGAAAAAACACAACATCGATTACTGTAGATTAGGCGAATCGCTCAAAGAATCTCATGACTCTTCCCGCTTTCTGCTTGACATCCTTCTTCCCTTTCTTCGCTGTGTGGATCTTCTTCAATTTAACAATCAACTTCCTCATATCCAACCCTTTGTATTCCTCCGCTTCCATATCAATTTTATCCTTCAGTTGATCCATAACTTCCAAACATTCCATTCCAAACTCCTCCTCATCAAATGTCACAAAAAAGTCGATTGCCCTCGAGGCTATCTTGTCGGTCTGAGGGTCTTCCGTGACTCGAATAATCTCATTGAATCTCTTCCATGCCACAAGATGGGGATTTTTCGTTTTTACATTGAATATGAGGAACATCTCCAACAAAATCCTTTTATCTGCGTTGTCATAGAGAGGGAGAAGAGCAGGTCTGAGATTTTAAGGAATTTAAAAATTCTTGTGACGGGTTCGGATTCTGGACCGGCCTGGCAGAATAGGGCCGGTCTTGCTTATATTTTTAAGCAGGGGCCTTCCCCGTAGGGTCCCTTCAATTTTGAATAAAAGCCCAAAACTAACCTTGTAGCCTCATGACAAACTCTCCCAATGTTTGACATAATCTCTTCGTGATATCCGTATATCGGGATCAGCTGATAAACTTTTCTGATGACAGAACGAAGATTTTCGATTGTCGGTTCACTAGCATGAATCTCTTTCGCGATATAAAATAAGTTTTTGTTGTTTCTACAATGATTCCCTTTGGCGTAGAAATAGTCGATGGAGCTAAGGAGAGAATCAATAGAGTCGTCTGATAAAACTTCGATTCCTATGTAGTCGAGTTCCAATCCATCGACTCCTGAAAACCATATCGCTAGTTAGGATGTCGGGTTGGTGTGATGGGTCTAAGCAAGGCTGTCGAAAAAAGATGAACTCACCATTCGCAATGATCTTCTTCAATGTGGAATGTCTATCCACAATGTAATCTAACTGCTCTTGTGTAATCTGACATTTGGAGCAATCAAACTCCAGAAGCCCCGGAATTTTTTTGTCGGAGCGCGCAAAAAATTCCATTGCGGTGCTGTCTTTATCTCTGCAGTGGTGTTCATTCAAATCCAGCTTTTTCAGATTATTCAGTTGGTAGAGCTCATTCATAAATCTTATTCTTGCAATTGGCAATCCGCCCATGGCGAGCTCTTCCAGTCTCTGCAGGTTGGCGATTCCAGTCAATTCGTCAAGACCTGTTGAAGAGATGTCTAATGAGATCAAGTTAGGGAAGTTCTCACAGAGCACTCGAAATTCTGAGCAAGGCAAGTTTTGCCCAGAAATTTTCAAAATCCTAAGGTTCGGGAGCATTAAAGAGATCTGAAATAAGTAAGTCAGAGGACTGTTATATAGTTGGAACCTACCGCATGTGTCCAATTCTCCGGGAATAGATTGTCACGTCGGCAGAAAGGACTTTTGGAAATGTCTAGCTTTGTCAGACTAGTTTTAGTCTCCAGTTTCAGGTTCTGGTTGAGTAGGTCGACGATATCAAAGTAGTCTCTGGCTGAAAAGTGAATAATACAACTGATGTTTTAAGATGGATAGACAGGATGATCATATGGTGAAATCATCCAGTGCCACGGCCTGGCGAAGCTTACGGGAGACGCGCGAGAGTTTTTCGGACTCAACATGTTCAAATGCATCTTTTCATAAGAAAAAAGCAAAAAATCATAAAGAATTCGAATTTTTCATAGTTGCTTTGAACCTTGCGAGCAGTGTCCCATAAACTCTCTCGGACTAATTCAGTCCGACTGAATTAGTCGGGCAGCTAAGAAAGTTAGGTGATATTCGGTGCCCCCTCTTCCCATGTGATCTCTATCAACATACCTGTGGCTGGTTGAATTCTTCGAAGTCTTTTAATTGTTTCATCATCCCATTCCTTCACATAATCCCTCAATTCTCTCATATCTCCCATTTTCAATTCCACCAAATTCTGCTCTCTCAACATTTCCAAATCCCATTCTCTCATTTTATAACTGCGTTTATTCTCGAAATTCATTTTGTTCGGCTTCACCATTTTCAGTAAAATTTCCTCCGCAATCTCTTCCTGTTCATCAGTTTCCAAATTGTGTTTCTTCTCTTTGACAATATCGAAAATGATATTGCTCCCAGCGGCACATAACTCATAGTCAACACCTTTGTATTTTCCTGGAAACTCGTTTTTTTTCTATTCAAGTTCGTTAATAAAATTACCTTCCAGAATATACTCTGCAACTTTTCTAGCAGTGATAACAAGAAGTGTTGGTGGATTCATGACGAAATCTGGAATTATTGAATGTTGTAGCAAAAAGCACAAAAAAAACATGAAATTTGAAGAAAATAGTGAGCAAAAGAGGTTGACAAAGGTTTATTGCCGTGCAGTGCACAAACAAAATCAATCGTGATGAGGTCAGCAGATGGACACACCAAATGCGCTCGATTGATGATGCCCTCAGACACATTGAAAAATTTAGACCATAATGACGATGTAGATACATTTGGGAATGTCAGAAAGAATGCTCTATTGAGAAAATATAAGAATTTTGAGAAACATTTTATTCAGAAACAAAAATTTATTCAATGAGTTTCTCGAAGATAAATTAGGTCCACATTGATTTCATCTCAGTGATATGATCCTCTTGGGTCTGCTTCTTATTCGTTATCCCCATTATTTTGAGTGCTCTTTTCAGTCGACTCTTCCGAATAAGGTAGATCAAAAGCAGTGGGAAGCATTAGAGCAATTATCGGCATTGTCTGAAAATCTCCTCTCTCATAGAAGATTGGTTCCAGGAGTCACTCACATAACACCATACAATCCAGAAATAAAAGGTTTGTGCCGTGATCATTTCTCGAATAGTTTTTAGTAGAAATATTCCAAATGAGTAGAAAAACATGAGAATGAATTGGGAGAGGGTCAGGAAACAGATTGCACCTGTTGACTCGATGACTTCGCGTTTTTGGAATCGAGCGCCAACTTTGAAACGGGTTCTGGAAGTTAAAGCCTTTTCATATTAGCATGCCAGAACGCTGTCATACTCGCTCCACTGAAACTCTAACTGGAGAGACGCAGAGACACGCGCGGCAAGTTCAAATTTAATTTTCTACGTGTAAAATGGACTCCTCTCGGACAAAGTTGTGTCGATTTACGCGGCGTTTGTCCGAGAGGAGTCCATTTTACACGTAAAAAAATAAATTTAAAGGGGTACTAATGTAATTCTGAAAAAATACTTTGGTGTACGTTTAGAATCGCCCCCCTAGTTTTATATAATTACCCCCCACTTGCACAGTATGGTATTGCCCCCACCACGTTCATTTCTGATCCACGTTTTCCGAAACTTTAAATTTAAACGTGGCCGCTTTACTAATCATGAATAGTAGTGTCAAGGGTGTTTTTCCGTCATTTCTCAATTATCATGGTCTATCTAACAGTGACACCTCGTCTCTACAATTGCATGTAAGTAATTTTAACAGCATTTCTGCACCCTGGAGCAAAACTGACTACACCTTCTCCCCCAAGCTCAGCACCTGGAAGCACGTGGGATACACCCTTTCAGAAACAAGGCTTAGTTAAACACCCAGGTAGCCACTGACTAAACCCTTTCCCGGACTCAGCACCTGTAGCACGTAGGATATCCCTTTCCGAAATAGGCCTAGCAAACACCGGGGAGC
>GL379835.1:429098-451891 GCA_000143925.2 Caenorhabditis brenneri | reverse complement strand
AAAAAGTTGCCAACAGGTTATCTGAAGAGCATCAATTTTTACACAATTTGTTAATTGAAAACTTTTTTCTATCTAATCTGGCTCCAAAGTTATGCTCTCACAAAGTGGCGCTACCAAGTTTTGAACTTATCTTTTGAGTCGTGAAAGATATCAAAAAGCCGTCAACTGGTGATCTGAAGAGCATCAATTTTCTCACATTTTTTCAGTTGACAACTTTTTAATATCTCATCTGGTTTTAGAGTTATGTTTTTTCGAAGTAGTGCATCCAAAATTTTCAGTACAGTTGTTGAACATTTGTAGTGTTTTATTCTCTTTCACGCGTGCACCCTCTGTGAATTTTCCCATTGAAAAAGTAATGAATCTGCACCCTCTACGTTCATTTTTTCTGCGTGTTTTTGACCCATAACTTTTGAACGAGTCATTTTCAGACCATCCTCCAAGAGAGTTTTCGTCCCGAAATCAAATTCTGCATCGACCCATATATGAAAAGTATTTTTTCAGAATTACATTAGTACCCCTTTAAACTTGCCGCGCGTGTCTCTGCGTCTATCTAGTTAGAGTTTCAGTGGAGCGAGTATGACAGCGTTCTGGCATGCTAATATTTGACGATAGCTCGGACAACATGGCCGGGCCCGTGCAGCCCAAATTTTTCAGCTATGGTAACTCACTCTTGCCTTCGGTAACATCTGTAACACTTTACAGACCCACCCTCAACTCAAACACTAACTAACCTTTGATTTCTCAGCTCTTCACCCCCAGACACCCTCCCCCCCCCCCCCCCTACCTCAACTTACTCATATTCACAACGTTTATTATATTGCATTATCCAAATTGAAATAATCAAATTGAAGAGTGTCAACACTGTGCAAACAATTAAATACCAATTGGATCGTGACGAACTATTCTTTGGAAATGAGAAACATCCAGTCACATAACCATTCAATGGATCATCCCATAAAAGTAGGCGGCCAGTGGAAATACTACAACAGAATACGATGAAAGAGATGGTGGTGCCGATGATTAGACTCTTTTTGAGCTCATAATGTGTGGAAAATGTGGCAAAGGCACGTTCGATTAGGAGGCCTGTCTGACCGTAAATCATTCCACTGACTCCTATCATTAGGACCTGGAAATAATGTATTTTTTACATGTTTACAATCGGCTTGTGAATTTTTGCAAAACTGAACTTTTGAGCTCACAAAACTACCGAAATGAAGATTTTGGCAAGTTCTATGCGTCTTATACTGTCCGGGCCAGCCTAGAGCACACCAAAATTTTCATTACCGCTGGGAAGCGCTTGAAATTCTCTGCGGAACGGTCAAAACATCAGTTCAAAAACTCGATTTTGAAGCAAGTTATCCGTCTTAAAAGTCGGAGGTGAGAGAGTGAGAGACGCAAGAGAAAACTATTGTCTTTTTCTCTGGTGTCTCGCCTCCAACTTTAAAGGCGCATAACTCCCTCCAAAAGGGACGTTTTAGGATGGTTTCTATGCGATTTTGTAGAGAATTTCAAGGTTTGTGAGACCGTTACTTTGATTTTGATGAAATTGACAGCAGTTTCTGTTTGAACATCCATAGTCTTACCTCTAAATACGGTGCACAATGAGCATCCGACTGCAATAAGTTACATGGTTGATCCATCATAAAAAAGCTGCGATACAACAGCCCAATCGCCTCTATTCCATATGAAATTTGATGTAAATTTGCATAAAATAAATTTTGGAATAGTAAAATTTTAGTGGATAACTTGAAAATTGACTGAGTGAAAACTACTCGAACAGCGAAAAATGTGGCGAAAAAAGTGATGAAAGAGGCTAGAAGATCCACGAATTGGGAGAATATAAGATTGAAACTTTCCAGCCGGATAATAGTATCAGGGGAAGCACAACTGGACATGTTGGTGCTCATTTTGGAGATTGGGAAAGTCTGAAAACGAGGAAAATAAAAAGAGAATAAAATGTCAGAATAGAAAAAGAGGAGAAGAGAAGTTGAATGATTTTTGAGAATTGAAATCAGCCTGAAATGGAATAGAGCGAGAATCGAATAACAAGAGAAAGGTGATAAAAAGAAAGATGAATAGAACTTGATTGAAAGGTATGTAGATTTACGTAGAAAAAAAATGGTAAGGAAGTGTGAAAGATAAGAGATTGGTGTCAACGAATCAACTTCCGGGCAACGTCTTATGGATAGGTAGTTTGTTTTCAAAGTTTTGAAAAAGATGAAAGTCCTATTTTTTAGACCAGACATCGGAAGAGAGTGGAATTTCTGAAAATTCTCTGAAACAATATATTTTGTTGTTTTGCAAAGTAGAGCTAGTTAAAGTGAAGACCTGTCTCTGGCAACGTTCGTACTGGACTCGAAAAGAGAAGAGAAGCATACATGTCCAAACGGCCCGGCCCGACCCAGCCCTGGACATGTATGAAGTGAAATCTTTTAACTTCCAAAAACAGGTCAAAAATGAAATCTCCGGCCATTCCTGATGAGTTTCGATATTGCTCTATGTAAAATATACTACGGTATAAAATTGTAGAGAGCATTTTTTTAGTAATCGTTTTTTTAATGTTATCAAAATCTACCGAAATGAAAAATCATTTTTGTAGAACAATTACTTAGACTACTCAGAAAATCGAATTTACTGAACTTTTGAATTCTAAGATTCGAATGGGACTGAAGTCACAATCAATGATTGGCTTATATAGGCATACACGTTCTATTTCTCTGATCAAAAACTAAAAACCAAGTGATGACAAGCTAGTCTCAATAAGCGAAATGTTTCTATTGGTCTCTTTTTGTTCTGCTTTTATTCATTAGGGTTTTTATATTGACGTACATATCAGGAGTCCCACTAGACATCATGAAAAATCAGATGAGTATTGCTAAATGAATGATGCGCGGGCCTCAGAAACCTCTTGAAATCAAATACTTTGAGTTCCAAATTTTTAAAAGAATTCGAAAAATTGGAGTTGCAGAACAAGGATCCGGAGCAAAGTCTCCCACAAAAACTACTCAAAGCCATGATTTCATTCTGACAAATCAACACCACCAGTGATGATTCGATTTTCTCTGGAGGAAAAAATTCCTCATTGTTAGAAAAGATTTTTGCCGCTCATTTCTCTGATATATTCACACAAAAAATGGGGAAAAACAAGTTAGCATTCATTTAATTCGATTTTCCTGAAGGGAGCAATGTGACAAAGAGGGTGATTTTTGAAATGCGAATGCTTCTGTTTAGTGAGGTCTGGGAAAGCATGATGTAGACAGGAACAAAACATGTATTAGTTGGGACAGGAACAAAGTATGTAGTACCTGTTCAATTAAAATGGAACGGTTCCCACGAAGTTCGTTCAGATTTTTCATGGGTCTGAACGGAAAAACAGTCGATTAGAGCCGAAGTATACTGCCATGGGGGCCAAAAGTACTAAATGTACTGCATAGAACGCATATCCATTTTCGACGTGGTAACCCTTACCTTCACCATCCAAGACAACGTTTTCCAAACGTTCCCCTTCTCCTAGAATCCCATTCCTCAATTCTCCATGCAAACCATGCAGCTCCCGCCTCTCCTCTTCATCCTCTCCGCCTCTTTTCTCATTTGCCACGTGGCATCAGAAGATGCAACATTGGAGGCGAATCATTTGATGAATCTTCTAAAACAATCAATCGATTTTCAACAATTCGAAGCGTTTCACGGCTTTATGAGCTACGAATTCACTTGGGATACTTGTAAGAAAGTTTTGAAGTTTGGTGAGGTTTTGGTTTAGGTATTAAAGGGACCGAATATTTTCAGATGACTACATAGCAATGCTGAAAAAGATGTCCGCCCCTACGAAAGGCGGCTGGTCACCAATGTCGACAGATGTGCGTCAGATAAGTTTGGAAGGATGCGCGTTAGTGTAGGGGAAGCTGACTGCCGCTTGCAGTTGCATATGTGGTAGACCTGGTAACACTTTTGCCTTGTAATCAAGAGGTCCCGGGTTCGATTCCACTTGGGTCGATTTTCTTTTTTCCTTTTTTCTTTTTTGTTTGGAATGTTTTTTTAGGCTTTCCAAAGCTAAAATAAAGCATTTTCCAGTGGACAGTAACCGGTGCACACTTCAAAGACCACGCTCTCTACTTCAAAATCCATAATGTAAACCAGAAGTATGCATACTATCCGGATCTTCATTTTGAGGCAAAAACAGTAAGTCGAGGGAATGTATGCCACTTTATTAGAGCCCAAATGCATTTTTTAGTTCGACATGACCCCTAATCAGTACACCTTGACGAGAGGGAAGCTGGGTAAATGTGGTCCACTTGAATAAACTTTTTTCCCGTATTCAAATTTTATTTTTCAAAAAAATTCAGTAAAATTAACTCCAAAGAGCTTTGAGCTCATTCATCCGATGATCCTGACTCTCCTTGTGATTTGTGATGTGATGAATGGTCCGTTGGCGGGTGCGACGGACGTATTTGATGCAGAAAATGATGAGCAGGGGGAGGCTGACGGTGGCGTAGGAGATGGCCTGGAATTATAGGGATAAGAGAAGGAAATGGAGCATTCTGAGTAGATGTGCCGGGCTCCGGGGCGGACCTGGACATAAAAAACGTCAAAATCGAAATTGTGGGCTCGCGATCGTTTGAAAATATATAGATCCCGCAGGTTGTCAGTGAGTTCTAGGTGTCAGCGAACTTTGGATAGCATGTGGGGCCTTAGGCCCATAAATCCGGGCCGTATTTTTTGGGCCCAGACACTCTAGCCGGACCGGGGAGCCCAGGGTAATCTGGCTGAAATTCTCGGCTTTCAGGCGTTTAGAACTCACCGAGATCTACATTTTGATATATTTTTGAGCCCACAATTGTGATTTTGGAACGCCCCAGCCAGATGGGATTTACCAAAACCCATTCAAAAATTTGAAAACTCACATAAAGCCAAACGATCAAATTATTATATAGCGAAACCGGAATCTGCTCCCTCATCTGCCGGAATCCCCAACTTCCACCCGCATAAATCATCAGGGCAGTAATCTGAGCAATCACGAGCACCGAAATCGACTTCGACGTCATTATCGCCTCACTTCTCTGATATTGAAACTGGACGTCGTATCTGGTCCTGTACGATTGGGCATTGTAATCAGTTAGGTACTGATCGAGAAAAGCGGTTGAGTCATCAGCCATATAGTTCGCCCTATATAGATTAGGTACTTTTGGTGGGTGTGTGTTAAAGCAGCGTGATTGGTAGAGAGAGCGAAAAGAAAGGGAAATATTTGGTGAAGGACCAGTATAGAGAAGAAAAATGCTGGATAGCATAAAATAAAGTGCCGAAGGGTAGAAAGTGCGTGCGTGCGTGCGTCAGATTCCCAGACTGAGCTTCAGAATGAGCGGAATTTGTCGATTTCTTAACAAATTTTGAAAAATTTATCGATGCTCAACCTGTTAACGAAAAAATTCGATTTTCCGATTTCTTACTAGGGACTGGCCAGATACATATGTCTGTGAGGTTTTGATGGTTTTTGTGATTTGTATCATCCGAAAGTTGGTAAAAAAAAACCACAGGACTGAATTTAAGATACTTAGATATTCAAAAAACACATATTATTCAAATTTCCTAAATCTATGACCCTCAAAACTGGAACTTTTTGCATTCCTCCATATTTCCGATCAACTCAAAAAGCTAGCAAGCACATAATAAGAAAAGGGTTAGCACACTCACTCGTAGCATTCAAAAACTAACCTCTTCGAATGCCTTTTGTTCACCACTAGTAATATCAAATTGATGAACAAATTGACGAAAGTCAACACCAAACTGCTCATCAAAAAGAAATTCGCCCGTCCGGCGTCCTGTTTTTTGAAGAATTGACAACTGGGAAGGTAGTCCTTTCCGGTATCCGAGTTGGGTAGAATCAGGAATTGGACGAGGAAGTTGAAGGCGACCTGGAACATCAGAAATTGAACTTTGATGAAAAAAAAATTGAATATTTTACCATTAAAATGGCAAGAATGACTCCAGGAAGATGCTTGTGTTTGTAGTAAATATCCGGGAAAAATGTCGCTAGGCTTCTGAAAATTGGGGAATTCTGAAGATGTGTTCAAGTTTAATGGAATGCTTACCCATCAATAGAAAGAGCCGAATGAATATAAATCATGCCGCTAATTCCAAAAATTAGAGTTCTTCCCAAAATGACACAGTCATCGGAGTCGAAGAATAGGTTGCACGGATCGTCGGCGTAGTAGAAGCTACGGTACATTACGGCCCACTGGAAATGATGATTAGGGTAAAAAATGGGGAAATTATCGGGGAGTTGGATTCAGAAATGTTACAGACACTATAAATCCGACCATCATCTAATTTTAAAAAAAGTGAAAATTCACGTCTTTTTGTACGACAAGCTTCGAAAGGCGATAACTGTCGAGCCAAAGGAGATACAAGATACAAGTTGTCAACTAACAAAATGTGTAAAAATTAATTTTCTTCAAGTCAGTGGTTGACGTATCTTTCATGACTCAGAAGTTACACGGCTTCAAATGAAAAAATAACCTCGGCGGGAGGACAGAAGAACCCCCAGCCCTAGTAACTGTCCTATCTCAAAAACTATTGAAGCTAGACTAAAGTGATCAACTGACTGTTAGTAGAGCATAAAATTGCCTACATTTCAATAGTGCATGATTTTCTGTTAGCTATCATGCCGGCTGAGTTACAGCAGACAGAAGTAACAAAACAGAAAAGCTGTAAAAATCGAAGCCATGGCAGGCAGAAAACGCTGATTTTTAACCGACAGGTCAGGTCAGCTTTAGGGCTTACGGCTTAATGAAATTCAGAAAAATATACTCCTAGTTACCTACCCTCAGCCTCAATTGCAGACCCTTAGTTAGTGAGCTTTTCTTAAATATTTGTAAAACCTCTAACAGTAGAGCACATCTAACCTGATTACAAACATGTGCGACATCATGTATCACTGCGAACACCAATGACAAGTAGAGCAACAGTGTAGTTGACTCATTGAAGATCGGATGCTTCCTCATGTATCTGGCACAACAGACCACTCCAATGAAACATCCGAATGAGAGAAGTGTGCAGTAGATGATATGAATTCGAAGGATCCAGGAGGTCTGGAGGATTACTTGATCGGCACTTGCTCTGAATGGGCAGGAAGATTCGTTTGTGATACCCGTTATGAGGGGGGATGTGGGGATGTTCATTTCTGGAAATAAATGGAAATTGGGAAGAGAGAGAGAGAGAGAGAGAGAGAGAGAGAGAGGGAGAGAGAGAAAGAGACAAAGAAACAGAGAAGCCAGACTGTCTAGCTTCTCTGCGTCTCAGAGACAAAGAAAGAAAGAGAGATAGAAATATGGTTGCTGAAAGAGTTTCACAAGCTGCCCCGATTAGATGTTCTAGGACAGCGTCAAATAAAAAAGGCTCAAAATAGAAATTCTTCTCCTGTTCGTCGTCGTCGTCGTCGTCGTCGTCGTCGTCGTCGTCGTCGTCGCCTCGAGTCGTATAGAATTTTTATGTGTTCCCACCCTCATTCCATTTACTTCGATGTCCCCCTCTTCATTTTCTTGTGACGTCTTTTATAGAACACTTTCGTATTATTCTCACACTATCTTATTTTTATGGAATGAGCACGTTTAGCCTGCTCTTTGCATTGCAGTAGTGGCTTACAAAAGATGGAATGGAAGGAATGAGGGCAGTAAGATGTGCTAGGGACCTTTTGGAACAAGTGAGTCTTAGACAGAAAAAGATCCAGTTCAAAAATGAAAAGAACCAAATATTTGATGTCACCGATAGACGTAACCAGTCGGTGGCGCCGCCTACGGCGGCTCACCTCCTTTTTTTTCGTCGCTGCGCTCCTCAATGGGGGGTTAATTTGCCACGCTTAAACTGATTTTAGATCATTGGGCAGTGATGCAACCTAAGCCTTCTTTCTGTTCCAAAAATGTTTCTAATTAAAATTCCCGCCAAAAATTTTGATAACTTGAATTCCACCAAAAATTTCGAAAACTTGAATTCCCGCCAAAAATTTTGAACATTTGAATTCCCGCCAAAAATTTTAAAAATTTGAATTCCCGCCAAAAATTTTGAAAGTTCGAATTTCCGACAAAATAATCAAATGGTTTGACGTTTCTGGAAGTTTCTAGAAGTTTCTGGAAGTTTCTAGAAGTTTCTGGAAGTTTCCGAAAGTTTCTAGAAGCTCTGGAAGTTTCTAGAAGTTTCTGGAAGTTTTTGGAAGTTCTGAGAGCTCTGGAAGGTTCCGGAAGTTTCGAGAAGCTTCTGGAAGTTTCTAGAGGTTCCTGGAAGGTTCTAGAAGTTTCTGGAGGCTCTTGAAGCTCTGAAAGTTTCTGGAAGCTCTGGAATTTTCTGGGTTACTGTAATTACCGTAATTCTACAGTAATCTTCGTCATTTTTTGTTTGTGTGTTATTGGGGTCCCATAGTTACTACATGCAAAAATTGGAATAATTCCGTTCATTCCGAACACGTTTTCGAAAAATGGGGTACTGTAGCTACCGTAATCCTACAGTAACCCGTGCTTCAAACTTCATAGAATTGAAGCGCTCGGTGACCTATGACCACGTGCCAAATATGGTTGAAAACGGTCGAGGGGCTCAAAAGTTATTCAGTGATAAGCGCTGGACACACACACACACAGACGGACAGAGCTTGCCGCTTAGTATATAGAAGAGATATGTCTGCTGTAATCACAAAATTTTTGAACGAAGTAAGGCTTACTATGTCTGTAAAAACAAGCCGAGAAGCGGTGAACTAGACTGCTGAAGCGCCGACGGCGCGCCGAGCAATTTAATATCAAAAATAATTAGAAAAATTGGCAAACAATTTTCTATCAAAGTGAAGAAACCGTTCAAATCCTGGCATTCGAGAAACCGCCTCAATCCAAAAAAATCTTCAGATTCGCATTGGAAAAACATAGAATTTTCTTAAACCTTGAACCAAAAACTCTCTATTTCTAATGTACACAACACTCTACCACCTAAAAAAATTTCAATCTAAAACTGGCGGAGACAATCATAAGTTTTCCACAACCACTATTTCCAAAAGAATTTTTTCTCAATTCTAATTTTCCAATCTCAAAAACGAAAAAGAAACCAAATATCAGTATAGAACTCACATGAACTCACACCATTTTTTTGATTGTTTTCAGAACTGACAGAAATAACTCTTGGAACTGAAACACCTTGTGACCCCTCATCTACATTTAAAGGTTGTGAGAAATCATAGTGAATTTGCTTTTTTTTTCTTGTACCATGGGAAAAGTTCCAGAGTCAGAAGGTGTGCAAAAAAATGATAAAAAAGTATATTTAGATTGATCAATTCGGGCTAGAATCTTGGGTTAGAAAATGTCTAGGTAATTTTTTACTGTAAAGGCATATCCGGAAATCAGATTGGGTTAATCCAAATGAACCTCTACTTTGAGAACTTTGAAATTGAGAAACTTGAGCCTAGATGAAATATTGATGCTACAGAACTAGCAATTCGCCAAAATCTGGTCTTACTAATCGAACACTTATCAAAAAATGTTGAATACTTCTAGTTGTTCTCTACACTCTAACCTATTGAAACGTGCTAAATCTAAACAACAACAAAACTTCCATGACGCCTGTCACATTTCCAAAACTAATTGGATCAGAATAGGTAACCAGCTTACGAACACACACACTCAATCAATCTTTTGATTTTTGGGCTCAAATTCCAGAAGATGTAGCAATATTTCTTACAAAAACATAAAAGGAAACAAACAATGACTTTTAAAGAAAAATGTATGTTCTCACTAAAGGAAAAATCTTTGGGAAAAGGTAAATAAACAGGTGGAACTGGAGAAGAGAAGAGATTCAAAAAGATCAGTTTTTGAAGAAAAAAACGGAGGAGGGTGGTCGGGAAGGGTGGCGTCAGGTAAAAAAATTATGCGTAATTGATTAATTTGTTTTGTTTTTTTAAAGCAGAAGAGTCAAAGGTCGAAATGGCCTAGAAAAATTTAGGTCATGATTTTCTATTCTAGGATGTTCAAAGTTCAAAGCTAAGCTTATGGAAAACAGTCTAGGGTCGTGGAAGAGATCATGGCAGCCTAGAAAAATCTAGGTCATTGATAAAAACGACCTAGGCCGCGAATCCCCGGCGCTTCTCGAAGTTTGAAGCCGACCTAGGTTAATGGAGATCCCCAGTCATTTCTCTAGGACCTACTCCCCTCTAGCTCCGCCCATTTTTAGTGACTCCGCCCAGTCCCGGAATGAAGTATCATAAAGTTACCGTACCCTTCAGGTTCTGAGAAGCCATAGAAGTTTCTGAAATCTGCCAGAAATAAGAAAGAAAAATTCGAGAAACAGTAATAAATCACCCCATTTTCTCAACCAAAATAACATTTTCAATATCCGATTCCAGGAAGTATTGAAACATAAATTTGTCATACACCAAACAAAAATGTTTTGATTGTTTTCGAGAAAAGTTTATGGAAGAAAAGTTTTGAACTTTTTGAAAACAGCCCCAGCTGGTCTAACTTGTTGAAAAAACTAGAGCAGAAAGAGTGAATGAAAATAGAAAAACTGCAAGCGTTGCACTCTTCAATTTTAGAGAACAGCAGTGTTCAAGAGTTCTAAGCAGGTGAACTACTGATTGATGTCTAGAATTTCTGATTTTTCTTCAATTCCGGGCATAAACAAAATGAAGGAATTGGGAAATGGATGCGAAAAACTTCAAGAGTCTTAACCAGAAAAAAACTTAGCACCGCCCGTATGTATATAATATAGATATTATGATAACCTATGTTATCAGTATACCACGAATGTGCCACAAACTTGCCGAATCTTTGTTCAGTAGGTATATGAGATGCTCTAATCAATTGGAAAAATTCCTGCGACTCGGTCGATATCTGGTACAATCATACATGTCTAACCGGGCAAGGTAGGCCCGGAGCGGTAGCTGTAGTAACTTTCTTCAAAATGGAAACGCTATGGTCGTGGCGTACCCGGTTGGACATGTATGGGTATGAACGAAGTTAATAAATGTTCAAAAGAATATAACTGTTCCGTGTCGTTCAAGCGGAGTCGGAAAACCATCAGAATGACAGAACACCAGAACGTTCAGACTTGTACATTCTGATTCAAAAATTCGCTTCATGCCGTTGTGAGTACTTCTATTCTTCAAACTAAGAAACAAAATGAAATGTCAATATTCCTAATTTAGTTTTTTCTTTTAAACCTAAAAACGAACCAAAAAACCCAAATATGAACCGTCCATAACCCAGAATTCAGTCACACTCTCAAAATCAAATACATCAGGAACGAGAAACCACCGTATCCTAAATCTGGATTTTTGGGTCATGTCGCGTGATAACCTTGAAACCCCCATTAACCGTAGTTCTTCTATATCGGGATCGTGTCAGGAAAATTAATTAGTGGCAAGTGGTTTAAAAACCCATAAAAGTAATGGGGTGGATTACTGTGGTATTGACGTCAATGAGCTAGGGGATACGGTAGGGTCAAAAATAGAGAGATCAACCAAGAAAAATCAAAAACTCAAAATCTAGAACTTTCAGGGTGCAATATCCAAAATCGAGGAAAACATAAATTTGAGAAAGTCGTCACTATACGCTAGAAATATCTTCAAAATCACTATTTTCGAAGGGAAGATTTTCGAGGAAAATGATGAGAAAAGACTGTACTTTTGGTGTAAAAGTCACTGGAAAAAATCAAGAATTGAACGAAAAACATGTCCTATGTGACAGACCCAAACCAAAAATCATTGCCCCCAAGGAAAGAAAAAACTTGCACTTTATCCATCCCGAGAAGAGAAAAATGACGTTAACTAACCAAAGACAAAACATTTCAAGAGCAGACATTTCAACATTTTTCCTCTTTCTTCTTCGTCTTTTTTTTCGTCTTGGAAAAGGGGAAAAAGAGAAAGTTTAATCAACTTTTTTATGGTGAAAAATGGACCAATTAATTGTTGCAATTGTTAATTTTGCATGGAACATTCGGGAGGGAAATTGGAAGGAAATTGGGTGAAACTGAGTGAGGAAAAATGAGAGAGTGGGGACTAATTAAAACTATGAAAGTTCAGGAAAAAAATTCTATCGATTTCAAGAAAAACGCTACATATGAATGAAAATGTTCATTGAAAACTGAAATCTAGAAATCAAAATACTAAAATTCGTATTCATGGATTGTTCCCTTGTACAAACCTGTACGATATTTCTACCATTCGATATAAAATTTTTTAATCTACAACATCCTAATCGGTCGATATAAGTTCCATTAAAAGTTACGAAATGTACCTAACAAACAAAAATTTCAAAGTCTGAAAAAAATTAGACCTTCATCTCAAAAGTGGCCGGACGGGGAATATTTTTGCTGCACAAATACGTAAATTACCACATTATGGAAGTCAGCTCACCATATTTCAGAGTAAGACAAACATGATTATTTACAGTATTTACCTGAAAAAACTGTCAACCTAAAAACTAAAAGCTGGAAATCTGAAAACCGAAAGTTCAGTTTTCCGTTTTTGAGACTCTTTTTCTGGTACAACCATAAACGATATCTATACCATTCAATAGAGAAGTCTTCGCTCTAAAACTCTGAGTTTTGATCTACTTAGCCTTTTTCAGAAATTAGACGTCCAGGTGGTGGTAAGCAAGCTACCGTAAGGTTTGATGTAGTCAGTCAGTTTACCATTAGAACGCCAACCTTACAGTAACGTTCAAAAATATACGAAAACTGAAAAAAAAGGCTGACTTCAAGCGTGTGTAGCTCATGCTAGCTGAAAATGGCTGCAAAAATATCCGAAAGTCCTATGCGATTCTATTAGAACCTAGTTGAAATCTACAAGAAAAAAAGAGCACCCAGAAGCTAACATCTCAAAAAAACTAAAACAAATTGAATGTTTCCTGATGGGGTGGAGTCATGATGTGTCATTCATTCTCAACTTTCGACATCTCTAACAACAAGAAAAAAAATTACAGGTTTCCCCTCATCTTGCACTTTTCATATGAAGAAGCACAAAACATGAGAAGAATCTTGAGATATATCCGGTGTGCTGTGGAGGAAGAAAGAAATGTTTTGTGAAGAAAATTGATAAATTGGAGGGAAGGACAGGTGCAAAGAATGATGACGGAGGTGGTGGTGGTGGAGGGAAAGGAATAAAATTGGAAAGGGAGTAAAAATACATGCACTTTCAGATCTGGAACAGGGGGATCTTTGGAAAATTAGAATTTTTTGAATTGCGGAAAATGGGTGTCCAAAGTTTGGGTCATCAAATATTGATAGGTATTCGAGAGCAGGGGTGTGCGGAATGGACTTTTTCGGAATTTTCGGAATGTCGGAATATTCCGACTTTTGAATTTTCGGAATTTCGGAATTTCGGAATAGTAAAAAACGTGATTTTTTAAATGAATTTTTTGAGTTTCCGGTGAAATAAAGTACACTTTTTTGAGTCGTCCAGTTTTTTTTCAAGCATACATCCCATTTTCCCATTATTTTTGATGTTTTTGGCAGCCGACAACTAATGCGCCATGTTCCTTCAAATTACAGTACTCGTTCCATTCCGAAATTTTTCGCTCGGAATATTCCGGTCGGAATTTCATTCCGAAATTTTTCGCTCGGAATATTCCGATCGGAATTTCATTCCGAAATTTTTTGCTCGGAATATTCCGGTCGGAATTTCATTCCGAAAAATCTCGGAATTTTCGGAATTTTCGGAATTCCGAATTCCGTTCCGCACACCCCTGATTCGAGAGGAACGGATCAAAACTTTTTTGGTCACGGGAATTCAGAAATTCAACAATTTAGCGGAAGTTCAAAATATTTTAAATCTGGCGGGAATTCGAAAAAATGAGTTTTTGCGGTAATTTGTGAGTACTGAAATTCGAAAAATATATTTTATTTTGTTATATGACTCTATATTTTGAATTTTTAACAGAAAGCAAGTACGCTCTGCTACACAGTCCCGGCGACCAAAAAATTCGTGTAAAGGTCAAAGTTCCGCAAAAAAAAATAAAAAGTTTCACGCTAAAAATGACCTTAGCTACTCCCAAAAACAAAAACATTTTATTTTCCATTTTCTGTGAAACACTGACAAAGAAAAGTTACTCCAAAAAAATAAATGTGCTCAATTTCGCATGTATCAATGATTCTTTTCCTATTCTGGTCTTCATGTGTGCCGTTTCTCCTCACAATTTGTGTCTCGAAAAAGTCACAGAAAAGGTAACCACGCTCTATTGTACACTTTTTGATCTACTTTTTCTAGTGCTCGAGAAGGCTCATCTGAAAGGTCAAAACGGTCTCGGGTGGCAGGTTCAGCATCCATATTGGCATCGGACAAGAGTGAGCGAGCAGTTTCCAGTGAGAAGAGTGTAAGGAAGGAGAGGAACACAGCGTAAGAGATTGTCCGTAGAGCGCACTTGCAAACCTAATTTTTTCAGAATAGACTCCTTAAAAGTGCCACGTCACTCCCGCCCATCTAAACCGTCAAATTCCGCGAAAGATTTGAAACAAGTATCCTCCCGAGGTGGATTAGGATCAGAAACCGAATCACAAAAGACCGAATTGATAGAAGTACCACTGGGAAAGGCGGCAAGGTTAGTTGTCCGATGGAGCATGTTTGCATTTTTGAAGAATTTAGGCATGATCCTTCCAACAATATTCTGACTCCTATAAGTGAACTGAAAGCGTCTTCCACCTCCTTCCAAAATCAAAAAGTCACATTTGCCCATTCTCTAAAAAGACCGAAGCGACGTGGAACGTATGTTCGAAGGAAAATTTTCTCCAATCATAATTTTTTTGTAGGAAACCAGAGGATCCGGACGAAAAGACTGCATATATCCCTTAGAATTTCTCAAAATAAATGTTTGTCGATTTTCTAATCATATTTGTGAAAAGTCGTTAAAAAAAGTTTCCGAGTGTGTCAAGTTGATTAAATTGCCCGGAGATCTAAATGTGCTTTTGGTTGATTTCCGAGGTTAGTGTTTTGATCTTGGGTGGGTTTTTGGATTGGAAAAAAAAAGAAAAATGAGGAATGAAATGGATTTTTTTGGCTCTAGAAAAGAAGTTTCGAAAATTCTCAAATCTGTAAGGAACAGGTTTCAGAAAAATAAAAATCCTGTCAACGAGTTTCACAGAGCTAGACCTAGACCCAGCCATAATCATGACGGGCCGGGCCTTCACACCAATTTCCAAGGCGCGGAAAATTACCGCGAATTTTGAAAAATCGAAAAGATAGAAATTTCACCGGGCAGAAATTTCACAAGTATGAAACCCAGAAACTGTAAAACCTCAAATTTTATTTCCGAAAATTAGGAATTTTAAAACAAATCTAGCCATTCCAAACCCATTTGCTAGATATCATAACGTTATACTGTTAATGTAGCTACCGTAATCCTACAGTAATCCGAGCTCCAAATATTATAGAATATTGAGCTTGACGACATGCCAGATATAGTACTGAACGACTAAGGGTTCAATAAATTTTTCAGCCATAAGTTCGAGACACACAGACACACATACAGAATTTCCCGCTTAGTATATAGAAGAGATAGGTGTCTCAGTTCATTAAGAGTACTCTCTTCTTCAAGCAACTCCTTTAAGAAGAACTGGAAAAGGGACGGAGCCTAAAACAGACAGCACCATTGTGTTCAGTGGGTCATATTTGCCTATTGTGGAAAGTTTTAATGCTTTCTGAGCACTTTTATAAAATCTTAATGCCATCGCCTGCTCATCGGCCACGCGGAACGTCTCTTGAATTTCAAAAATACAACAAAACCCCATGTCGCTCCAACCTACTCAACCGCCACCCTGTCTACCCGTCAAACCGTTTCCCACGGCTTTTCCTCCTCCAGCAAACCACAATTTCCAAAAAGACAAAGTAACGTAAAAACATCCCCTCTCCTCTCACTTTCCCTTTGCAGTACAGTACAGTAATCAAGCCTCAACCGGTTATTCCGTTCCTTCCGAAAATTAGCAACGGCTGTTTGGGTGAGGGTGTTGTTGCGTAATGGAAAGTGATGATTCTCATATAAATTATTATGATAATTGGCATGTTTTTTAGATGTGTGCCTCGAGAACAATTCAGATTGGCTACTTTACTTTCATTGTGGTTTTCTTAGTTGTCTGGAGGCCCAGAATTCTGTTCTTAAGTCTGGGAATTAGGAAAGATCAATTTCCCATGTTCCACTCTCTGTTCCTTATCACCTTATCATATAATGTCATCATCAGAAACCAAGAAATCGGATACACCTTCTTCTTCCTGTAAATGAAAAAACCAAACAAAAAACCATTGGAATTCATCTCGGGAAACCGCTTCTCGATCGTTGCGAATCATGATTCTTTTCGAAACATTTGGGATTGTCTAATAAGGCATTTTATCTCTCTTATTTCATTATCACTTTGAGGAGATTGATAGCTTTAGCCTAGGTCTTTAGGATGTTTTCCATTTTGATCTGATTTTCGAAGGATTTATAGAGCGGCGGATGTTTTTGAGTTACATTTTTCGGTTTGAATATTTTTCACCATCTCTTATAAATGTACAGGAAACATCCTAACTTTCGCGAGAATGGTCTTGCTACGGTACCATCACTGGGAGCCGTGCGGCTGCGTACTGTAACTTTATCCTAACGGTTGATGACCTAGAATCGAGATTTTGAATTTCGAACCTTGGGATTTTTGTAGATCTCCAGTTCTCAGGAATTCCGGACCGTAACTCAAATATGGTGCCTTCTAAATTCACGATTCGCTCATTTTTATATAAACCAAAACCTAGACAGGTTCAGATCAGAATATCATGGTTGGTTGGCCCAACTCAAAAAATGATCAACTAGCAGGGAGAGTTTTGGTATATTTGAATATTCTTATCAGTTGAAAACGTTTAAATATATCTAAAGATAAACGAACTCTGCTGGGCTGTACAGTTTTTACAGTATGCTCAGAATAAGCTAACGGAAGAACCCAAAATTTGTGTCACATTCGCATTTTTGTTGTGTGATCCTGAAAAAAAATTTTCCCGGAAAAAAATCCCAAAAATTCCAGCAATCTTTGCTTTTAGGTTCCTCATGCAGTACTGTACTGAAGTTTTTTGAAAGTGGTCAGACAGGAAAGTTTTTTGGGGTAGAAGTTTGTGAAATTACCCAAAGATTCGGTGTTTCCAGTCAATTTACCATATTTCAAACAGAGAACGATATGATTGAGGGTCGAACTTACATATTCCAGGTTCGTTTGGGTTTCGGCCGTCATGAGCGTGGTCCCTTATCAATGGGCTAGTGTTAATGGCGTGTTCCTGGACTTGAATTTAGGCTGAATGCTTTTCTATCCTCTTTTTATCCCATGTTTATCATTAGAGCGCCTTTGCAACCCCATCCCGATTCCCTATTCTAATCATCTCCCTAATTATTTCTTAATGGCTAAAGGCTAATATGGTCAGTTCTCTCTCTCCTGAAACAGGTTGTCCTTTTCCTCCCCTCCCTCATCCCCCAAAAACCTTCTTATCACCTCAAGTCTATCTTTTCTTTTCACTTCCTCTCTCCTTCCTACCTATAATTGCATCTCGAGATATAAAAAAAATGAAAAAGATAGAAAAGTGTTAGCCGAGAGAGAGAGGGAGGGGGAGGATATGGAAAGAAGGGGAAACTGGTCTTAATGTGTTCATCATTCGGACAACGGACATCTGCCGAAAAAGGAAAAGGAGAAGGAGAAGCATAAGGAGGAGAGGAACGACCGCAATATAGGTGGTTGTTGGATAACGATGCCCATGCGCCCCTTAATAGGCCACTTTTTGACTTTCAATATAACGGTTTCTCGGTTTTGTAATGATTCGGAAAAATGGGGGGAGAGGGGGAGGAATTCCTTATTTTGTCTGTTTCCAATTGTCTAGGAATCGATGTTGAGGTTTTTGGGAAGCTTTCGTGAAGGGTTTCGGAAACTCTTTGTTCATCAAAAAATCTGATTTCATTCTTTGAAACTTCCTAGGTTCGTCTTTAACAAAAATCATGAATCTTGTTAATCTTACCTAACTTTTATTGAACCTGATACCTATGTTTGCACAGCTTCTGAGGTTTAGGAGAGTTTTACATGGTGTAGTCCTGTATTTATCCAAAAAAAAAAAGATACTTGCAAATTCACGGGCCGTCTTATCAGAAATGCTGGTTTTCTGAGAATTTTTATTCATTTTTCGCAAAAATTTTGTTGAAATTTTTTATTGCAGCCGGAAAAAAACAAAGTTTTTGTTCGAATTTGTTGTCATTGTTGATTTACGGATAAATTTGTTGAATTCAAAAATTTGAAAAAAAAAAAGTTCCCTCCAAGAGACGGGCCGGGCCGAGCATTTCAAAAAAAAGCCCGGCCCTTTGCAAGTATGAAAAAAAACTTTTATTCGCTGTTCTTTTCCTTTTACAGTGTTCCCTGTAACTACATATACCGTAGAACGTGTAATAGAGGTGCCCAGGGTACTGCATTTTCAGAGCAGCATATCTCGATTGTCTTTAGAGTTATCGAAAAAGTTTCAACTAGTGAAACGTTTGAAACTTATTGGTGCACATTTCTTTAGTTGACCAAATTTCGAAATTTTTGAAGGCAACCGAGATATAAATCTTTGAACATGCAGTACTGTGTGCACTTCTATTAAAGGTTTTCCTATAGATTTTTTTGATTGCCTAAACTTCTTTCGCTATAAGAAAGGAGAGAGTTCCTAGCACACAATTTTCACTCAAAAATAAGGCACTGGGTTTGTGATGAGTCTATTTCTTTTAGTCCGTGTGGCTCAGATTGAAGCGCACGAGCATCCTCAAACTAATGTCCCAAATTCAACGTACGTTCGACGCCCCAGGTCATGCTTGCCTCATTTTGAAAAATGGTATCTTAGTAAATCAGAAGCTCAAGCTGTGAAGCGAAAATTTTCAAATTTAGGTAACCACGACATCCAAATGATCATTTTTGTGTTCCCATTGTCAAAACCCCAAAAACCAAGAACTGAAAATTGATTATTTTTGCGAAGAAACACTGTCATTTATACAAACAAAAAGATCTTCGGTGCACCTCACCTAGAAGATTTTCTCCCCAAAAATCAAACTTTCCAATCGTTCCCCTAACTTTCCTCCCCCTCTATATTCCTTTAATAATGTTCCACTTGTTTCACCATCTTTATCCTTTTATCACGCCTATTTGACTCGCATTTCCTTCCTACCAGTTTTCTGAGAAAACTTTCTCACTTTTTCTTCTTCTTACGTCATATAAATCTTAATTCCTTATTTCCAGACACAAATGATAACCCTTTCAATATTATTGATTGGAATATCGCGGGTCTTATCAAGTGACATTGACCCTGCACACATTTTCAAAGGGCTCTATGAGACGTCCGGATTTCATTGTTATAGCAGGTGAGAGGGAATTAAAAACGCGCTCTATTGATAATTTTTAGAGATTCCATGAGATTACCCCGTCATTTGCATGGAAAACCTCAGACTACAGATCCACCATTTGATTTATCGGTTTTCGATTCTTCAGGGAAAAGAGTGGAGAGTTATGAAGTTGGAAAAATTTATACAGGTATGGCCTAACTTTTTCATTGGAGTAAACTAGTCCCAAATTGAATTTTCAGTAAAACTCGAAGCCTACGTCCATTTCCGTGGCCTTATGCTTCAACCAAGGCTCTGCACCCCGTCGGGAGCAATTATTGGAACTCTGCGTGGCGGGAAATTTATTGAAGACGATCAATTTGAGACCCATGGTATTCATTTTAGCCTATAACACTGGATTATCAATAGAGCGAACTTGCAGGAATAATGTTCCATCAATGCGGACGTCTGGTCACCAATGACTCGCTTACTCATACCGGAGATGACAAGAAATTCCTGGCGGAAGCCAAGTGGCAGGCGACACATGACGTTGGGAATGTTCAGTTTGTGTGAGTCTTATCTATGCATTTACACCTGCAAGGCGACGGCGGAGAGATGGCCGAGCGGTCCAAGGCGCTGGTTTAAGGCACCAGTCCCTTCGGGGGCGTGGGTTCGAATCCCACTCTCTTCAGTTCTCTTTTTTTTTCTTTTCTTTTTTCTCAAATGCTCCCAATCATCTATTCAAATTTTCAGAGCCTCCATTGCCACTGAAAACGTGCTCTACTGGGAGAGATGGCGTCCAAAGCATGCGTTCCTCCGTGGGCCATACCAAAAGTATTCCGTTCAAAACCCGAACATTTTCGTTTACAACCTTGAGAAGGATATGGAGCAGAGGACATCTGAAAAAGTGGTGACATCGGAGCCAATTCTTCCATCTCAACATCCGCTTTTCGAGGAGCAAAAAGAGTTTTTGAAGATGAAAATGAAGGCGGTTACAGTGCCCACTTTGACGGAGACTTCTGAGAATTCAGATGACGTTTTTGATTTCGATGGGGCAGCTTTCGGAGGATCCACTGTGCCAATTGGAGGGAAGATTGAGAAGATTCAGGTGACAGCAGCGAGTATGATGATGGGAGAGAAGACTGATGTTACAAGGACACCCGAGATTTCAGTGAGATTTTTATTTTTATTTTTTTGGGTTTTCAGTATTTTTTTCCAGCACTCTTCAAAATTCCTTATCGAAAAACCATCCGAATCCGAGTTTATGGTGGGTAGAATGTTCAAAAAATTCGCGCCACTCAACGATACAGTACTCCATGAGGACGACCTGAAATTCCTGAATGCACATGCACACCATAGAAGACTACAGCACGATTTTGTGGATAATAATGATTTGGAGATGGAAGGTGGGTCTGGGCTTTTTGAGACTGGAAAACCGAAAAAGTGGAGAAAATTTTGAAATTATACTGCTATGAAGTTGTTTTGGTACAGACTTTGAAATTAGAAAACTCATCGGAACAGCATATCTCGGTTGTCTTTAGAGGCATCGAAAAGTTTTCAACTAACAAAATGTTAGAAATGAGGTGGTCAACATTTCTTCAATTAACAGTATTATTATAAAACTGAAGACAACCGAGATATAATGCTCTGAACATGTGGTACTATTGTTAATCCTTTAATAGAGTCTTTTCTAGTACTGTATGTTCGGAATCGAGTGTCTCGATTGGCTTTGAAGTTACCAAGAAGGTTTAAACTAACAAAATGTTAAAAATATACTGATAAACATTTTATTAGTTGAAAACTTTTTGATAGCTCAAAAGACAACCGAGATAAATTGCTCTGAACACGCGGTACTACCGTAAATCTTGTAAAAGAGGCTCATTCACTAATGTGAGCAGCGTATCTCGGTTGTCTTTGTAGTTATCAAAAGACAGTTAACTGAAGAAATGTTTAATAAAATATTTTAAGCATTTTATTTGTTGATCTTCGCATTTATAGGAGTAGGCAGATTACTTTTTCACGTCTCGAAAGACAACCGAGATAAACTGATCTAAACATGCAGTACTGCCGGAAATCCTTCGATAGATGTCCGCCCCGCACTGTATGTTTGGAATAGTCTATCTCGATTGTCTTTAGACCTATCAAAATGTGTTCAACCAACAAAATACTTAACAAAACATTTCCAATATTTCATTGGTTGAAAACTTTCTGATAGCTCTAAAGACAATCGAGATATACTGCTCTTAACATGCGGTACTACCGTAAATCCTGTAAGAGAGGTCCGCTTGGTTTAGTAGTTAGTAGTAAAGAAGAACGATACACTGTTCTGAAAACAAGTGCTTCTATTATAGGATTGAAAAACTCAAAAACAACCCGATTCCACTTTTCACATATGGAAATCTTCTCAAAATCCCAAAACCAAATTTGAAACAAAAAAACAAAAAAATTTGCGACGAGCGGGATTCGAACCCACGCTCTGTTACAAGAATGAGAACAGCAATCTCACGCCTTAACCACTCGGCCATCGTCGCGATGACAACAAGAAGGGGCGACGGCAAACACAAGAGGAAGACACGCCCCCGCCTCTCTGAACGCTGCCTGCAACAAGAGGGTCCCTTGTGGGAAACCCGTACTGTAAGATTGCTTCAGAGCAGCATATCTCGGTTGGATTTGATGCTATCAAAAAGTTGTCAACTTGAGAAATGTTAAGCAAAACATTTTGAACATTTTACTAGTTGACCGCTTTTGGATATCTCTAAAACCGACTGAGATATGATCTTCCAAACATGTAGTCCAAAGTAGAGCTCTGTGTAATAAACGTGCGCTTAACCTGAAAAGATTCTGCAACTTCGCTCAACTGCAACTCTTTCTAAATTCCAGAAAAATGCCAAGACAACCCATGCCAGAATTCCGGTCGTTGTAGCCTATCAAAAGGAAAGTACACCTGTCAATGCACCACCGGATACACTGGTGTAAACTGTACAGAAATCGATAAATGCATTGAAAATGAATGTGAAAATAACTCGACCTGCTACAATGACAAGCTGTCTCCAGTCGGTTATTCGTGTAAATGTCAAAATGGAACTGTGGGGAAACTTTGTGAAAGTGAGTTTTTTTTTGAATTCTGATTCGCAGTAAGGTTGCTCTAACGCACTTTTGGTGTGCGCTAGAGCAAACTTGCCCCAACAACGAAATAATAACCCCGTCTTTCTAGTTGAATGCCCACTTGACCAGTGCCAAAACAATGGAAAATGTTACCTGAACACTTTCGGGAAACTCGCCTGCAAATGTCTACCAGGAACCACTGGAAGAAAGTGTGAAAGAGGTACGGTACCTACAGTAACCCAAATGGTCCTAAAAAGGTTCCAGAAATCAACGAATGCGGCTGGAACAAGTGTCAAAACGGTGCCAAATGTGTCGATCTCTTCAATGACTACCGATGTGATTGTGCCGATGGATGGATGGGACGGAATTGTGAACGTGAGTACT
>GL379835.1:382559-429088 GCA_000143925.2 Caenorhabditis brenneri | reverse complement strand
TTGAAGCAAATCATAAGAGACAGGAGAAAGATAACTGAAAGAATCAGTCAGCAGAGAGGCGTCAAAGAGTGTTAGGCATAGTGTAATTATGTGGAGGGAAAGTTAGAAGATGCAGTCAAAGAGAGCAGTTACTAGTGTGAGGCGATCTCGATCAGACCACGGAGAGATTAGAGAGAGAAACATCGCCTTTTTAGGTTCACAAAAAGCAGCGTTGCATTTTATGTCTAAAAGTAGATTATAGCACTCTATTCTAAAATATGCTCTCGCAAAAATACCACCCGGAAAACCTATTCTTTCGTAACTGAATAAAAGAAAGGGCAATCTTGTTATTGACAGTCGTCTTGGCTTATGAATAAGAAAGGCCGTAAGAAGATAAGGTGAGTCCATTTTGAGTAATCATCTTGCGTGAACTTTATTTTTTTGACAGTACTTATCCTAATACAGTAACCCAAACTCGTTTCAGGACCCTGCCAAGACATCTATGGCTCTTGTAGAGTGTGGAAACGAGAGGGTCAATGTGAGCAGATGAGAAATGCTACGGATTTCTTCGATTTGAATTGCGCGGCCTCTTGTGAAGTATGTGTAAAGTTGGAGAACACAACAGGTAAGTGTTTGCGTACCTGGCATCAGATTTGACGACACTTTTGGATTCCAGACCAATCCTACCTCCCACTTCAACCAATTTTGATGCCATTCGCATTCCTTTTGGGAGAATGGAAGTCACAAATCAAGGGATGGAATAACCATACGACAGACTATCCGGCCGATATGGACGGCATGATTTATAATGAGACTGTCACTTTTTCCGTCACTCCGTCATTGAGTTTTGGGACTCCTTATATCAATTATACGTGAGTTTTTTTTTGGAACTTTTTTCCAATTTGCGATTGTGTAAGTTTGCTCTAGCGCACAGAACTAAGTGGACGGTATCACGCCACAAAAAAGGGGTTTAAGACACTGCTAAAGCAGATGCTACAGTAAGATTTTGCACGGAAGATTTATAAAATTTATCGATTTTCATCAACTTTTATGGATTTTCAACGTTTTTTTTGCATTTTTTTTCCATAAAAATGAGGAATAATTCGTTGGAAATCGATGAAAATTGATAAAAATCTGAAGATTTGATAATTTGTTCCAGTAAGAACTTACGATAACATTTCGATTCTTACGGTAACACTCGTTGTTCGCTGTGTCTGTTGTCGGATCTTCGGCCATCAAAAAGAGCAAATTTACGAAAAAGTTCGGTAGACACTCAACTACTATGAAATCTACTGCTATATCTCAACTGCTATGGGGGTTATCAACTGCTATCTTGTAACTGATAGTGTCTCAACTGCTATAGCTTATGTCTCAACTACTATGACTATTTTCCCAACTGCTATGGCCATAACAGTTGATCCAAAGTCTATAGCAGTTGATTCATAGCAGAAGCGCGGATTATAGCAGTTGAGACAATAGCTATAGCAGTTGATCACCCCAATAGCAGTTGAGAAATAGCAGTGGAGATATTAGGTTGTTCCATAAGTCTTTGACACTTTCTCATTTTTGTCAGTGTTCAAAATCTCCGGAGTCCTACGAGAGCGGAATCTTTCAACTTCCAATGCGCAGGCAAGAGGTCATCGACTCTGATGGTGAATAGATTTATCGTTAAAAATTGTTCCCTTTAAACAAAAATATTTTTGAAAAATTGAGAAGTGTCAAAGACTTATGGAACAACCTAATACATAGCAGTTGAGTATTTTCCTAAAAGATTTTGAGCGTTCCTGTACCTTCCTTGAGCTATTGCATGAGCTAATTGGAGATAGGTCTACAGAAATCAATAACTTAATCATGCTACCGTACTCCTACAGTTCGCGCCTTTTTCCAGAGCCACAATGACCAGCCTCGACGACCCGTCCAACGTCCATCAATATAACGGATTCCTGACCATCCAACAATACAAAGAAAACGAAGATTCACCGGATAAAGGAGCCCTCTCCTCTGTCAGTAACACTGGATTAATAATGATTGAAGAAGGAGAAATTCTGGATGAGAAGACGTCTTCTGAAGGGGCTCCGACATTGATGCTAACTCCCACTTATCAATATTTCAAAGTGAAGAATTCCACAAAGAATCCAGAGAGATCAAAGAGGTGGTTCACTTTGAAAAACAAGCGGTTAATGCAGTATATGGTTAGGGAGTTCAAGGGAAGAACACATAAATTTACGAAGATTTACAAAAGGACCACTGAGTATAAGTATTTGTAAATTTTGTAAATTTGTTATCAAGGAAATGCATCAGCGCCTCATTGATAACGTCGCCTTGGAAAAGCTTTTGAGGGTGGCTTTATCAATCGGGCGCATCTGCAGTATTTTCCTAATAATATTTTTTTTTTATTCCCCCCAAAATTAGATTTTATTCGTGCCAAATTTCTAGTCATCTCACTCAGGGCTGTGCGAAAAAATAGACATTTTCGTTCGAAACTTTTTTTTGGGTTTTTCGGCGAAAAGTATTTCTTTTTTCAATTTTTTTTCGAAACAAAATTTTTTGCGAAGCTATTAGGAAACCGAAAAAAATTTTCTGTTTCACACAGCCCCGATCACACTCATTCACTTTTCCTAAAACTATACTAATACACCTCGTGCAATAATAATATTTTTCTATTCGCTATGACCTACTTAATAAATTTGAAAGGTTACTAAAAGTTTACTGATATTATCGACTTGTAATAATAATTATAATAAAATGTGTCTTAGAGGATGCAATAATTGGGGGGACAAAATCTATGGCAAATAGGGGAAGATAAAACAAATCTAGGGAGAGGCAAAATCTTCAAAAAGTCATCAAATTTAGAAAAAAATGGAGATAAACACCGGTGACGGGAAAAGACATCGGCAAATTCAAAGGGATGCAATAAATCTTTTAGAGGGGCAGGAAATGGTGGGAAACTTTGGGAAAAATATAGAAGGGTGAGCAAATGGCAAGAGAATTACTGGAGAAGATTATCTGAGGAGAAACAAGTTATTCCTCATCTTCACCATCACTTGAGTGGATCGACGGACGACGTGACGTCGCGGCGGACGGCACTTTTCCTTCGTTCTCACGTATGATCTTGTCGACGTCCGGGTGGAGACGTTCCAGGGCGAGGCGGCGGCAGTCACTGGAAATAACAAGTTTCAATTGAATCTACATGTGCCTTTGAGGTAAGTTTTCCTATTTGTGCTCCGCGTCACTGTCAAAAATTGAAAAATTATTGAGCCAAAACTTGGGTTTCAATAGAGCGCAGTTGCTTCAAAAATGTTTTTTTGACGAGCAATTTCGAAGTTTGGGTTTCCGATCTCCCTCAATTTCAATTTTGAATTCATATTCAGTTGCAAAATGTCTCGGTATCGAAACGTAGCAGATCCGAAAAACCAAAGGCTTTCTGAGAAACCGTCAAAAAAATAGTGCCTATTTCCTACAGTACCCTCTTCCTTACCGATAGAAAACTCCCAAATTCTGCCAATCGAGCAGAGCGGAGAGCCCCTCATTGGCGTTACGCAGAATGATACGTTGACGTCGCGACTGTCCACAGAAGTCGTACATCACATTCGCCAACTCCTGCACCGACTCCTCGGCTCCCTTATGTCGACGATCAATCACATAGATTCCCTTCGACTCGTGATCCTCCACATGCTCTTGCATGAAGCATCCGAATCCGGAGAGATTCGTGGAGACTGATGGGATTCCCATGACAGTACACTCTGCCGGCGTGTATCCCCATGGTTCGTAGTAGGATGGGAACACTCCCAAGTGACATCCCCGAACGAAATCCTCATAGTCAAGGCCGATGAGCGGGGAGACAGAGGAGAGGAATTCAGGGTGGAAGACCACTTTGACGCGGTCCTCTGGCTTATTGAAGAGAGATGTTCGTCGGAGGGCTTCGAGCACCGGGTCATCCGCACGGATCATGTTGTGTGTGCAGATTGGTGGGAGACTGGAGTTGTGAAGGGCCATGATACATCGTTTTAGCTGAAAATTCATACATTAAAGGAGAATTTAGTTTTAGAATATTGAAAATATTGATAGATCACTTACCAGAATATTATCAGCTGGAGACATGAGTTCCTCTGGATCGGGAAGATGTCCTTGCAAACAAATATCGAATATTCTCTGTCCAACCTTCTCCTTAATCCTATCCACCGCCTCCTTCAACTGCTTCGTCACCGCCTGTCCCTTTAAAGATTCCACGTTGAACGAGTTGGCCGGTGCTGGGTAAATCAAGAAAGCCACGACGGTAACGCCCATGTGACGTGGATCATTGGTGGTTTTCAGGTAGTGATTGAGACGAGCCAACGACTCTATGAACATATCGCCTCCTTTATTAGAGAATTCGTAACGACCAGCGGTGAAGAAGTAGAGCGTTTTGTCCAAATCAAAATCGAGATGTCCGTGGAAGTGCCCTCGAATGAATTGGTTAATCTTCTCTTTATTCTGAGCATGCAAGTTTTGGAATTCGTGGAGAGCGGCGAATTTGATGACGTTGAGACCGTTGGGCGTCAGAATGTCGGGTTTTCGGCGGAGGAAGTGTTCGGCTTCAAGACCCGTGATCTCGGAGACTGTCGTGAAGATGTGGGCGGTTTGGCAGGCGGCACGTTCTAGACAATATTGGTGGTAGATCTGGAAAACTGGGGTTAGAAGACAGTACAAGGCTAGGATCCGTCAAATCGGCTCTAGTGATGATAGAATATGAAAACGAAGTGTTGGACACAGCTAAAACGACTGCTACCGTAACGTTTTACAGGAGAAATTAATTGAATACCGAATATCGGTCCATTTTCAAGATAAATTGATGAAAAATAGTAGAAATCGATCAGCACCTCAGGGCGGCTCAGACGAGTTTAATCATGACCTATGCGCCTTTAAAGATGTGCTAAGACCTGGGCTTGCTGGTAGTTTCCATTTTTCTGATTCGAAGGGTATAGGTTTTGTGACAATCTGATCAAAAATTTGACCGAGATACGGTATAAGTTTGGTGTTTTCACCCCGTAAAACCTTCCGATAGCACTCGTTTTTTGTCATTTTCGTTATGTGATATCAAGAGGGCCGAGATGACGTATACGATTTCAATAAAAACGAACTCTTCTCTTTCCCGCCTCGGCATCCAAATCGAAACTATCCAAATTGTTATACAAATCCGCTCCTCCGGCACACAAATGCCGTCCGAGCAGTGTTGCATGTGTGGTATAAACCGTCGCAATATCCAACTTCCACATACGAGTCATCATCAGACCCACTCCCGCTTGCCATTCATGGAAGTGAGCGACAACGAGAGGGGTGTAACTGGTAACCGATTCACGGAAGTGCTTCAGGAAGATCGCCACCATGAATCCCAAAATGACGGCGTCGTTCGATTCGATATCCTCGTGTGGGATGCCGATCTTGCACTTCTCGAACAACTCATGCTTCCATTCGTTCATCTTGATGGCTCCGGATCCCAAATCGAACAGAATCACTTTTGGATATCCTTCGATCAACCATCTTCCGTACATACACCGAAATCCGTCTGCTTGGAATCGCTTCATTGCGGCGCGGATCGTACGGTTTTCGGGTTCAATTGGGTCCACTTCGAGACGCCATTTTCCGTCTTTCATTGGTCCGAACATGCAGTACTGATCGCCGAGCTCTTCTGTACTGATTTGGGCTTTGCTGCGGAGGACTGTGTAGATTCCACCGACCTAGAGAAATGGACAATTGGGAAAGGATTATTTTTCTGCTGAAACAGTGGAAATGGCTACTTTTTCAAATTTTGGTGATAAAAACTCTGGATTCTCACGATTTTCGTTCTGAGAGGCCCTTTTCAATTTTAATTCGAAGCCCGAAAAAGCTGCTTCTAGAATTATTATTTCTGGGCATCTTCTACTCTAAATTCGTCAATTTTCCTCGGAAACCCATGATTTCTACCCCGATTTTCCTACCTTATTCGCCACCTCCCAAGCGCATTCGAACACGAAACGTCCCTCTTCGCGGGCGCTTCTTCCGGCGTCCATTTCCAGCACCTCCTCCTCATCGAGATCCTCACCAGCAATTGTTTTTGCGATCTAAACCAAAATCAACATTTTATTGTTTTAGCCAAATCCCCAAAACCTTTCTTGACGACAAATTTCTGGGCATACGTCCATGGTCCGGCATTTTTTGGGTTGAGTTAGTGTGTGTGGAAGATACCCCTGTGAAGAAATTGAATTGAAACTGATCAAAAAAAATGAGAAACAAATGGCAGAGATAGAGAAGAAAAGAGGGAGAAAGTCTATGTTGTTGACGTCATTCGGGTCCCCCCAATGCAGCAAAGAACGTCAGGTGTCTCTCGAGGAGGGGTTGAAAAAAAATAAAAATATTTATTTTGTTAAAAAATTATTTTTCTTTAGGTTTTATATAAATAGGATCAACTGTTGCTTCTAGAAGCGTCTAGAAAAAATATCCCAGAAACTTCAGAGTACAGTCCTCCCCGAAAGGTTCAAACACGTGCAGCGCTTATCAGTGATAAAACCTGACACCGAAGCGATGCGTAAACAAATATTATCAACAGTAATTGTTTCTACGAGAAACAGAAAAATTAAATTTCCATAATTTCTTCTCCAAAAAAAATAAAGGAACCGATACTCCTTCTCTCAAGGGCGCCGCGACGGACGGGACTCTGCAGACTTAGAAGCCGCGAGAGAGTGCGATATAGTTTGCACTTTTGAGATAGACCAGACATATCGAGGGCGAATGCCGGGGGACGACGAAAAAACGAGCAACAAACGTGACAACTGCGAGAGGATTTGGCGCAGTTAGTAGGGGGAGGAAAGGGAATTGAAGCACAAGAGAAACAACACAACAAGTGAGAAATATGATTTCGAAGTGAAGTTTCCGAAAAGTGCAAGTTATTCGGCCGGGGGAACATCGAAAATCATAACGTTTCTTGGTGAAAAAGCTGATTTATTTTTCTAAAAATGAAGAAGTTCGAACGAAGCTGGAGAAGCGAACAACCGCAAAGCGTGAAGAAATCGCCAATTTTTCGCTTGAAGACCGAGACGAAGGAATCGAAACTTCGAAATAAAAAGAGAGCGTTCAACAAGTGCTTTGTTTTTGTTTTAAGGCGCACGTAATTGGGTCGCATGAAGGCCTCGATAAAAAACGAGAAACTACTTGGAAAATTCAAAAAATTCAGTTTTTGCAACATTTCTTCTCAGTGGTGAGACCCAGGCCTCTATTCACCTGTCGCACGACGGTTCAGCCCATCATTGCTTCAAATTTTTCTATAAAATCGAGAAAAACTGATCTTTGTATAGAAAAAAAAAACCGAACAAAAAGCGAAATTAGAGGATTAAACCTCTGAACAGACGATAAACCTTTGACTCTGATTAAACTGACAACATTCGAAAAGACACCAAAAACCTCCGCAATCGAAAACAGACAATAAGAGAGTCGATTTGTTTGCAAGTCGTCTTCGCAAAAGAAAACAAACTGCTGTGAGAGAGAGAGAGAGAGAGTGTCTTTGACCACTGATCGAACTGATACCCTTTTCAACTGATAACGGGAGAATATAATGATGGCGCCCCGGTTAATTCGAAGAAATAGGCGCATTCCGATTTCAGTTTTATTACTGTTTCGTCGTCGGTTTTCATCGGGTAAAGTAGCGGTGAATTCTTTCATCTTTCCACATTTTTTTGTAATCTGATAATCAATCTTGTTTATTTATTTTCAAAGTGATTCGGGCTTCGCGTGATTCGGAGAACCGACGGAATGGGAACAAGGAAATCTTCAGAAAAAAAACTTCTCTGATTTTTCACGTGTAATGCTTCGGAGCTCATCCTTCCCTATGCCTGCTCTACTACCCTTCACCGGCACCCCACAATGGATCTTCGGGAAATTCTCAGAATCACTTTCAAAAATTCTTAGTCGCAATGATTGTTCATCTTTGTTTGTTACTCAACCTAGCCGTCTTTCTTCTTGTCAACTGTTTTGTAAGTGTCTTCTCTGAGTTCTGAACCGTCTCCCTTCTGAAGGATGACCCACCACCACCGCCAAGACCCCGTCCACGACCACCACCGGTCATCGTTCATCAGCCACGTCGAACCAAAACCGAAAGATCGGAGAAATCAAAGAAACAAGTGAAAGAGAAGAAGATCAAAGTGCCTGTTCCGAAACCAAGTAAGAATTCTAATTTGGGAGGGAAAAAATGAAATTTTTTTGCAGCGGAACCGAAAATGAAGACCCGAGAGTGCAACGATAACGAAACTGTTGACGAGACGCCGTCTCAATGGGGAGATATCGATGCGTCGTTTGTGGTGAGCGGGAATTCGATTTTGCTCAGTTTTCACAGTCGGAAAAGCAGCGAATCGATAAAAATTCGATGAAAAACAGTTCGAAAACTAAAGAAAAAGTGCACCGAAACGCGGAAAATAACGAAAAATCCTTGAAATGTGACGCAAAAACAAAATGAAATATCGACAACAAACTGAAAGCGGGCTTCTGTAGCTTAAAGGCGCACGAGAAAAATTTGTAAATTTGGTCTCGCGGCGATATCAAACATTTTTTTGAATGATTTTTCTGGGAAGTTGAACACACAAGTTCAGAAAAAAACCGGAAAACACACAGAAAATCTCAGTTCAGCTGAATACATATTTTCAGAAATCTCCGGCTAGAGGTCACAAGAAGAAGGATTCACGACCATCTCGCTGAACATTTTTATTGAATATGTGTTAATAAAGAATCAAATTATATTTTGTGTATTGGGAAAATATTTTGTGTTTTATGTGCCTCAATATTTCGAATGCACAAATCTCTTTGCCCCGATATCAAGGGTAGTACGAAGAGAGTTTCTGAGAATTTCTGGAAGAAAATCAAACACAATGAATTCAGAATGTTCGAAATATTTATCACAAAGAATAATCCGAATTACAATACAACACCAACACACACACCCACAACGCACAACTGAAGGGGTTTGCAGTGCCAGTCAGCCAAACAATTCGGCCAGCTCATCTTTCTCTGGACAATCTTTCTGGACGCACGAACACAGGTTCCCCAATAGCAAGCTTCATTCGATGGGCACTCCGGGACACATGGGATACTGTCACTTCCTCCTTTTGGGATGTCCGCACGGCATTCTCCACGAATACAGGATTGGTCATTGGATGGGCAATCGGAGTCTTTTAGACAGTCAAGAGACTCGAAGCATTGGATGCTGGCGATGGCAAGGATCAGAATGATCTGGAAAAAAATGGGAGAGGTGTGAAGGTATAGAATAGGGAACTTACCAGAAGACACTTCATTTTCGATAGCTGAATGGCTCTCGAAGTGGGTGAGTTTCCAGAAGGATGCCGCCGTCTTATATATGATTTGAGATAATTGATGCCCCTGCTTCCACCCACATATGGGAATGGTAAGCATGAGAATTTTCAGAAAAAGTTGGTTGGGCGAGATCAATGTTCCATGATTTTTGGTAGGCTTCTTGGGAAAATTCCAAAAAACCACTCAAAAACTTTGACCCACCTACACTATGGAATCGATAACTGATACCCCTGCTCCCACCCACTTATGGGAATGGTAGTCATGAGAAATTTTAGAAAAAGTTGTGTGGGTGGAATACAAGTTTTTATCAAAACTTGCATGGTTTTTTGGAAATTTCCCATGATGCCTACCAGAACTTTGGAACTTTGATCTCCTCCATCCAACTTTTTTCTGAAAATTCTCATGCTTACCATTCCCATATGTGGGTGAACGCAGGGGCATCAATTATCACAATTCATATAAAAGGCGGTGGGTTCCTTTTGGAAACCTCACTTCGAAAGCTGTCTAGCAATCGAAAATGAAGTGTCTTCTGGTGAGTTTCCCAATATTCTCTTCCACACCTCTTCCATATTTTTCCAGATCATTCTGATCCTTGCCATCGCCAGCATCCAATGCTTCGAGTCTTTTGACTGCGTCAACGACTCCGATTGCTCGTCCAATGACCAAACCTGCATCCGTGGAGAATGCCGTGTGGACATCCCAAAAGGAGGAAGTGACAGTATCCCATGTGTCCCGGAGTGCCCATCAAATGAAGCCTGCTATTGGGGAAAGTGTGTCCGTGCATCCAGAAAGATTGTCCAGAGAAAGATGAGCTGGTCTCGTTGTCGTTCCAATTCAGATTGTGATGGGATGTTGAGCGTGTGCATTCTCGGTGAATGCTTCCCTTAATTGGAATTTCCATTAATAAATCATTTGAGCATTGTTCAAGGTTTTCATTGATTAAAACAGACAAATATATACAAGTACAGTAGCAGATTTTTCTAAAGACTATCATCATGTTCAATGCTTTATCGATTTCTTGAACTTTTCCGTGTTTCGTACTCTCTCATGCGGAGGCGGAGGTCCAAAATAATCTGATTATCTCGTTCCACATACAAAAAAAATGGTCATTCAACCCTCGAAATGAGAATTTTTACAAAGCCGATTTGAATGGAAAGAGATATGCAAATGCGCTCTATTGCTAAACAAAAATGAGATGATTTGTTCCGCTTGTTTTCAATTTTTGTTTTTTAGGTCCGTTTTCATCGAAAAATTAGGCATAATTCGATAACAATGTTCGGATTTTGGCGTAAGAAACAAATTCGAAGGGGTCTGGTTTCTCAGCAGAGCGTGTTTGCGTACCTCGCTTTTCGCAATAATGTGAAAAACACAGAACAATGATTCAGAATTGTAGAAAACGCCTTTTATTTCGATGATAAAACATTGACCTACAAAAAACCCCGGTCCCAAAAAATGATGTAACTAGTCGTTTTTGCCAAATATCGATTAATTTATAAAATTAGTATTTTTGTTGTTTTTTCCTCATCTATTTCTGAATTTTTCAATAACTATTCAATTTCGCAGATTTCAAAAATTGATTTTTTTATTTCCGTAGCTAGCAAATGCGCTCTATCTGTAATTCTGCTGTTGGAAAATTTCCACTGTACGCTTGATTTCGTCACGAGACCCATCTTTTCTCTTCTAAATTTCAAACACTATATATTCTCCATATATTTTTCCCTTTTTCTACTCAATATCCCCTCAGAAAACGATTTTAATTTTTCGAAAATATTTCAGATGCTTCAAAACGAAATAACCAGCGATGACACCACCGAAAAGCCGCTGAAAATCCAGGAATTGACTGTAAATGTCAACAAAAAATCAAAATCGATTCATCTGAAAGGATCCGGACGACTTCTGAAATTTCAAAGTTCCACCAGAAAATTGGATCCAATCGTCAAGTGTGCCATGGAGGATGGGCACGTGGAAAGGTTGAGGATGAAAATCGAAAAACCGAACCGAGTTCTGAGAAATGGACTTTTCAAAGTCCTCCTCGACGAAGCCGACAGAATCGATCGACACCACAATTGGGATACGGTAGTCTTCGAAACGAATTGGATCGATTTGCCGGAAAAACTGAAGAGAGAATGCATCGATCGGATGAGTTTCAAGACCCGGATGCGATTGGGAATGACGTCGAAAACGGAAAAATCGATAATCGATTCCCATCAAGCGAAATTCGATTTTGTGAAAATCGACGAAAATTCCCGAAGTTGCGACGAAGAATCCATCGAATTATCCTTCCGGCTTCGTTCTCCACGTCAAGAATTCTTCTTGAAATTTCAAAATTCATCAGAATTCATCGAAAAAGGACTTTCACTTCTGGTCTTCCTCCTGAAAATCGGGTCGATTCGAATATTGGATCTTGAAATTGGCGACGAATTGATGGATCAATTGATTGGAAGGATAAAGAACTTGAAGCTCCGATTCAAAAAGTACATGAATTTCGTCTCAACGGATTCCAGAGGAGCTCAATTCATCATGGAGAATTGTGAGGATGGAGTGCTGGAGGTGTTGTGTGATCCGAAGGATTGTGAAGAGAAGGATTTGGAGAAGTTCATGGAGCTGCCAGCAGTGTACAAGGCGAATCGAGTGGTCCTCTGGCACGTGCAACATCCATTGGCCGCGTTGAAACTTCTTGAGGTAACCAATAATTTTTTTTATCCGATACATCCCATAATCCTTCAGAAATGGATTCAAATCGATTCCGAATACAACACGATATTCGATTTCGAAGCGGTCACCCAATCCACCGTGGATGCGATCGCTTTGAAATTCGGGGATCGCATTGAGTAAGTGAAGATCAATTCGAAAAAAATCCATGAAAATTTTGGTTTCAGACTCCAAAACGAGGACAGAGTGGTGTGGATTCGAATGAACAGTCCTCGGAAGTTGATCAGAATCACATATGCGCCATTCTACGACACCATCTTCCGATGCACTGTTGTGGATTCGGTGCGACCAGCTCTCCATGACTATCCAGCCGAAGAGACATCGTCATCCTCATCTGCTGAATCGGAGCGAAGCGCCAAGAACGATTCGAAAGATGATTTGGATTTCTCATTCGCCAGTGACTCGACAAAGTGGCCGAAATTTTCAAGAATTCGTTAGATGAACCCCCATAATTTCAATTTCACCCCTTATTCCAATATTTTTTTCCATTCTCATTCAACTGTTGTTAAATAAACCAATTTTATTGATACTCTTAACAATCTATTCACAAGAAATACGAGACTTTAGTCGAACAGACCGAAGCCCATATCATCGTCGGATTCTTCCTTTGGCTCCTCCTTCTTCTTGGTCTCGGCGGCTGGGGCGGCTCCTCCAGCAGCTGGGGCAGCGGCGGCGGCAGCTGGAGCTGGTCCAGATCCGGCTCCGGATGAGACGGAAGTGATGAGGTTCTGAAAAAGAAATGATTGCGAATTCTGATATTTGTTTGAAGCTTATTTACCTTCACGTCAACTCCCTCGAGAGCCTTGGCGAAGAGTCCTGGCCAGTATGGCTCGAACTCGACGTTGGCGGCCTTGAGAAGAGTAGCGATCTTCTCGCCGGTGATAGCGACCTCGTCGTCTTGAAGGATGAGAGCAGCGTAGACGCAAGCCAGTTCCTGGTTTGAAGCCATTCTTCACACGTAAGTTGCGGGGTTTGCCTTAGCTCCGAAGAGAACAAACGGTTGGAGGGAAGCTGAAATGACGTATAATGAAGATTTGCAGGAAGGAAAAAAACAGCGAATGAAAAAGAAATAAATCGCGAGCTGAGAGCGAAAGTTGCAAGAGAAACAATAAATGTAACATTTCGAAAACAAATAAGAAAATTCAATCAAGTCGCATGGAAAAAAAGAGTTGCTTGATGGGTTTCGAATTCAAAATTTGATTTTTAGGTTTAAAAACAAAGATTTTCATAATTTTGGCATAAAATTCGTTCATTTTAGGACAATTTCTGGCGGAAAACGTCGAAAACTAGCAATTTCCATGCTAGTTTTGACGCCGTCTCGAAAATTGGGTCTCGGAGCGATTACAGTAGGAAACCTGCATGCACCAGCGAGCGCCTGCTTTTGCGTTTCAAACTTTTCGTGCCAAATTTTATGATTATCAATGAACATTTTCACAATTTTCGAATGGAATTAATTCATTTTAGTACAATTTTTGCCAAAAAACCGTTGAAGATCACAACTTCTGAATATTTTTTGTTTTCAATTTTCCGTTTTGAAAGTTGGGTCTCGCAGCGGTTACAGTAGGAAACCTGCATACATTGGTGGGCGCCAACTTTTTCGTTTAAAACTTTTTCGCCTCTGTTTCCGCCGAAAAATCTAATTTTGATTTGATCTTTCGGCGGCAAAATCTCAATTTTCGTTTTGTTTTTGTTGATCAGTCGCAAGATTCATTTGAAACGTCACATTTTCTCTCCCGAGTTGTTAATTTTTCGCTCTTTCACCTTTCTTTTCCAATCTGAAAATTCTTTCCACACTAATTTATTTCAGGCGATGAGCCAGAACACCGGGACAGATCGTCGAGTGAACTTCGCGCAGGAGGAGCCCATGTAAGCGAATTATTGATTTTTACTTCAAACAATTCGATCTTTTTCAGGACGATGGGTGAGAAGATCAGCCACCGAATGGATCAGTTCAAGGAGATGGTTTCAAGCGGATGTTGTTCGTGTGCCAGCAGGGTTTGTTGCTTATCAACGGTGATTGTGAATTAAAAGTTTGATTTCAGTGTCCGTCTGTCGCCATCGTCCTCGTCCTGGCACTCGTAGTCCTCGGTATTTTGGCCGCTATCCCTCTCACGTTGATGCTGACGTCTTCCGCCGAAAAGATGTCAACAGATAGCACAGACCTCTCACCGTATTCAATCCGTCATCCGAAGCACTGGCCGAAAACCGACAAAATCCAATTCGACGATCTCGGTGGCATTTCAATGACAGCCCTGTTCCCTCCAAACGTCACTACTTGCCCTGGCTTCGGATTCGCCTGCACTGGTAAAGTTCACATGGTCATCCCATCCTCAAGACGCTGCGATGGAATCAAAGATTGCGAGGACGGTTCTGACGAGGAAAACTGCAAGGAATGTCAATCGGTCTTCTCGTGTCTTGCCGTTCCAGGTGAAGAGGATTCCAAAAAGAAGAAGAGTAAAAAGACCAAGGTACAGCCAACATTGAGATGTCTGACTGCTGAAAAGCTTTGCGACGGTGTGGAAGAGTGTCCAGATGGTTCCGATGAGGCGGTGTGCACATCAACATGCTCCAAAGATCAGTTCAAATGCTCTGCAAACAACGTCTGCCTTCCACTTTCCGCTAAATGCGACGGAGTTCGCGACTGTTCCGACGGAAGCGACGAAAAGGACTGCAACAAGTGCCAAAAGGGAGCTCATGTATGTTAAAAGTCCTTCTTTTGTTGTGACTATCAACTAATTTCAGAAATGCGGAAAGCAATGTGTCAAGGCCTCCCAGGTTTGCGACGGAGTCGCACAGTGTGCTGATCGCTCTGATGAGAAGCAATGCGATTGCAAAACATGCTCCGGATCGGACAAGGCTCTCTGCGACGATGGAACTTGCATCATGCGTTCCCAGGTGTGCGACGGAAAGAACGATTGCTCCAATGGTATGGATGAGGAGGACTGCCCTGGATCGTGCAACATCGAAACAGTCTCCAAGAAGCAGAAGCTTGTCACATGCGCCGGTGAGATCTACACTGAAGCTCAGGTGTGCTCCGGAGAAAAAGAATGTGAGAAGGCTTGCTCGAAGTGCCATCCAAAGCTCGCCTTCTCTTGTCCAGCTTCTGGAGACAAACCAGAGAAGTGCATCAAGAGAGAAAAGGTTTGCGACGGAGTTGCCGATTGTAGTGACGGTTCCGATGAGAAGAACTGCACACCTCAAAAGGAATGCGGTGGCAATCAGTTCACTTGTGATCGCAAGTGTATCGAAGTGAGCCGCCGTTGCGATGGAGTCTGGGATTGTTTGGACAAGTCGGACGAGAAGGACTGCCAACAATGCCCACCTGGATCGATCCGATGTGCCGCCGATAAGAAATGCCTTCCATCCTACACACGTTGCAATGGAGTAGCTGAATGCTCGGATGGAAGCGACGAGCAGAAGTGCACATGCGAAGGTAAATTTGTTTTAATTTCAATCGGTTTGCAATAACAAAATTCAATTTGCAGAATGCTTGGGAGCCCACACCGACACCTACATGTGCAGTGAATCGAACAGATGCTTGAAGCGCAACGAAGTGTGCTCCCCGTATTCGATGTGCCCCAACGCGACATACACTGACAAGGCCTACTGTGCTGCTTTGGTACTCAAGATGGCTGGACGCTTCCCATACTAAACCCACATCCATATAAATCTGTTCAATTGTGTAACTATCACTAACGACTTCGTACTTTTTTCTTGTGAATTGTCTCCTTTATTACTGCTCCGCAGTCTCCCTTAGCTCCAAATACTAATTTGTCTTCTTGCCTCCCCCCACTAGCTATTCAACAGTTTTTTGGATATTGCATGCTGATAAAAATTGTACAATTTTCTATTGCTTGATTATCTGTTCCACTTTTCTAGATCGCAACGACTAGTTCGCAATCGATTGAATCCTTGTAATTAATAGGGAGCTTTCGGAGTCCTTATTATGTGGATCATCCACAAAGAAGGAGGAAAGCAATTGAAGAAGAGAAAGAGAAAAAAATCAATAGGATCACCCGAATACTGGACTGTCCCTGTTTGCAGGACAGCCACAGTATAAGGGCACTCCTATTTTTTTTTTTGGTTTTACTTTATTTATTTAAAATTTCAAACAACAAATGACAAAGAATGGTTAAAAAAAAAACAAGACGTACCGGACGAAATGGTTAAGCAAGAACATAATCAACATTGCTTCTTCGAAACTACGGATGACATAGGATTGTCACACTTCCTCTTGAGTCCTCCAGCATTTTCCTTGTTGTCTTCAGCTGATCCTTTCGCCACAAAGAATCGTCCCTTCTTGAGTTCAGCAGGTGGCATGTACTTGATCAATTGCGACCTTTTGGCATAACTAATGTCCAACTCGACTTCTTCGAATCCAGCGATTTGCTTCGCCTGAACATTCAAATTCCATTTGAAATTGTCGATTTCTCGTGTCAAGTCCATGTTCTTCACGACGTCATCGAATTCGAGTCCGATGAACCAAAGTGATTGAGCCTTTGAAGTTGGTTGACACTTCTTTGGGTTCAAATGTGCCATCTTGATTCCTCGGTTTCTCTCGAATGCTCCAATCAATTGACGAAACCGAGACTCCAGGAATCCACCGTAACTGTTCTCAGTCTCTTCTTTCTTCGCATCAAGCTTCATGACCACGAAGTGCTTGTATTGGGAATAGAAGTTGACCTCCTCGAACAAGAACTTCCAGTCGCATTTTCCATCGAAAATATCATTACAGATGACCAGTGCATCGGCCATCTCTTTCTTAATAACTTCCATTGTAGACCGAGAGACATTATGAGTTGAGTTCTGCTCCGGGAATGCTGGGGTGATGATTGGCATCAAGTGGAATCTGTCGGCATGATTTCTTCCCCAGCAAAGATTGTCCAACGTGAGCATGTCAGCCCGTTCACGAGTCGGCATGCACAAAACAATTGGCGATGGGTAGTTCCAGGTGGAGAAGACGTAGAACACCTTTTGGACAAGTCTGGATGGGCTTGCATTCGGGTAGAGCTGACAAGTCCGGGCGACAAGAAGAGCCCAAGTGATTCCACCGAAGAAACCCATTGCGTTGCTGTAGACTCCATGGCTCTTGGCCCAAACTTTGATGGCACGAAGTGTCATGCAGAATGACTCGCGGTTGGGGACCAGTTGAAGGAGTTTTTCGGCGACACGAACACCATTCAAACTTCTGACTGATTCTTGATCCATATTCTTCAGAAGGTTGTCGTCGGTCAAATCAATTTTGTCCGGGATCACAGCCAAATCGAGACGGGCGAAGAGCAAATCCACGTCAACTCCGGCGAACTCAAACGTCATGATTGGCACGAACGCTTTCTCCACGGCATTCAGATTCTTTACATTTGGATTTCTAATAAGAATATCCTTGAGGGATGTAAAGAAATCTGTCCGGGATACTTGCCTTGGCGCAATAACAACTGAGTCAATGTCTCCCCCGGAGGAATGAACGCCAAGACGGTATGAACCGAAGGACACAACTTGCCCTCCGGCTTCAAAAAACTTACCGTTTGGAAGACGTGCAGATGAAATACCTTGGATCCACTTCTTGACGGTAGCGTTGAGAAATTGCAGGACTTGAATGCGCTTGGTGGTTTCTTCTTTTGCTTCAAAACTTCCAACTGACTTGAGCTCTTGCAAAAGTGAGCAGGTCAGGGAGAGATCCTTTGGAGTCGGCTGAGCCAAACTGATTGGTTGCGAAACTCCATAGATCTTGGTGGTGGTGGTGGCAGCAGCAGATGATGCAGACGACATTATGATTTTTAAGTAGAGAGTTCTGGAAAAAAATTTGATTAATTTGAGAATTGGAGAGGAGAAACAGAGAAATAGTACGAATAAAAGTTGGAACCGAAAAAAAAAATGGAAGAACGGGGAAATGGAATAGGAAGAAGAAAAACAACGAGAGCTCCAGAACAGGCGACCGTTTTGGAGGAAGGGAGAAGACAATAATGAAGGGGTCAGAGGGATGAGGTTGGGGAGTGTTGTGGTGACCCCCAGGGGGTGACCCCAGGTGTAGTGGTGAGACCACTATCGAATGACTATCGATCGGTTTTGTTTACACTAATCCGCCCCCTACTGTATGGTTGACAGTGGAGGTGGGTGTACAAAAAGACATTTGATGGACATGGAGGGAAATTCAAAAAAAAAACCTCATGAAGGTTGGGAGTGTGGAATGAAGATTTTTTTTGGGATTTTCAGGAAGTGGAAGAGAGAGAGAGTATGAGAGAAAGAGAGGAAGAGAAAAGACTACAGAGAAGAAGGACGAAGATATTATAGAGGTACAGTACGCAGTTTTAACTGCCTACGTACTTTTAAAAATTTTTATAAAGGTGCAAGGAATTTTGAAGTTTGTCTACGTACGCTACCTTCATAATCAGAAGTTAAGGATAATTGAAGAGTAGATGAATCATCTTACTGTAGAAAAAACCCTCCAGAAGGATTGAGAAGGGAGAAGACAAAAATAAAAAAAGGGGTCCATCAAAAACAAGTAGGATGGACCAACGAGGGGAAGAGAGGTCTAAACAAAGACGACCTGTCTCCATGGGTGCAAACGAAACGAATGACTGTGAGAGGGGAGTTCAGACTGTGGAGTCTCGCGATGACCCCATCGCAAAAGAGTTAATATGCCCTCTGGGGGGTCACCTATCGATCACACTACTAAACGAGAATGAAGAGAGGCTAGACTTGTACAAATGAGATTTGAATGGTAAGGAAAACATAGGTACTAGAAGGGAAATAAAGGTTTTTGATGAGTAAGTTACGGGGTTCTATTGTAAGGTCGGTGATACTATACCCTTGTAACACAGATTACTGATAGCTACGACTCTTCGCACAGAAGTTGCTTTTTTACCATTTTTTTTTTGTAAAAGTTGGACGTCTGAAAACTCTTTTATTGGTCAAATTGTGAACCATTTTGAGAAGAAATGTTAGTATGTTTGAGGTTTTTATTGTCACAAGTAGATCTAAAAACAAAACAATCGTCACAAAAACAAGACATGTTCAATTTAGTATCGATGTTACTGGTCTTCGGATAATGGAGGCTTACTAACTGGATAAGAACGACGACCTGGAGAACGAACACGACCAGCTATATAATCACTCATTCGCCGAGCCTTAGCTATTTCCTCTTTATGTTCTTCTTTATATCTCTTCTGTCTCCTGTAGGCTCGAATATTGATTGTCACAACCCAAACCACGAATGTGATGATGCCGCCACCGAATATAGTACATAAAAGACCGACACCAACCCAGTACACTCTGTGAAAAAGACAAATTTGGATGAATTTCACGCAGCTAAACCGCCTGTCCATTTCAAGCAAGCGCGCCCGGCTGCGACTAACCCAATTTTCGGAGGTAATTTGAAATCGCAATAATTTCTGGGGAAATTTCTGATTGTTTTTGACAAAATAATAACAAAATTAGAGTAGAATTCCAAACAACAGCCTAGAATAACAAATTTTGGTCCCTTTCATTTCGAAAATATGGCATAGAATTTGAAAAAAGAGTCCTAGTAAACCAAATGATGGCCTAGAATTCCTAATGGTGACCTAGATTTCCAAAGAATGGCCTAGAACTCTAAAATTTTGCCTTTTTCCAGATTATATCGGCTCAGCGCATATAGAAAACTGAAATTTGAATCGCCGCGCAATTCGAATGGAGCACACATGCTTCAGCTGGACGTGCTGGCATCTTTAGCATAACAACTTACACGTCATTTTCAGATTTACCCTTAGTGGAGGTGTCGTTGTCCTCAGGCGATGCATAACATTCCTCTTCCGTCATCGACGGTTCACAACCATCCTCAGGAGAAAATTGTACACCACATACATTTTCTCCGGTTTTAGGGTCCACTGTATTCGTCGGTTTGGTACCCAAAAACACGTCATTTATTCCTGCCAAAACCTGAGAAATCCCTTTCAGAGAAGATGATTGACGTGCGAATGTCAGGTCCAGAGAATCAAGTTCTGTAAGAGACTGTTTGAGATTATTCAATTTGGATTTGATGTCTCGATCAGTAATTGAAGGCAGCAGTTTACCAATCGCCATGATTCTTCTATCCACATTTAGAATGACATCTCCTAATCCATCCAGACTTCCAATAATCGGTCCATACGACTCCAATTTGTCATCACGGGGCTCCTTGACTCCAACTTCTTTCCTTTTAACTTCGTCTAACAATATCTTGGATTTTATACTGACGTCATAGTACCCGTCCCACAATTTTTTGGCGACGTTTTTGATATTATTAGTGATATCATCAGATTTTGTCAGCTGCATCACGATGTCTCCATTGTTTACAAAATTCGTCAACTGTTTCTCCTTCTCCAACACTTTTAGGATTTTGTCGATGACGGCTGACGTATCACCAAGTGGCTTTGAAAATTTCTGGAGATCCTTGAGTTGTGAGAATGTTTGAGTGTTGTCAGCAGAGGATTTCTGCAAAAAAAAAACTGTTAAAGGTGGCCGGACAGGAAAGCCTCGTGGTGCAGAAATTAGTGCAAATACGCAATTTGTCGTAAGATGTGGTACTTGCACAAATTTGTCAGTTTACCATATTATTTGGTTCCGCGCGTAGTACCGACTGCGCCACACGGGCAAAACCAAAAAAAGCGTGCTCTTGGCTATATAAATGCGGCTATTTTGAACCTTTGAGCAGAAGCTCTGAAGATCTCATTTAGAGCTGAAATTTAAGTTAAACGAACTTTGTTCTTCAATTTTAGCAACCTGTCACTTTTAATATGATAACGTCATTTAAACTCACTTTAATATCTCCCATTGTTGTTCGAATACTTTCAATAGAGCCAGAAGAACCAAAAACTATTGTAGAAGCTATACCAATATGTGTCGAGAAGTCAGTGTCGGTTTTGAGTTCCCGAATCAGAATCGTAAGTTCTGCCGCAGTTCCTACTTTCTCCAAGTCATCTCCTTGATGATTCTTGATCGCGTTGAGGAAGGCTTGGCAAGACGTCGAAAAAACATCTGTTTTGATTTCTGTGTAGCTTTTCGGTTGTTTAACCAGAAGCTCTGCAAGTTTGTTAACTTTCACTCCTTTTTGCAACACTTCTACAGCAGGCTGTATTGCTTGTAGAAGAGTCATGAAAAGCTGAATAGACTTTACTCTCGAAGTATCCATGTGAGTAATTACATCCTTATTCTGTTCCAAGCGAGTCGATATCTCACGAATAGCTTCTCCTTTTCTGAATAATTCAAACAAGTGTTGACTCATTTCTGATATTTCGGAACTGTAGCCCGGTAAGTACCTTGGCTCCGGATACGGATACTTTTCTAGTTTGGAGATCAAGTTCTCGACCAGATTGGAAACACCACTGATTCCTTTTAGCTTTTCTCCGAAAAACTCAGCTTTTTGAACAGCTTTTCGAATTTTGTCTTTTCTCAACTCGGTCCATTTTTCGCTCAAAGTCTTCATTCCATTTTCAAGATTGGATATCGTTGTTAGACCATCATCTAGTTCCAACCATCTAAATTTTTTCGATAGAAATGAGTCATCGAAATCCTTAGGAAGATGTTTCAGATCAGCATAACCATTCACAAAGCCCGAAGTATGTTTGCGATCAAAATCTTGAGTTCCAGATTGAGACAAAGTGATTCTCTTTATGATGGGGATTACAGATGTTCCGTTATTGTCAATTCCTTGTAATTCATTCACATCTGCTTTCATTGATGCCGCGTAACTTGAATCCAGTTTTTTGTAAGGTCTAGAGTTCTCAACAAAGCTAATGAGGTTCACATATTTATGGAAAGATGTCATATCGGCAAGGGTTGACAATACGTGTTTCTCGTCCATCAGTTCCACTGCTTTTTTGCTGACTTCCGCGATTTTTGCCACAGCAGATTTGATGATTGGGATATCTGCTATGGAAGTGGTATCGAGTTTATTGAGTGCATCAGTTAACTTGAAATCCTCAATATCCTTCAAATCCAAGCTATTCATTGATTTGAGCTCTTCAAACTTTGAGTTATCAGGAAGCTTATCCAAATCTCCAACTTCATTCCACATCTCCTTCATTTTGAGATAGTCCATTATTGCCGTCTCTAGCTCAATTGAATTATCAGCCATCTTGGTACTTGCCGCCTTCAACTTTTCAGCAAAACCAATCACTTTCTTTTCTTCAAACTTCATCAACTCATCCAAACTGAAGGATCCAATATTCATCAATTCACTGATAGCCTCATCAACAGGAATCGATCCATCCACAAGACCATTGTACAAAGTGACACCACTGACAACACGGGCAAGTGAGGAGATGCGAGATTGGAGGATGGAGAAGGGATCATCTGGAATGAAAATAGAAATTTCGACGTTTATGCTGAACTTTTTTTTTGGCAAAAACGAAAAAAAAATTATATAAATCAAGATAATCTAACCACTGGTATCTCTCTTTTTCCGACTAATCAAATATGGGTCCAGTTCCACGATAAAGATAGATGAAGCTGAAAAATCAATTTTGAGTTCAGTATTTTTGAATATATGTTACATGAGTTGATTGAAGTCAAAAGTGACGCGATTATCAAAAGACGATAAATTCGATGCATTTGTTTTTATTGCTTTGGGCAATTTTGAATGTCGTCAAAGATTTCGAAAACTGATTTTTTTGTTCCCCAAGAAAATGGGAGAGTTCACGTTGAAATCAATACATTCTTTTTTTTTTTTGATTTTGAAGTTTTTTCAATGACGTGTTATCACGAACAGTAAGAGAGAGAGCGAGAGAGAGAGAGAGAGAGAGAGAGAGAGAGAGAGAGAAAGAAACAATTCACCCGTCCCGCATCCCACCTGGCCTAAAATGCTCCGAAGGTCTGGAAGACCTGTTCGAACTCCCTGAACCTTTCCAGTACAACCAAGGTTAGGACGGAGGTCAGGCGAAGGTCGTCACCGCCCCACGTGGATTTTGTTGGAAATTCGTTTCTTGGAACAGCAGAAAATAATCTATCTACAGGTCTGAAAAAGACTTAGTTTCGGCTATCTACAGGTCTGAAAAAGGCTTAGTTTCGGCTTATTAGTGGCTCAAGTTCCACCTCTTCTACCATTTTTAGGACAAAATTTTTTTCCTTGAAAGAAAAGTTTTCAAATTAACGAATTTTCATTTTCACAAGTAGATATAAAAACAAAAAATTGTTCGAAAACCATTCGAAAACCAAGTTTCATACTGAGATGCTCAGTTCTCTATCGATTTTACACACCGCAAAGTTTCATCCTCGTTTTGTTCCTCAAAGTACTCTTCATTTTGGTTTTGTTGAGCAGCACCGTGATTACGATCTGGATTTTGAGCCGGGTTTGGATTCGGATTCTGTGCTGGAGCCTGAGGAGCCGGATTTGGAGCTGGTACCGGAGCAGGGTTCGGGAGAGGTGCAGCAGCCGGAGCCGGACCTGGAACTGGTGCCGGATTTGGGTTAGGAGGTGGAGCTGCAACGACTTCAGGACGAGGAACTGGAGCAGGACCAACTGGAGCAGCAGGTGCAACTGCAGGTGGAGGAGCAACAGGGACCACAGGAAAAACAGCGGCAGGAACTGGAGCAGGAGGAGGTGGAGCCAGAGCTGGAGCAGGAGGAGCAACAAGTTGAACTCGACCAGAAGGTCGAGCTGTTTCAGTTGATTTTGATGTGGATTTTTTCGTTTTTCTCGTTTTTTTCCTTTTCGGTTTTTCTTTTTTCTGTTTCAATTTTGCTTCCTCTTTTTCGTCCTGCTTCCTCTCTCTCCATAAAACGTATCCACTTAGTCCACTGAAAATCACGCATACGATGCCGACGCCGGTGCCCACCCAAATGGCAATTTCGCGAATGGTATCTCTGCTGCAAAACTGAATTATGTGGTTGATTTTGTTGCAGTTTACAGCTATACGGTCTCGTCTATTTAATGTAAGCGCGCTCTGTTGTGACAATTCCAGATTCCGAGGTCGCTTAAAATTCCAATGATTTCAAATTTTCCCATTTCTAATATATATCGGCCGAAAATTTGACAAGGGTGGCCTAGAAACCCAAATGATGGCCTACAACTTTAAGTGTTGGCCTAGGAGTTCAATTAGTAGCTGAGAGTTATAAACAATGGCCTAAAAATGTTTTATTTTGGAAGAAAATTTGAAAAAGTGGCCTGGAAATCCAAAATGAAAGCCTTTTTTCCGTATTGCGATTTCGGCCTTCATCACATCCGGCCCGGAAAATTGATAGGAAAACTGAATTTTGAATCGCCGCGCAATTTCAAGTGGACGCATCGACAACCGGAGTCTAAAGGTAGGACACTTTTCATTTTTGCCCCCGAGACCTAGCTTTTTCAACGTGGCCGACGACATTAACAATATAAACTTACAAGTATTCGTCATATGAGTAGCCTGTGGCATTCCACTTCTCCCATCTTGGATATGCATATGATTCTTCCACTGGTCTGGGTAAGATTAGAATTCTCTCAGCGGGTTTCTTTGTAGTCGTCGTGGGTGTGGTACCCAAAAACACGTCGTTTATTCCTGCCAACACCTGAGACATCCCTTTCAGAGAAGATGATTGGCGTGTGAATGTTAGGTCCAGAGAACCAAGCTCCGCCAGAGTCTTTTTGAGAGTATCCAATCTCGTGTTGATGTTTTTATCAGTAATCAAAGGGAGCAGTACACCAATTGCCATAATCCTTCTATCCACATTCAGAGTGACGTCTCCTAGTCCATCCAGACTTTCAATGATCGGTCCATAAGACTCCAATTTGTCGTCACTGGGCTTCGTGACTCCATCTTTTCTCTTTTTTACTCCGTCTAACAATATCTCGGATTTTAGAATGACATCATCGTATACATCCCACAGTTTTTTCACGAGCTCTTTGATTTCGCCAGAAGCCATTGTCTTTTGAGATTCTGCCAGCTGCTTCACGATGTCTCCATTGTTTACAAAATCCATCAACTGTTTTTCTTTCTCCAACACTTTTTGTATTTTGTTGATGACGGCTGAGGAATCACCAAGTGGTTTTGAGAACTTCTGGAGGTCCGCGAGTTGTGAGAACGTTTGAGTGTTGTCAGCCGATGATTTCTGGAAAAAAATTGTTTCAAAATTGAAGACATTCATATATTTTAATTACCTTGATGTCTCCGATTGCGATTCGAATACTCTCAATAGAGGCAAAAGAGCCAGAAACAATCGAGAAAGCAGTTCCAGTATCTGTCACAAAATCATTGTTGTTTTTGAGCTCTCGAATTCGAATCGCAAGTTCTGCCGTTGCTGCCACTTTATGCAAGTCGTCTCCTTTCTGATCTTTCAGCTTGTTGAGGAAATTTTGGTAAGATAGAGATAAAGCTTCAGTCTTAATTTCAGCGTATGTTTGTTGACGCGTCATCAGAAGTGAAACTATATCTTTGACTTTATCTCCGTTCTGCAGTACTTCAACTAGAGGCTTCATCTCTTTAAGAACTGGTATGACGATTCTCACAGACAATGGATTTGAAGCATCCATCGCAGAAATCAAAGCGTCGTTCTGCTGTCCGAATAAATTTGATAATTGCCGGATAGCATCACATTTTTTGAGTAGTTCCAATGCTTCCTGGCTTATTTCCAGTAGGTATTGACCGGCTCCCACGGCTGGGTTTGGCATCGGATACTTTTCTAATACGGCAACCAAACTATCCACAATGTTGGACGCATCACTGACTCCTTTAAGTTTTTCTTCAAAAAACTCAGCACTTTGGACAGCTTGCCGAATATTGTCTTTTCCCAGTTCGGTCCATTTTTCACTCAAAGTTTTCATCCCAGCTTCAAGATTAGAAATCGTGGTGAGACCATCTTTCAGCTCTAGCCATTTGAAGTTCTCACGAAGCCAAGAGTCATCCGAATCCTTGGGTAAATGTTTCAGATCAGCATATCCATTTACAAAACCGGTAGTATGTTTACGCTCAAAACCATGATGTCCAGATTGCGATGAAGTGATGCCCTTCATGATGCGGAATATGGAAGAGTCATGATTTCCGATCCCTTGCAGTGTTGTGATATCCGCTTTCATTGCATCCAATTGTGTTGATTTAATGTATTCTTTAGGCTTCGACTTATCCACAAAACTGACAAGATTGGCATACTTGTGGAACGGCGTCATTGCAGCGAGAGTTGTCAACATATCTTTGCTATCCATCAGTTTTAACGCATTTTTGCTGACATCAGCAATTGCTTTCAAAGATGACTGAATACTTGGAACATCAGACGCAGGATCAGAACTCAGTTTTTGTAACACATCATCTATCTTAAAACCATAAATTGCCTGCAGATCAAAAGTCTCCATTGCTTTGAGGTCTAAGAACTTTGCATTATCAGGAAGCATATTCAAATCTCCAACTTCATTCCACATCTCCTTCATCTTGACAAGATCCACCATCGCTGTTTCGAGGTCAGCTGGTTTATCGGACATTGTAGTACTCGCCGTCTTCAACTGTTCAGCAAAGCCTTTCACTTTTTGTTTATCGGATTTCATCAACTCATCCAAACTGAAGGATCCAATATTCATCAGTTCACTGATGGCCTCATCAACAGGAATCGATCCATCTACGAGACCATTGTACAAAGTGACACCACTCACAATACGGGCAAGTGAGGAGATCCGAGATTGGAGCGTGGAGAAGGCGTCATCTGGAATGAAGGTTGATTTACTTTTGATGAGGAACAAATGAAAACATACCATTTGGATTTCTTCTAAACCGTGAAGATAGAAATTCGGATGCTCTGTCGGAGATGTTGTGCTTGGCATTGGAATAAGTTTCTGAAATTGAAAATTTGACCTGAATTTCTAGAGAACAGTGAAGCTAATCAATGGTACCTCTTGCGTGTCGATTGGAGAAGTGTTGTTTCCAGTGAACAACAGGATCAGGTGGAATTGCGGCTGCAAAAAAATTTACTTTGATTTGAATTTTTGAGAAAAACGATACCTGAGATAACGATGACGGAAGCGAAAAGTATTGTGATCATCCATAAATTAAATCCTTGACGCATTTTTGTCGTTATTATTTGGTCAGTGAAAGCTTTATCAAAATTTACTCGGAAATGCCAAGGAGTGATTCCAATCTGCCCTAACCTTTCTAGTGCTACCAAGGTTAGGACGGAGGTCAGGCAAATGTTTTCAATGCTTCACGTGGATATTGTTTTTTTTTTAAATTTGGTTTCCTGTAACAGGAATCAGAAAGCTAACTTAACAGACCAAAAAAGCCAAACAAAACATTTTTCTCATTTTTCAAATCAATGTAATTTACAATCATCTTCAAAATTGGTTTGACAGCACTCGCAGTTCCTGTCACACAGTTGGATCAGGAAGCAGATGAAGATGGTGAGAAGAAGTGAAACAATGAACCAGAAGTATGGATCCCATGCCAAGTATCTGGAAGTCAGATTTTCAGTTGATTTTAGATATTTTTGCAGATTTTCAGCATGCGCCACACAGTCAAAAATCTGCCGATGCTCGTAGAAGTTTCTAGACCCCTTCGTTGCGTAAGCAATATCTGTTTTGCGCAAAAAAGGTTATCAACTTCAAAAATAAAGATCGAGCTATGTTCAGTAAATCCAAAATCTTTTGAAGCCTTAGATAATTTCTCGACTCTGTGGCGCATGCTCAAATTCAGCGATACTTTTGAACGATACTGCATAAGCTCCTAGATCTTAATTTTTCTATTCACTCACTCTAATGCTCCTTGGGTTGTGGCCTCATAAGGCTCTCCAACCAGTTCCCTTATCCTCTTTTGCATGGGAGTAAGCTCGGTGGTATCAGTCATGTCTTCCATTGTTGTCGTGGGTTTGCCTTGTCAAAATGAACAATGAATTTGAAGAAGATGGTGATTTGGAATTGTTCACGTTAGAATTCATTCGTTTTAAAGTTTTTTTCAGAAGAATTGAAGGTTTTTCTAATATCCAACAGTTCACTTGATGTTTCTAGAAATGGTCCTACATACAGTGAACTCAATGAATGTTGGGCAGGTTGCCGTGCAACTTCACCAACTTGCCGCTTGCCTTCCTAAAATTCCTTGAGAAGTTACCGTCCTGAAAACTTTTCTTTGACCTCAGGTAACCCGGGCACCGATTTTGTCCTCTACCCTCCCTTTCGGGAATTTTTCAGTTCCCGTTTCAAACATCATGTCTGAAACTATTGATCTTAATCAAAAGTATTTTTTCCATACGGTGAAGGTGAGCATTCCTATCTTTTCCTCCAGGGAAACCCGAGATATTCTTCCAGCGCCATATTCTCGGCGGTGGTGTCGCTTGTGTGATTGCTTCAATGTTCAACTTGATGGCTCTTTATGATTAGTGGGTGTTGATTGAAAGTGCATGAATATAAAGGATTTTCAGTTCGAAACTCTCTTCAAAAGTTGATGATGATGTGAAAGGAATGCTTCCGCAGTTTATCTATCCAATTGTGGGAAATGTAAGAAAGAGAGTGAGAGTGAGAGTGAGAGTGAGAGAGAGAGAGAGAGAGAGAGAGAGATGACAGAAAACCGCGTTGTAGACCGCGTCGCGTCTGGCAGCACTGGGTTCAATTTTGTTGAGCGCGTTGCGGTTGCGTTGCGGCAAGGGTAGAAACTCCCAACTTTGCTCAACGCCTTCTACGTCTTTAGAGGCTGTCTTTTTTTGTGTTTCGCTCCAATTTGGTCATCATCATATACAGCACTGTGAATATTGAAAAATTTTGAATCACCGCGCGATTTTCAAAAAAAAAATATTTCCAGGTTATTTTCTGGCCATTCTTTCTATTCCTCCTGATCAAATTCCCGAATCGAACATTCTACAAAGTCCTCTCCATTTGTATGGTGAGTACTCTTTCTTTTTCTGATCTAGAGAAATTACAACTTGTCGTCAAATCCGTTGCCGAGTCTGCAAACACTTTTTTCAGATGATAAGTGCATTGGTTGGCTTCATTTTCCAAATATTTTCCGATAAAAACGTGGAAAGGAAGAAGTATTATCCGGGTGGGTTCTAGGGACGAAAGAAGTTTTTCTGCATTTTCGCGTCAATGTGCTGCGGTGTTTGCGGACATTCTGTAATACAGTAATACGCAACACGTTGACGCAAAAATGCACGAACATGTTTCTTGTTCTACCACTTTCATGATGAACAATTCATACCGTTGCAGCAGGAAATTTCGGATATCAAATAACAATATATTCGAATATTTCGATATTCGGTTTTTTTGGTGTGATGTTTTTCAAAATTTGGTTTGTCCCCTTTTCCAGTCAATAGAACAGTAACCTTGCATTTTTTCCAGCTTCATTGATCCACCACCACCACCCCCTAGACCAGTAAGAGTGGTTAGAAGAAGACGATCAGTTCAGAAGAATGTTGCGAGTGGTGGAGAGGGAGGAGATGATGATGATAGTTCGGAGTGAACAGATATACTTGGTTAATATTTTTGTTTTATAATTTTTTTTTAAAATAAAACAAGTTTCTAGTACTAGAATCTTCTATATCTCAAGGATCATCTCTGTCTATGTGTCTGTCGGTCCAGCACGTCCCTTTGCCTTGAACCCTTTGCTATCATACTTGGCATGTGGTCATGGGTCAGCGAGTGCTTCAATTCCATAATGTTTGATGGGATTTTTTTCCCGTCTTATGACGAAATTTGAAGGTGGACGACCTGATAGAACAGCTTCGTATGACTAAATTGGCCAAATTTTAATAAGAGCTTGTTTTTATGTTGTTAGAATTTGTGAGATTCGGAAATTCGGGTATTTTTGGAGCACAGTCTGAAATTTTCAAGAATTTCGTAAACACATAAATTCATAACTTTTATTTCATCATTTGAAAATTTCATTTATAGGTTCTTCGATCCCATGAGCCGTATCTGCAATCTGTTGGTGCTGAAGACTCTGGTTTGCGGGTAGAAAAGTACAGTTTATCACCCATGTTGAAGAATTCCTTGCAATCAAATGTGTTTATTCTCTGAAAAAAAATATTTAACTAATTTTCCAGTGTTTAATGGAATTAGTTCCCAATGATCCTATTTTTTCTCACTTACCTCCTTTATTTTGTCCTATTCTTTGAATAGCTCCATATAATCTCTGGGTATTTGGTGTTCCAAGCTTTGAATTGCAAGTGGGAGCATTTTCCAACATCTTGAATTAGTAGGGGCAGCTGTCGTATGGCACAGTGCTGGAAAAAAACGCAGTGAGGTGACTGGCCGAAATAAACAAAATACCGTGTATTCCCGGTCCGGTGAGCTTCGAGGCGAAGATATCAATAAACCCACAAAATAACACAGTGAAGCTTTGTTGGCTTAAAGAATTCTTTGGTCAGCTGCTGATCCGTAAAATTGTACTCATTTGCCTGTTTCATTGTTCCCCCTGATTCAGGCATATCGTAGTTGAATTGTGAATTCTCTGAAAAAAATGATTCAACTCATTTTTCAGAGTTCAATGAAATTAGTTCTCAATGCTCCTGTTTTCCCCCACTCACTTTGAGTGTGATATCATATTTATCTCTTAGCCGGTTTGACAGCAAGGGACATTTTTTGCAGAGAAGAATGTGGTATGAAAATTCCTCGTATTCATTTGCAGGCCAGCCTTGAATCCTGGAGAATGTGAGATTGTGAATTATTTTAGATTCATTATATCGGCTATGATTGCATGCGTTTTTATCGTGTTTTGCGCACGATAAAAAGCAGAAAAACTCACCTCCAGCTCACACTAAATTCAGCAAAGATTCAATAAAAAAATAGAAGAAAAATTAGAAATAATCAGAATAAATATATAGACCCCGAAACACAGGGGGGTCAGTTTGAAAATTGGAAATAAAATGGGTCATCTTTAAGAGAAGACCGGCTAAATGTTGCTTAAAAGTATAGATAGTGAAGGAAGCGAGAGGAAATGTTGTCTGCAGTAGTCGAAAGGGAAATAGTGTGTGTGGAGGGAAAAGAGCTGATTGACGCATCATCATGGCGCCAGCTGCACTTTGAAATGTATAGGAGCAGAAGCAAGAGGACAGAGATAGGAGCACAGGAGATAAACAGCACAGAGGAATGGAAAAAGAAAATATAGGGAAGGAGCAGGATTCTAGTTGTTTCAGAATAAAATTGGGGGATATAAGTGGAAAATAAGTAAGAAAACAAAACGCAAATTGTCAAGAAGTGTGTGAGACGGTCTAAAGGCTCTCAGTCGGCCATTAGAAGCCAGAAGACTAGTGGCAGCCACCGGGGAAACCGTCCTCACCAAATTATGAAAATGGCTGAAGAGGATATATTCTGCTCCTGCTCTACGTCTAGAAATTGTTGCAGCTCGACCTCCTAATCTCTACCCGCTCCAGTAGCATCGATACGAATTTGAGCATATCTTGTTTTTGTAACGTTTGTTCTGTTTTTATATCTACTTGTTGAAATAAAAAACCTCAAACATAATAAAAATTCGTCTCAAAAAGATTTACAATTTGACCAATAACAGAGTTTTCTGACGTCCAACTTGTCCAAAAAGTGGCAAAACAGCAAAGCTACTGGGATTTTTTGTGCATTTTGGGTCAGCGTGTTGCTATTGCTCGGTGTTTGCGAATTATTCATTTTTTGTAGTTCGTAAACACAGCAATTCTGTGACGCAAAATGCCATCATAGATTGGGAAACAAGACAAAAATAAGCCGTTCTGAAGCCAGAAATAAGCCGGGAAGAAGCCGTAAATAAGCCGTTTTCAAGCCGGAAATAGGCCGGAAATAAACCGGGATACTTCTCTACTAAATTATTCATTGTTCCAGACCTGTAAATCAACATTCAACACCCTGAACTATTCAAATTTCAATCTAAAGATAGAGAATTTCATTCTCATTCGAATTTCTCAGTACAAGTTAAGCCTCCTTGCCTTCTTCGACCTCACTTTGTGTTTCCCCAAATTTTAAAAGCACAGGGACCCTCCGGGAGGTCTCTTAATGAATAATGGCTCTTACCACTACTAGAATTATTATTCTTGTCAAGATCTCTCCCGCAAGAGTGTCTGCGCCTGTAAAACTGTACGGCTGTACTCCTTACCTACATAATAACGTCTTCAACCTCAGTTTGGCATTTCTACCAAGAGGCATATTGGCATATAGGTCTACGGTGTGGTTACCCCTCTCACAGTCATTCACCTTTTCTCCACTCATGGTGGCAGGTCGTCTTCCATTTTTTGGTTATTTTCGGCTATCCTATCTTTCTTCTTTTTAGCTGTGTTTCTATTTCTACCCCCAGTTCTCATGAAGCCTATTATGATGTAGCGGTACTATGAATATTGCTACAGCACTCCAATCCTGACTCACTGGAAATGCTAAACAAAACCTTCAAAAGAAATTCGTAACTTAAAAACAAGACTTTTTATATCCAGTCCCTATTGTTTCTTTACCATTCAAATCTCATTTGTACAAGTCTAGCCTCCCTTCATTCTGGATTAGTAGTGTAATCGATAGGTGACCCCCCAGAGGTCATATTAACTCTTTTGCGATGGGGTCATTGCGGCCTAGTGACTCCACAGTCTGAACTCCCCTCTCACAGTCATTCACCTCGTCTGCATCCATGGAGACAGGTCGTCTTTGTTTTGTTCCTCTTTTCCTTTGTTCCTCGTTGGGTCATCCTACTTGTTTTTGATGACCCCTTTTTTTATTTTTGTCTTCTGCCTTCTCAATTCTCCATGAGGTTTTTTTTCAATAGTAATCAGTTCATCTACTCTTCAATCATCCTTAACTTCTGATATTATGAAGGTAAAGTACGTAGCCAATCTTCAAAATTCCCTGTGCCTTTATAAAACATTGGCTGCGTACTGTACCTTCATAATATCTACGTCCTTTTACTCTGCAGTTTTTTTTCTTCCACTCTCTCTCTCTCTCTTCCATTTCCCAAAAATTTCAAAAAATTCTTCATTATCAATGCCCCTCAGTTTCCACACCCAAACTTTATTAGGTTTTTTTTTTTTGAATTCGTAACTATGTCTTTAGATTGTTTGTCTGTTCACCCACCTTCACTCTCAACCATACAGTAGGGGGTGGATTAGTGTACACGAAACCGATCGATAGGCATTCGATAGTGGCCTCACCACTACACCTGGGGGTCACCACGACACTCACCAACCTCATCCCTCTGAACCCTTCATTATTGTCCTCTCCCTTCCTCCAAAACGGTCGCCTGTTCTGGAGCTCTCGTTGTTTTTCTTCGTCCCATCCCATTTCCCTGTTCTTCCATTTTTTTTCGATTCCAACTTTTATTCGTACTATCCCTCTCTTTCTCCTCTCCCATTCTCAAATCAATCAAATTTTATTTTCAGAACTCTCTACTTAAAATCACTATGTCGTCTGCATCATCTGCTGCCACCACCGCCACCAAGATCTATGGAGTCTCCCAGCCCATCAGCTTGGCTCAGCCAACTCCAAAGGATCTCTCCCTGACCTGCTCACTTCTCCAGGAGCTCAAGTCATTCGGAAGTTTTGAAGAAAAAGAAGAGACCACCAAGAGAATCCAAGTCCTGCAGTTCCTTAATGCCACTGTCAAGAAGTGGATTCAGAGCATCTCGGCTACCCGTCTTCCAAACGGTAAGTTTTTTGAGGCCGGAGGGCAAGTTGTGTCCTTCGGTTCATACCGTCTTGGAGTCCATTCTTCCGGTGGAGACATCGACTCAGTTGTTATTGCGCCAAGGCAAGTAACCCGGTCAGACTTCTTCACATCGCTCAAGGATATTCTTCTTAGAAATCCAAATGTAAAGAATCTGAATGCCGTGGAGAAAGCGTTCGTGCCAATCATGACGTTCGAGTTCGCTGGTGTTGACGTTGACTTGCTCTTTGCCCGTCTCGATTTGGCTGTGATTCCGGAGAAAATCGATTTGACTGACGACAACCTCCTGAAGAACATGGACCAAGAATCAGTCAGAAGTCTCAATGGAGTTCGTGTTGCTGAAAAACTTCTTCAACTGGTCCCTAACCGCGAGTCATTCTGCATGACACTTCGCGCCATCAAGGTTTGGGCCAAGAGCCATGGAGTATACAGCAACGCAATGGGTTTCTTCGGTGGAATCACTTGGGCTCTTCTCGTTGCCCGGACCTGTCAACTCTACCCAAATGCAAGCCCTTCCCGACTAGTTCAGAAGGTGTTCTACGTCTTCTCCACTTGGAACTACCCATCGCCAATTGTTTTGTGTATGCCAACTCGCGAACGACCTGACATGCTCACATTGGACAACCTTTGCTGGGGAAGAAACCATGCTGACAGATTCCATTTGATGCCGATCATCACTCCAGCATTCCCAGAGCAAAACTCAACTCATAATGTCTCTCGCTCAACAATGGAAGTGATTAAGAAGGAGATGGCCGATGCACTGGTAATCTGCAATGATGTTTTCGAAGGAAAATGCGACTGGAAACACTTGTTCGAGGAACTGAACTTCTATTCCCAATACAAACATTTTGTGGTCTTGAAGTTGGATGCGAAGAAAGAAGAGACCGAAAACAGTTACGGTGGATTCCTGGAGTCCCGCCTCCGTGTATTGGTTGGAGCTTTCGAAAGAAACCGTGGAATCAAGTTGGCCCATTTGAACCCGAAGAAGTGTCAGCCAACTTCAAAGGCTCAATCACTCTGGTTCATCGGACTCGAGTTCGATGAAGTTGTGAAGAATATGGACTTGACAAGAGAAATCGACAACTTCAAATGGAATTTGAATGTGCAGGCGAAGCAGATCCCTGGATTCGAGGATGTTGAGTTGGACATTTCCTATGTCAAAAGGTCCCAATTGATTAAATACCTGCCAGCTGCTGAACTCAAGAAGGGACGATTCCACGTAGCCAAAGGATCATCGGATGACAACAAGGAGAACGCCGGAGTACTCAAGAGGAAATGTGACAATCCTATGTCGTCCGTAGTTTCGAAGAAGCGATGCTGATTTTGCTCTTGTTCTTCTATTTTATCGTCTTGTTTTTTTAAAACCATTTTTTGTCATTTGTTGTTTTAATTTTTTAATAAATAAAGTAAAACCAAAAAAAAAAATAGGAGTGCCCTTATACTGTGGATGTCCGACAAACAGTGACAGTCCAGTATTCGGGTGATCCTATTGATTTTTTTCTTTTTCTCGTTTTTAAATGTTTTTTTCTTCTTTTGTTCCATCGCTCGGCATAAAAATAACTCCGAAAACTTCCGATGATTTATACAAAAGGATTCAATCGATTGCGAACTGGTCGCTGCGATTCAGAAAAGAAATAGAAAATTGTACAATGTTTATCAGCTTATAGATTCGCGATGTTTATTAAATAAAAACTGAGTAATCACATGTGTCAAATCACATGTACTTATCACAATAACAACAATCAGGTGAATATTATTAATTTCAGAGTATAAAAAGACAAATAATTACAGACAAAGTTATTAATCAATAAATCATTCCGAGAATGCCCAATGACCCTTCTCGTCTCCCTCGGCACAATGATCCATGAGTTGTTTCCGTCGGCGCTCCACATATGCACACTTATCCTGAACGTTCTGCTTCAATTTCGACAAATCCTCCGTCTGCAGATCCTGTTCCAGGTATCCGGATAGGGTTTCCGTCGCCATTTCCAGATCTTTTTGATTTGATTCGAATATCAACGAATGGTTATTCTTTTCAAGATAATAGGCGAATACGTAGGTGAACATCATCGTTTCACGACAAATGCGCAGAGTGTCGACGGCGGTTCGAAGGAATTGTACTTCGGTGAACGACATTCCACGCGCCTGCATTCGTTGCATTTGTTGCTCCACTTTTCGGATGAGCTGAAAAATAAGAGAACCTGTAATAGAAGGGCATGGCTTCTGGGATACCTTTGATTCAAGTTTAAGACTATCCCTGTGTCCATTATATCGGTTATAGTAGAAGATATATCGATCGAGGTTGGTGCGGAACTTTTCACGAGTCTTTTCGGCGGCTTGGTCGAAACTGGAATAAAATTTGAATTTACCTTAAAGGCACAATTTGGGTCTCGCCACGGAAAAGCGGTTACTGTAATTACTGGGAATATTTGACAAGCCATCGGCAAACAGGAGGAGGCAAGTTGCCGTTCTTGACAATCAACTTGCCGGTGAGAACTGTCACATTGGCAGAACAGCACGGCAACTTGTTCATTCTCGGTGAATGTCAACAGCAAGCGAGAGGCAAGTTGCCAACTACTTGGCAGCGAAAGACTAGTTGCCGTGGCGGCAAGCATGCATGTCGAAAATTCTGGAATCCAGAACGTTTTTAAAGAATTTTCGAAAAAAGTAGAGTTCTAGGACGTATCTCGCGTCTTTTGAACAAAAATTGCATGATTCTGGGCGTTTCAAAGCTTTTGAAACCATATTGTCGGGCGTTTTTGCGACTATTGTTCCTGTGCTAGGCTTTTTCGACATCTATGGCGGCAAGCTGTTGAGTTTGAGCGGCATCTTGCCGCTTTTGTTGCCGACTTGCCCGTTTTTATAGGCAGATTGCCGTCTGTTCGAGGCAATTTGTTAAATTTGGGCGGCAACTTGCTGACTGGCTGACTAATTTTTTTTTGTTCAAAAACCCACCCAGCAAGGGTGCCTTACCTGTAAAACACAGGAATTCTGTGCGGTGGCGTCAACTTGCTGCCTTTTTTTCAGGCCAAATTACAATTTTAAAAAAGTACAGCCCACGTTCAATCGTGGCGAGACGTTCCCTCTACAAACTCACCTATTACAATTGTACCACGCCTGCGCGTGCACGGACCACGCTTTCAAACAAATCCAACAAAACTGAAATCCACACGCGGGATTCGTGCATCTGATATAATTGCACCCGCCATTCTTCTCAATCTGTGCCAAGCACTTCGGACAATCCTTGGTGTTTTTGAGGATCCAGTTAGCCGTCTCACTATTCTGCCCGCACTTTTTGACCCACAGCCTCATGTGATGACAAGAGACGGGCTCGTGCCACTCGTTGCTGCATTTGAAGCAGAATTTGGTGCCACACTGACAGGTGATTAGCTGGGAATCACCATAGCTGCTCTTCACCGCCCGCCCACAATCCGCTCCCGGACACCAGCAGAGAAACATGTTGGATTGAACATATTTATCGAGAATTAGACGACGATACGACTGAATGAGTTTCGCGTCGTTTGAAAGATACTCAATGACTTTTGCGTCTTTCAAAAGTAATTTACATTTCGAATCCATACACTCAATCTCCGATTGCCCATCTTTGATTTTCTCGGTTAGATACGCCTTCCAACACTCTTTACACGATCGATGATTGCAGTCGAGACCGACTAGCTCCGTCGTTTCACAACAAATTTCACACTCCGCTTCGCCTTCTTCAAATGGTTGTGGGTCTGTGGGAATGATATTGGATTCGATGAGAAATGTGTCTCTATCGGGACTATCATAAAATTTGTCAGTGATTGAATCTTTATTCCATTTGTGCGCTTGGAGTAGTAGGCGTCCGACACCTTCCGACACACCGAGTAGTATTTCGATTTCGCCGATTTGTTTTTTCATTGTGCTTTCGATGGAGGCGGTGTCGAGGATCTGAAAAATGGAGAAATGTCTGCAGTTTGTCGTGGTGGTGTTAGGTCCGGTGTTTGCGAACGACATCTAATTATACGACAAGCCGCGAGACCAACGCTGCACCTTTGGAGTTACTTTTAACGTAGTTCCCTAATACGAAAGTGGAACAAAAACTTGTTGAAGTTGATCAAAGGCAAAAGTTATCATAAAGGAAACCGCGTCAGCGTGGGTATCGCCACGGAGAAAGGTTTACTGTAGGATTATTAATTTTAGTGAAAAAACCAGTCGGTGGCGCCGCCTACGGCGGCTCACCTCCTTTTAGTTCGTCGCTGCGCTCCTCAATGGGGGGTTAATTTGCAATGCTGAACCCATTTTTTATAGTTGGGCCGTAATGCACCTAAGCTTTCTTCTGAAGTGCCAAAGATTTTGAAAATTCGAATTCCCGCCAAAAATTTTGAAAATTTGAAATCCCGCCAAAAATTTTGAATTTTTGAATTTCCGCCAAAATTTTTTGTAAATTTGAATTCCCGCCAAAAATTTTGAAATTTCGAAATCCCGCCAAAAAATTACACGTTTTGAAGTTGCTGGAAACTTCTAGAAGTTTCTGGAAGGTATGTCTTCAAGAGCTGGCCAGTTGAGTTTTCGGAGTACCGTAACTACCGTAATCCTACAGTAATCTGCACCATTTTTTGTTGGTGTACTATTGGGGTCCCTTAGATATTACATGCAAAAAATGAAACAATTCTGAGCACTTCGAACCCGTTTTCTAGCTATCGCTCAGTTATCTGGTTACTGTAGCTACCGTATCCCTACAGTAACCCGTGCTCCAAACTTAATAGAATTGAAGCGCTCGGTGACCCATGACCAAATGCCAAATATGGTAGAAAACGGTCGAGGGGCACAAAAATTATTCAGTGATAAGCGCTGGACACACACACACACAGACACACAGAGCTATTCCTTTAGTATATAGAAGAGATTTCTATAGCGCTCTCTGGAAGGTTTTTTGCCCTTATCTTGTCTGCAGACTTGAACTCGCAAGAAATCCTTCTAAAACCAAACCATCGTAAGATTCAGTGTAGTCTGCAAACTCCGCCACTGACCCCATCACGTCAGATTGCACAGCGGTTCAAGAAGAAGCTCCAGTCAACAGAAGTAAGCTGGCACTTACCTTATAATCGTCGACTTCGATCTCCTCCTGCGCCTCGGAACCATCCGAGTAGAGATTCTCGGCCTCGTCGGAACTCATTTTGAGGGGATCTGAATGAAAATTTTTTCAAAACGTAGGGGACGTGGCGAAAACGAAAAGCTCACTCAGAGCTGATTATCAATCAACCCGGTAAAGAAGTACTGGAATGTTTTTTGAAAGTGAATACTACTTTTCTTGCATTGGTAAGGTAAAAGAAAATGTAAAAGCTAGATGCGCAGACGGCTTTGCACCCGTGCGTCGCGCCAAAAGAAAAAATCGTCTCCCGCTTCTCAGCACTCTCTCTTCCCTAAACGTTTTTGAATTCTACTGCGCGGTAGTAAGGGCAATTGAAAAAAGAATGTAGGCGTTTAGAATCGTCAGAAAAAACAATGTTTGCTCGTTTTTTGTGGGAATTTCAATGAAATCTAGCTTTAGCACTAAAAATGACGGAATACTTGCAGTTATTCAAGGAAACGCGGCCTGAATCCTAAAATCAAAGAAAAGTGGCAAAAAAAAAGAGAAAATTGTAGCGAGCGCTCTGAATTTTCAAACCGAATAGGAGAAGAGAGATAAACAAAACGGAGAGCGCGGCAAAAAAGAAAAACAATAACAACATGAGCGTAGATCAAAACTATTTGATCTACCAGTTCTATTTTTTTGGGACTCAAACCAAGCAATGATGACTGCAAAACATTCTGGAAAAATGAAAGCAAAATACGAATTAACACGAAAAATGACGCCGATCAAAAAAAAAAACGGAACAAGAAAAATTTTCAAAGAATTCAGTGAAACTTTAAGTACAAAATGACAGCGTGCTTACAATAAAGAATATCTATTTTTGAAAAATCGATATTTAATGATCCCTCGAGAAGAGCAAGTGAAGAGTGAACTGATATTTATCATTGAACTGATTTTTGCACATTCCACATTTGAATGGATGCTCCGGCGAGTGGAAGATTCGGTGGATGACGAAGAGTGTCATGTCGTTGAACGAGAGACCGCACGGTTCGCATTTCTGAAGACGTGGATTTTTGAATTACCGCCAAAAATTTCTGACCAAAAAGTGATAACTTATCTAAAATCTGTCTAGTTTGACCAGTAGTTTATATGAAGTTTTCAAGTTTTCTGCGTCATGCCACGTATAACTCACCAACTCCTCAGTTTGAGTATTGGATGGCTGCTCCACAGCTACAGCCACGGCTGCTGCTGCTTCTGGCACTTGAGTTGGTTCTTGGGGCTGCACTACGGCTGGAATACCATCAGCGAAATAGAAAGTTGTCGATTCTTCTGGAGCCACCTCTTCCACCGGAACCTGATCATCATCGCCATCATCAATCACGAGAGAATTATCATCCGAATCGATTGGAACAAGCTCTGGTGGTTTCTCAGGAGTCTGAACTTCCGCTGGAGTTATCTCTCGAGTCGCCACGCCATCTTGCTCCACTTCCTGCATTTCATCAACCTCCTCCACCTGTGAATCAATTTTACGACGATTATGGGATCGCATGTGAGTCGCAAGCTGATATTGTCTCATGAAAGTTTTGTGGCACAGACGACATTCAAACGGCATTAGATCCAAATGAGTACGGCGGTGACGGGATAAGTTACCCTGAAAATCTCAAAATAATCGGTTTCCAGTATTGATTTTTCTTACCGAAGTGCTGAAAGATTTATGACAAACATCGCATGAATGAAGCGGTTTCTCGTTCTCCATATAATCCTCATCTTTAACTTCTTGCTTGATAAGTCTTACACCCATCGATTTTGCTCTCGGGCGCTTTTTGATGGCTTTTTGTGGCGATTTTTGAATGGCATGATCATCAAATGACGGACGGACTGGCTCAAGACTTTTCATTTTCGGAGCGATCTCCTCATGCTCTGTCTGATAATGAACAAGAAGACGTTCTGGCTTTTCGAGTACTTTGAAACAAATCTTGCATTCCGCCGGCGAATCTTGAGTGATGACGTGGCTTGTTTCGAGGTGCTCGCAGAGATCACCGTGGCGAACGAAGTGCTCCACGCACTTATTCACTGGACAATCGAATCCGAAACCGGTCTTCATATGGGACATCAAGTGGTTTCTCCACTGATCCTTTCTGAGATAAAACTTTGGGCAAAAACGACATATGAACTGTTTTTCCTGAGTATGCGAGTTCATGTGTCGGCTGTAATTGTTCTGCAAAAAAATAATTTTAAGATATTCAATTTCAAAGTGAACTAACACCTACTCGTTTTGTGAATTTCAAATCACAATGTTCGCATTTGAGAAGGTATGGTTTTTCCTCTTCTTCTTCTGCCTCTTTTTCTGTTTTCACTCCGGAATTCGAATTCGCCATAGAATTTGTCATTATGCGAAAGAAATCTGGATTTATTGGACCACTACTTCGCAGATCGTTCATCTGATGGGAAGACGAAGCGTTTCGAGCCTCTTCCGCATTTATAAGGCTAGCTAGAAGTGATTCTTTCCTTGGATCTGGTGTGTTCTGCTCCATATCTGAAGATACTCAATTTATGGCAGAAAATCGTTTAAAAAGTGAAAAGGAAAGCGTTTTTCTTATGATAAATCATTCATTTTTAGCTTATTTGTTCAAGTTATCGGCTTTTTTGTTCTGAAAAACTCGCTGAAAACAATTGAAAACAGCTCGGAACATTTTCAACAAAATCTGTGGATTTTTCGAGACTACCGTAATTTAAAGGAGCAGAGAATGAATTTTCGTGCGGGTCTCAAAGCGAAATTTTATTAAAACGGTTTTTTTGCTTAATTTATTTGTCTTTTTGGTGAAGTTCGCTATATAAACGCTTGAAACTTTTAAATGACCAAATTATTTTCAGAAAATTGCGATGAGAACAATAGAAAAAACATTTGAAACGGTGAAAAATTTTTCACGAAAAAACATTTTTTTTCAAAACTACCGTAGCTTAAAGGAGCATAGTCATACTTTTGTAGGGGCACCACTGAGATCTGGTTTTAGTTTTTTTTTCAAAATTTATGAAAAGAATATTAAATAAAAATCCAAAATTACTCGCAAAACTTGAAATACTAATCACGACTAAGTACGAAAGAAACGAAAAATGAAGTGAATACATCCCATGATATTTTCGCCAGGTGCAAATGAAAATCCTTTGGGAGGGATTTTCAACTCCGCAATTACACTTAATGATACGCTTCACGAGTTTCCTCGTGGCTGGTCTACAAGTGAATAATCTTTCGAAATTTTCATAATGAAGAAAACAGGAAAAAAAGATCAACGAATTCATCCGGGTTTAACATACAACATAAAAACAATTATACTCTTTACTTTGAAACGAAATCATTATTCATTAAAAACCCAGTCGTCGTTATCGTCTCCCTCGATACAGTGTTCTATGAGTGCTTTGCGTCGTTGCTCCACATACTGAGACTTGTGCATGATCTCTTTCTTTGAGTCTTCAGCGAATCCAACGGATTCAGAATTCACAAACTCTTCGAGTACCTTCGATAGATTTTCAGTAGCATCATTCAGATCGGCCTGATTGCTTTTGAAAATGATTGCACTATAATTCTCCTCGAGAAAGAAAGCAAAAACATAGGAATGCATTAAAGTACGGCGACTCGCACTGAGAGCATCGATAGCCACATAAATATACTGGAAGTCACGGAGGTCACGGTCACCATCTTCTTCAATTTCTTTCATTTGTTCATCGAATTTTGCGCGGAGCGGTTTCTCAAGCTTCAAACTCTGCATATGTCCAGCATATCGATCATGATAGAATTTGTAGCGGTCACGATCAGCGATGGTTTTGTTTATCATTGCCTCGCGAGCAGCATCGTTGGTTCTTTGGAAGCTGGAAGATTTTGTTTCAGGAGGAGAAATGGTGGGAAAATTATGAAGATTATCAACTCGCCGAGCTCTATCTTATGATTAACACTTACTCATTACAATTAGCGTGTGCTCTCCAATCTCTCATGCACAACCAACAAAACTCGTAGCGACAATCTTTACTATGACACGTCATATGCATACATCCACCGTTTTTCTCGATGGGCGCATTGCATCTCGGACACTTTTTAGTGTTTGTCAGAATCCATACCGACGACTGATCCTCGGGTCCTTTCAATAGCCATTTGTCCAAATAGCGACAACTGATTGGCTCATGCGAATCATTTCCACACGAAAAACAGAAAGAGTATCCACAATTACATTTGACGTGACGAATCGATGGATTCAGAACTTGAATGGTGTTTTCACATGACAAATCTGGACACGACTTCATGAATGCATCGTTTTGCACATACTTTTGAACGAGAAGACGATGATAACAAGACATGACTTCTGGATCAATCACAATCGATCCAATCTTTTCCTCTTCAAAAACCAGTGGACATTCTAATCCGATACACTTGATTTCACTCTGTCCATCGAAGATCTTATCGATCATATACTCTCTCAAGCAATCCCAACAGTATCGATGTTCACAAGCGAGTCCAGTCAACTCTTGCTCCTCAAAACAGATTTGGCACTCTCCCACGACGGCGTGAAGATGCTCACTTGGATCCACGTTCACCGCCGTCAAAAATGCGCCACGATCCGGATTATCGTAGAATTTCTCCATGAGGAAGGCGACGCTCCATTTGTATTTCTGAAGCAAAATTTGACAGATTCCAGGACGCATTTCGAGTAATTCCTGGGCTTCTCTGATCTTTTTCTTCATCTCGGTGTAGAGAGATTCGTGGTTGCGCACCTGGAAAATCAGAATTGGTCTGAAAATTTCGAAGTCGCTTTTTAAAAACTCCTCATGATTTTTACACTATTGGATAGAGCTTGGCGAGCTAAGTCTCTTAGAGATATGGTCGGAAATTCTTTTTTGACCTGTTTTTGACCCTGAAATTCGCTTTTTTCAGTACAATTTCTGACCGTTTTTGAGACTGTCTGAACGTTAGGCCTTAACTCAAAAGTAGGGCATTTTTATGAGAAACTGTCAACGAAAAAAATTGTTCTGCAGCTAGTTGGTTGTATGTTTTTTGATAAGAAAAGTGGCTTCAAAGTAATAGACTTGAAAAAAAGTGAAATGACCGCGCTTCCACGTCTAAAAGTTTTCGTTTTCGACCACTCCCCCAAGAGAATTTTCTATATATTTCGCCGAGCTCTATCCGATGATACTGTTCTTCTTCAATACCTTAAAATCAGGTTCATCCTTATCATCATCGTCATCACTTTCGCCGTATATGGGACAATACTCGCCGGCAGCATCTGAAAACCATCCGGAAACTCATATTCAAAGATCTTAACTGTTACAATTACCTTCGTCTTTCTCTACTAAATTCTCCACTTTTTGATCTCCTCGCTTCTTTTTCTCCAATCCTATCCCTTCCACATCCACCAAGTACTTCTCCGTTTTTGATGTTTGGCGAAGATGAAGTCTACAAAACAATCTTGAAATTCGTTCAAAGCAAAGTAATCTTACCTATCGGCGTTCTCCATTTTCTGAATACACCTAGTTTTTACTTCAGGCGGTAAATCGTTCCAATTAGTGTCGAAAGTGTTTTCCTCTTCATCGGCACTCGTCACTCGTATGTCCATTTTCCAAGAAAAGCATAATAAATAGAAATATTTCGAGAAGAATAAGAATAAGAGATCGAAATAAAAAAGAGAAACTAACGATGAGCAATACTGTGAAACATTTTCTTTTTTTCTTTTCTCCCCTCTCCAAGTAGCAATATCAACAGTGTCTTTCAACTGATAAGAGAAAGAAACGAAGTGAACAATACGAATGGCATGCATGTATCAACAAACATTCATAATAATAAGAACAGGAAAATAAAACGATGTCTTTTTGGTCAAAATATGATAAAAATATGGGGTGAAAAGTGCGTTAAAACTGGGAATTAATATATATTTATAAAATGGGTGCATTTAGAATTCAGAGTGAATGACGGAGACTTCCAGAAGGCCGTCCTTGTACTTCACCAGTATGTTCTTCATTTTGTTGTCGCTGTATATCTCGAATTCTGTGCTCTTTCGGCGAGCCCTGAAAGTTAAAATTTTGGGTTTTATGAGGACCATTTTGCGCTCTATCAACGACTTACATGGCTCTCCAACAGTAAGTTGAAATCACTTTATCGAAAAGTGCCTTATCCATACAATTGACGACGAGTTTGGTGCCGATCTCTCCGTTTCGAAACATGAAATTCTGGAAAAAAAAACTTTTTTTTCACAACTAAAAAATACTTTTCTTACCGTTACAAGAGGAAGAAGACGTCTTGATCCTTGTCCATTGGTGAGAAAATAATTCTTGGCGGCGGCCACCGATGGAATCGCGATAAGCTCTTTTCCATAAAAACCGTGCTGCTCTATCGACACACTGTCCAGCTTTTTCCAACTTTTTTTCAGAAAGAATTTGGTGGTCTGGGAGAAGAAATCAGATCGAAAATTTTTGATTTTCACTGAATTATCCTCAACCAAATCGTCCAACTCCTCCAGAATCGATACGTGTTCTCCTGGCAATTGTTCGACACTCAAATTGCGGATGTTACAGTGATTCAAAATATAGACAAGAAGTGCGGTGAGTGATTGAATCCGTGAGATTTCCTCGGGAGTTTTGAGAAATCCAGTGCGAGGAAGCAGTTGATATTTTGTACATTTCAAGTTATTCCACGTTGCGATGAAGCTGTCGCTGTGGAATAGATTGATTTCATCGAACACAAATCGTTGAGAATCCACGAGACGTCTTTCAGTATGAGCTGTGATTCGGAGACGGAGTCTGTCTTGAAAATCCATTTGTTTGATACATTTCAGCTTCAGATCCTCTGACAAATCTGACCAATTTGTATGAAACTTGTAGTCGATCACATCCGAGAATCGTACTCGTTTTCCGATTTTTCGGTTCTGCTTCTCGAGCTCCTCCAACCTCTCTCCGCAGTGTTTGATCACCAGATCACGTTCACTAATTCTAGTCATAATGTGACAAATTTTCGTGTTTTGTTCATTCTGATGAACGCGAAGCGATTTGACGGAATCCAGAATGTTTTTGTTGAACTCGTGTTGATTTACCTGGGTCTTCAGCATTTTTTCGAGTAATTCCTCGTGACCCGAGATTCGACTAGAAATCTCGGTGAGGACCCGATCACCGGCATGTTTTTGCTCTTTCAATGATGAGGACTTTGTTTTGACAAACTGAAATTAATTTTTTTGTTTTTTCTACCAAAATAAATTGGCTCGCTCACATCAAATATAACTTCATATGTCGTAATGATAAGATTTCGAACTTTCAACATCAGATCGTTTTCGACGGATATTGCTTGATCCGATGTTATTTCAGGAAACACTCGGTTCCACTCTCTCATTGTATCTACGATTTTTGATGTCCTTTCATCAATTTCAAGTAGATCGGGCATTTTTGTCGCTGAAAGATGCGGTTTTGCGTGGTTTTTGCAGGGTACGGAATAGCAGGTGACGAGATAAAAGTGATATGAGAAGAAAATAGGTTGAAACGAAGAAAAAAACGGAGATTTTCAAAACAAAATCGAGGAAAAACTGGGAAAAAATTATTTTCAGCTTCCAACGACACTCCGTTATTCCGCTTTATCGCGGTGTTTAGGAAAGAAAAGTTTTGAATTTTTTAGATTTTTTACCGATTTTCAAAGGTTTTTCATTTGTTTGCAAGGGTTTTTGAGGATGAAACTGCTTCTAAAACACATTTTACTGCTCAAAATCGCAGAATTCATAAAAATTACAGACCCAGAATGGCGAAAAACCGGGAATTTGCACCCGATGATGATGTAACGTCCACGCTCCAAAAATGGACAGAATTAGCATCGGAAATCACTTCCGATTGGATACAAACCATCGATACTCACTACTCGATTGCTCACAAAGCACTGATGGAGAGAATACTGCAACTGCAGATAGACACTCTCA
>GL379835.1:337056-376272 GCA_000143925.2 Caenorhabditis brenneri | reverse complement strand
GCCACAACGTCAAGAACAGCCTAAAACGAGGGGTGGTGGCCCGCCGACGTCTTACAATCTTTTCTACAAACACAACGTTGAAAAGGCGCGAAGTGAGAATCCACAAATGAATAGAAAAGAAATACCTTTCTACATGGGTGCCTGGTGGAGACGTTTGACAGGAGATGAAAGATCGAAATACGAGAAAGAAGCGGCTGCACAGAAACAAAAGTTCAAGGAAGAGCACCCGGAATATAAAAGAGCTTCGAGTAATCCATACGCTTCAAAGGATCCGAGAGTTCCAAGGGCTCCAAGAGCTCCGAGAGCTCCGAGAGCTCCAAAAGCTCTTACAGCTCCGAAAACTCCAAAAGCTCCGAAACCAAAAACACCGGAGCAGCGCCAAGTCAAACGTCCACTGAACGCCTTCATGTTGTACGTGAATTTCAGACGGAATAATGTGAGAGAAGGAGACTCCGACTTCAAACTTGTCGAGCTCACAAAACGTTTCGGTGAGGAGTGGAAAGCGTTCACAGATGAGGAGAAAAAGCCGTACGTCGACGAGGCGAACAGACTGGCAATAGAACATCGATTAGTGAGTTTTGAAACTTTGAAATTTTAGAAAACCCAATAATTATTTCAGAACCATCCAGACTTCTATGAGAACCGAAAATTGGCTGCGAAGAGGGCTAAGGACGAGGCTCAATCAAAGCCAGCTACAGTTGAACCGCCACCGCCAGAGAAAAAAGCAGCTCCTAGTTGTAAACCGAGTTACGACTTGCAAAACATCCAGCCCACTTTTTACGCGTCGGAAGATTTCCCATGGACCGAAGTGTACAAAACCCTGGGACTGGACCCAAAGGAATTCTTATAAGCTCTTTTTTAATAATTGATTCGAATCGAACTAACTCCCGATGATAATCTCTCTCTCTCTGTCCCATTAATTAACTCCATGACCCTTTCCTGTTTTATATTCAACTTAATGTTAAGCCCACCTAAATATAAGCTAATCATAAGCTATTCATTCAGTTTTACAATTTGTTTGTGTTTTAAAGATCAATAAATACGTTTTAATAACTAAGATTTGAATAAAGTGGAGCTGAAATCTAAAAACCGGAGCTGGAAGACTCCGTTTTGTAGCGGGGCAAAAAGAAAAGAAGCTGTGGGTTACGGTTGGCATTTTAATTTACGCGCAAGATTCAGCGTACGTTTTCTACGTTTTGCGATGAAGTTTTTCCAGATAATCAGATTAAAAAACTGTATTAAAAAATTTTTTTCATCACTAATTTCATTGAAAACCCCATTTTATCCTTCGAAATCGCTTTATCGAGTCACTAGGTACTGTAATGCATTTAATCCCACGCGCAAAGTGTGTCACGTACTTTTCCAGACCACCCACGACGATTACGCTGATGCTGTCTTTCCCCTCTCAATTTTCGTTTTTCAGCAAAGGAAACTCGATGTTTCCTGGTGATCAAAACGCAATATGGAAGCAAGAATTGGCAATAAATCAATCATCCTCTCATATGTGAGTAAAACAAAGAAAAACAACTGCAAAACCTGATGAACTTCAGGAATTATCACACATTCGACTCAGATTTCTATCCACTTACCTATCAAAGAACCCCTTGCCCACAACACTTTCCGAATAGAAATCAGTTTGACTTTTTGCCAGCAGGCTATGAAGATAGAAGACCAGATATTCATCCGTACAATCCCAGAAGCTGTCAATCCAGTAGCTCGAGTCATTATTCAAATGAACTCTCTTCCATGGATTTGACCGATTTCCAGATTTATCAACTTTTGAATAATAAGAGAATCGCGGCGGAGGAACTCGTCAGACAACATCAGGGAATCATCGGAAACGGGTTCGGAGGGCTTTGCAGTCCACCGCCTACTTTTTCTAGTTCAAGAAGCTCTTTGTTCAGTGGTAAGTCTTATTTTACAAGCTAACTAAGCTAAAAATCAATACTTGCAGTAAACTCTGTCCCAGCATTCGTTCCACATTGTTCATCTCCAGTGCACACTGACGAATTCAACCATCCATTTGTATTTGACACGAAGTTCGATTTCAATCATCAGATGAGATGTGAATCCGCGAATGGGTATTTTATGAAGAAAGGTAACGCTTCTGAAGGTTTTTCTGTGCTCAAAATGCCCGGCAAGATTTCAGAAGCCTATAGCTACCCAGAGGAGAAGATCTACACTGCCGAAGACGTGCACACTGTCGTTAAGAATAATCGAGACTCGACGAAGCAGCGAATCGTTTCGAATAAGATATTCGTCGGTGGAATTTCCCACTCAATGAATCGAGAGCTCATTAACACGTTCTTCGGGCAGTTTGGAACGGTGTTTGTTGATTGGCCAGTCAAGAAGAAGGGGAATAGTGAGTTCAGGCGCTGACCTTCAAATATTTTTTTCCAAATTTAAAATGATGAGCTCATAAACATATCAAAATGTGAATCTTGATGAGTTCTACGTGCATCACCGTCAGACTAACCGGCCCTGATTAGATATCCAGGCCTGCATTTGAGCCCAGACACTCTAGTTAGCCCATTTTGCTCTGTCAATGATTCTACGCTATCAGATATGTAAAACTGAAAACGATCTACGTTTTTGTGGGTTTGTGAGCCCAAGGATGGGCAACAATTTTAGCCGGCGAGGCCGGCTTATATTCATCCTTGTTGTGAGCCCAAAACTTAGATTTGGAAAACAGTCGCAGAATCCGGCGAGCCTAGTATGTCAAACATTGATTTTTTATCATTCATCTAATTCCAGCCCGCGGCAAGTACACCACCATCCAATCCTATTCCTATCTCTTCCTGGTGTATTCTGAAGAAGAGTCAGTTTTCAAACTGATGAATGCTTGTACTCATTCCGGAAGTGAATTCTTTGTAACCGTGCCAGGATGCAAAGAATCTCAAGTAAGCCTTCACAACAATGCTCCGTATTCCCACATTATAGTTTCAGATTCAAATCCGTCCATGGTTTGTGAAGAACGCCTTTTACATCCATCACAAAACACTCAACGAACGTATTGTCGATGTTCACCGCACCGTCTTCGTTGGTGGACTTCCGCGAATTGTGACCGCCGACGAGATTGCTCAAATGTTCTCGGAATTCGGACGGGTTCTCATTGTGACTATTGATATGGATCAAGATTATGCGTATCCGAAAGGAGCGGCACGAGTTACTTTCGAAAGGGATTCTTCGTTTAATCGAGCTCTGGAGAAGAAATATCTCAAGTTTGAAAATATTGATTCAAGTAAAACGGTAATTTTTTTCACTTTCTTGTCAGTTTAATAGAATATTCTTCTTCAGATAATTGAAATCAAGCCGTATGTCATGGAAGATATCGGTTGTGATCAGTGTGGAGGTCTCTGGTACAACCCGATTCTGGATATCTATGACCAGTTGAAAATCTACGAAAAGAAATACCAACAGCAGAATAAAAAGATGAAAGAGATTCCGGTAATAACTCAGAAATAGAAAAATCCATTAATTTTGAATTTCAGAGATTCGATATGTGGTCGTCTCACCATCCATTCTCCCCGAGCAACAATATAAACCGAAAACCGTATGACGATGATTCGGAAGACCTCATCTCCAAACTTGATGCTAAATTCGAGCGGAATCTCGAACTTTCCAGATCCAGATCTGCTAGTGAACAGGCTCAGGAAGAGAAGGAGAACGAGAAGAATGATCTTCGAAGCGGTGCAGAGAGGTTTCTGGAGGTGGCGAGGTCGTTCGGTTTGGATAAACCAAATACCGTGGAAATCGATGGAGTCGAGTACAATATTGGACCGGAGCTCTGGCATAGATTCGTTCCGCCACCGAGTTTCGAAATGATAGATGAGCCTGTAAGTGCAGCTTGAGTCTCACCACGAAGGAAGCGTTACTGTAGAGTTTTTGGTTTTCAAAATAGTGCATTTTAATCTTAAGGAAAACCTTTCCTTCATTGCTCCGAAACATCTCCTTTTTGCAAAAACTTTCAAAAGTACAATAATAAACGTGTTGGGACTTTCGGAATAACAGTTGCATCCGCCTTTGAAATCCAGGCACCAAAGTTTTCAAAACTCGATTTCCAGGTCCAAATGGATCTGCAGCAGAAGGTCGAGTCGTTCCTCCGTTTGGAACGTGACAACATCTACAGTAACAAGAGCTCGTACTGCAAAGAGAGACAATGCCGTCAATACTATTGCCCATCGTGCTCCAATAAACTTCACTCCGGACGCAATCAACACTCAATTCTTCCGGCCGGAAAACCGGAACGTCGTCCGAGAAAAGACAAGAATATGTATCTCATTAATGGGCCTAATGCCTAATAACTGATCTTGTTGTTTGCCACCCTTTTTTATTGTTATCTTTCCCACATCCCTGTACAATTTGATCTATACTGATCCACCATTCGGAATCTATGTTAATCTGTTCACACATTATCTATGCTTCTCTCCACACACGCCGGTTACTGTAATACTCATTTCATTGGTTCTCACGATATAAAACTGGTTTTTAGGCAGATTTTAATGCTTTAACTTCATTGAGATTCATTAATTTTCTAATAACAATAATCCTATCGATTAATAATAGTATAAGTTTTCAGCCATCTCATACTCGATCTCCTCTTTGACCTCGATTTTGAGCTCCGGAACCACTTCTTGAGCACTATCCTTCTCCTCCAGCCACTGCACTTTAGGCTCTCTAACTACCTCCGATCTTCTTCTCTCCGATTCCAATCCTTCCAACATTGTATTCCTAGCGGTCACTTGATTCGGTAGTGGTCTTGCGGCGGAAGCAATATTATTAAAGAATTCCGGGTTTGTTTGAGCATACATCATCTGTTCTCCTTGGTGAAGGATTCGTTGAACGGTGGCACGACGAATCGCCTCCACGCGGGCAGCCGCTTCTTCGTTCAGGCGTTTTTCGTATTCTGAAAATCAACAATGCAGTAAGTACGCTCTTTTGAACGCTTGGTAAAACGTGAGAATTCGAAATTATTAACTAGCTCACCACGTCTATTTCTCTCCTCTCTGTAACTTTTCGAAGTAGTTGTTTGTGGTGCAAGTGATGGTGGCTGATCTGCCGGTGGATTGGTCGATGGTTGAAAACGAGCCAAATAGCAATGATCCTGAAAACAAATTACATTTTCAGCTATCGAATTTATACTCACATGAGCAATATTTCCGTTAATTATCGATTTCTGTTTCATCAACTCCACCCAACGAAGTCGCTGTATTTCGACCGCTTCTCGCTTTTTCTGTCTCGCATGCTCAGCATTTTTTCTCATTTTGCCACGAAACTTGCTGAGTTTAGCCATCTGGAAAACGATTTGAAAGTATTTTGAAGCTCAGTCGTTGAACTGTGCGCGGCGTCAGCTATTACAAACTTACAGTAGTAACGAACGGATCCGTTGACGGATCTTCGTCGATATCCTCCAACTTGACAGATTCTTCCGATTCTAAATCTTCCGGATGTTCCGAACGAAGATCAGAGGAATCCATGTAGAAGAGTTGTCTTTGTTGAGCCGCTTCTTCGATCGCCTCCCTCTCGTATATCGAAAACAGCTTTCCGTTTTCGATCGCTTTGCTCTCCTCCCGATTCTGCTCGCGACGAATTCTCGAAAGTTCCAGAATCTTTTGTCTTTCCGCATCTCTCTCCGCTTTGCTAGTAGACCCCATCTGAATAAATGCGGTTGAAGCAGGTTCTTCACCAGGGAATGGCTCTCCTTTTTTCAGACCTAACGCTCTTCTCTGTTGTAATTTCAGTTGTCCCAAATGTGAGTTTTTTTTTGCGCCATTCTCTTTTTACTGATTCTTCCCATTTTGATGAAATACCGCCAGAAAAAAGATAAGAAACCTTTAAAATTCTGCGAGAACCCTTCACTAAACAACGCGCGGAGCCGGAAGCAACGGAGTGTCGTTGTTTTTTTTAACTTACCGATGAATTCATTCCTTCAACCGGCTCCAGTTTTATATCCTCGTCATAAACGAATTCCCCGTTGCTCGAATATTGTGGGAACGCATGAATTGGCTCATGGCGAAGAAATGGTGCTCTGCTGATGGCTTCCTTGATTTCGTTCATTCTAGCTTTCTGACGTTTTTCTCTTTGAATCGCAACTTCATACGCGCTCATTGGTGTCATCTGACGTCGAATCATCTATAATTTAAATGCGCTTTATTGAGAAACATGTCGTTTTTTTTCCGTCTAAATTCAAAATCGGTCGTTTTCAGAACGCTTTTTGTATGAACTTTATGAGAAATTTGAAACAATTATTGGCAAGTGACGTTCTGAATTTGCAAAGCGGTTCAGAAGAAAACAGAAATTTGATTCAAGAAAACAATATTTTTGTTTCTCAGTGAAGCGCGTTTGCATTTTTCAATTTTGGCGAATTCGCGCGAAAATTCTTATTTTTCCCAGCATTATCCAAACTTACCGAAGAATCCGTTGATACTTCTTCGTTTGGCTCCAGTTTGATGTCATCTTCGACGACGTCGTTTCTCACCCATTCCGGTAAAGTATCGAGCGGCACATTCAAGACAAGCCGTCCACTTTTGATCGCCTCTCTGATCGCTTTTCTCTCCTCTTCTATCTCTTGCTTACGTCTTCTCGCGAGTGCTAGATTTCTCCTTTTTGCTGCAAGCGATTTACTGAGTACCATCTGGAAAATTTAGAAATTTTCGAAATAGTTATGCCGTCGATTTTGAAGTTCATGTGTAAGTTACAAAAATGCGCGGTGCTTATGAGCAGTAGAGCGAATTTTGACGTTTCAATTACCGGTTCATCTGGCAATCCAGACTCAGTTTCTCCGTTTTCTTCGAATTTTTTAGAAGTTTTTTTCAAGCCCAATACTCGTCTGGCTGAACCGATGAGCGCTGACAATCGTGCGTTTTGTCTTCGTGCTTTTTGTTGCTTGCTGGCTGGCGGCATACCGTTTTTGTGGATAGACAGAAAAAGAGCGAAACTCCCGAAAACGAGTTGCTATATAATGCGTGCGGCGCGCGCGATAGGGCGATGTGGCAACACAATTTTGTTCAAACTTACGGATAAATCTTCTGCTTGTTCTTGAGATGGTTTTACTTGGAAATTGAAAAGCCGGCCATGCGCGTTTCTCGGTTGCTCTCTCGGAATTGTATTAATCAGCTCTTTGAGTAGTCCACTTTCTATTGCTTCTTTCATCGCTTTCTTCTCCTTTCGTATTTCTTCAGCACGTTTCCTTGCGAGTGCAAGACGGATTCGTAGGGCTTTACGCCTGTTGCTGATTCGCGGCATCTGAGAAAGTATCGAAAGTTGAAAGTTTCAAGCGGGAAAATTAATGAGAAAATATTGAAAAAACGCAAAAAAAGAAAACAAAATGTGTCAATCCCCAGTGCTTCAAAACAAGCAACTTGAAAATAGCTTCGAATCACAGTGAGCGAACTATAAATTCACAGTGCGTAGCCAAACTTTTGAAGGCACACGAGCTTGCCACGTGTTCAACAGCTACATATCACTCAAAATAAACGTTGCTCTTGAGAATACGTTTTTTGTTACGTGGCTTCTCGTCATTTCAGTAGACGTGGTGGTCAATATTCGCTTCGAGACATTTTATCGTGATTCCTTGCACCTAAAAAAATAGAAATAGGTTTTGAGCTAAAGGAATTCGAATCGTTTGTTCCATGCTAAATTACTTTTCATATCTTATTTGAAAACTGTTACTTATTTAACCTACCTTCTTTCTCAATCATTTGTTCTTCTTTTTTCTGTAACTAGGCTATTCAAATTACGCTTACCTCATTCTTCACTTTATCTAATTTCTTTTCGTTGCATTAATAATGAAACTGTATTTTTATCTTAAATATTTCAGATCGTATGTCAATCATTCCAGGGAAAGTGTTTTTTGTAGCGCACGTTGATCTACATCGGGATCGACTAGGCGAAATAATTAATCAATTGGTGGGTTCAGCTTTTCAAATTCATTTAATTACCTATGAATATTTAGATTACTGAGTTTGGAGTTCCTGCATCAATTTGTGATGATATTCAACAGTTATGTCCAAAATGCTCAGATTCTCCTGGAGCTAAATCAGGTAGCTCAACAATATCCACTACTATATCAATCCAGAGTTCAGATCATAATCATGATGATCACTCAAAATTATCGGACAATCAAAAAAAAAGTCTTCCAAAAGTTCTCCCAAAAAATGTGCCTACTCAAGAGATTCCTCACCGAGTTGCACCAGCTACTCAAACGGCAAAAGGAGTGATTGCGAAAAGAAAAGGATCACATATAAATGTGAATCCAGAAGGGAAGAAAGCCGAAATTGACCCACCATTGAAAAAGGATGAGATAGACACTCTTTCGAAATTTGTTCAGCAAGGGTAAGCATTTTTTGATTTCAATTAAAAACTAATATATTTAAAATCACCAAATCATCTAAACCTTACAGAGAATCCAATAATTCCGGAGGAGGTTCGCAACAATCGACAGCTCAAATGAGCAAACGAATTGTTCCTCCGATTCGTAAGTAGAGAATGTGATAATTTTTAACTGAATTCCAAATGTTTTTCAGTGACAGTGAACGAAAAAACGAGTCGTGGAAGAATCATATACACTTCTCATGAATTAGAGATTCTGGAGAAATATTATAACGAGGATCCAAATGCAAGTGCAGATCCGAAGAAACGGGAGGGCATGTGCAAGGCGTTGCCAAGACACGATTCTATAAGAGTGAGTCGGAGGGAAAAGTATTTTGATTGTTGTTTGTTCCTGAGTAAAGTAGTTAAAATGAGCTTGTGAAACTATTATTCAACATGAACAATTTTAGAAATTAAAGATAGTATAAATTGTAGGGGTGTTACTTGCAACCGTTGCAACTAAACGGGGCCGGTCATTTTCACGTAATTTGCATCAAAAACCAATGCAAATTTACACCGGCATTCCTTGCCAGTGCTCTATTTTTACGCTTGCATGAAATGCCGGTTTTTTTATTAAGGAAAAGGTTAGAATTTCTGAAATTTCTTCATTAATTTTCATTCACGCAGAAAACTCTAAGATTTCTAAAATTGCACTTGCATGAAATGCAAATTTGAAAACCGGCGTGTGTTGCAAATGCAAAATAGAAAATTGCATTTGTCGCCGTGAAATGCCCTTTTGGCAACCCTAATAAATTGTATGAAAAAGAAATTTAATTTTCAGCTGAAAAATTGGTTCAAACACCGACGAAGGAAGGATCGCAAAAAAAACCAACGAAGGAAGGATACGGATGACTTCCAGAATCAACAAGATTGATGACATAATATTCTAGAATCCTCGTTCTCTTTTTACTCTCATCTCATTTGTCGCTGATGTTCTCAACTTGCTTATTTTCAGGCTATTTTTGGTGTTTAATAATTTATTTCATGTGTCTTCTCCACGGTATTTCCCGATAATATAACGCAAAGCGGTGATATTTTTGTGTATATAAAATTAGTTTGTGGTATGTTTTGTTTCGCACAAAATTTCAAACTTAACGAAATACGAGAGAAGATAGAAAACAATATATATTTAGCAAGTAAGGATCGATGGTTTATTGGAGATCGGGTGACAAGGTTCCAACAGTGCTGTCGCTCTGTTCCTGAAACTCAAGCTCTTTTCTCTATAATTTATTAGGCTGATATGTACTAACCGAACATTCAGAAGGTGAAGCAGAAGAAGTTGTAGTACCGGAATTAGACTGAGAAGGTGAACCTGATGCAAGATTCTGGAAAACAATTTGTTGTCCGGAAAAAAAAAGATAAGATAGCCTACCGGAAAAATGACAGTCGGATAAGCACACATCACCGCTAACATCAGTTGGTTGTAAACAGCAATTGATTGTTCAGGAGCAGAGGAAGCTGTCTAGAATACTTTGAAATCGTTTTAAATGAGATAAATTTTTGTTTTACCGGAGATTGAGGCTCAGTAGAAGAAGTTGTGGCGTTCAGAATATTTGAAATTGAGAATCCTTTATTGATTTGTTTACTGCTATTGGAAGATGCACTAGAGCTTGTATTCACGACTAGCTATAAACTTTGAAACAATTGAGTTGACCTATACGTAACCCTTATTACCTTCTCTTCCTCCAAGTGCCCAAAGTGAAAATGCACCACGGGAGACTGCCAACTTCTTTTGACTTTCCCACACTTCTTACATACACGTTTATCCAATCCATGATCCTTTGTCAGATGAGCCTCCAGCTCCGAAAATCCTCCAAATTTCAGATGACACCTCTCTTGGGGGCACTCAAATCTGCTGCACGCTCGGTAATGTTTCATCATGTGTCGATAGGCCTGTAGTAAGAGGAAAATACAAAATGATTACGATATCTCACTGAAACATACATTTCCATACGTAGTGAATGTTTTGTTACAGAGATGACAGTTCGGAATTCCACTGGGTACGTGGACAGGCTGATTCTGACGTCCGGAAACCGGGCACGGTGTGCTATCATCATTTCTTTTGTGCATTGCGGTGTGTCTTTGCTGCTAAGACATGGAGGATTATTTTGTAAAAAACGAAAATTGAAACTCACAGATTTCTTATACGAAAACGATTTTTCACAAATGTGGCACTCGTAATTCTTTTCAGGGATATGGGTGAGGTCATGTATTTGAAGTTGAGACTGTAAGAATTAGGCAAAAGCTCGATTGCTATGGGATGATCAACTGCTACATGGGAAGTGCTATCTTAGCTCTTGTGTTATGGATCTAGTGCTATCGGCTATGGATTAAGTGCAATAACTATGATTTAAACCCACTTTTGAGCTGAACGCCTCCTCACATTTGCTGCATTTGTAGAACTTGACATCGTGTGCATTTCTCTGGAAGTCTCGAATCAGTCATTCAAGCTACCCCCTTGAAAACCCACCATATGACGTTTCATTGCGTATTCTACTAGGTATTTACAGTCGCAGTGCGCACAATGGTATGGATAGTGAGCTTTGAAGTGTTTCCTTTTCAGGAAACAATTCGAAGCTGTTGGTGCTGGATCAAGAGTAGGAGGAGTGGGATTGTCCAGGAATTCGAAGAGCTGGAAATTTTTAGATGGCGGTTTCATCAAGAGGACACCTCACATTGTCATAATTTGGAGTAGCTGGTTCACCCTGCTCCTTGGATTCCAGGGTATTCTCTGCCATTCTCATCTGCTTAGCCTCACTACAAATCATATCATCAACCAACAATGAAGCAAAAAAATGAGACGAAAAGTCTACTTATGAGTCTTGCCGCCTCTCAAAAAATAAGAAAAAAGAGGGAGAGGTGCAGGTGACCAAAAAATTTGAATGTGCGATCTTTTGGCCTTGATGAAATAAAAACATATGTGGGAATGCACTGAGAGAGAAAACATTTCTCTCTCGGATTACGGTAGCTGGAATGTTTTGAGAAAGAAAAGGAATATAAAAACTGAATTCGAGAGAGTTATTGACTAGAGACGTTGGGTGGAGTCTGTAACAGAGGGCACCAGTTCAAAGCAACATATCTCAATTGCCTGTAGAGTTATCAAGGAAATCTTAATTAATAAAATGTTCAAAATAAACCGACCATCATTTTTTTGTTGGCTACTTCTCAAAAATTTCAAAAGCTACTGAGATATACTGCTCTGAACATCTAGTAAACCCATCAGAGAAGTCCGTCCAGTACTGTATGTTCATAGCATCATATCTCGCTTGTCTGTAGAGTTATCAAAAAGTTTTCAACTCATAAAATATTCATCAGAACAGTTAAAAAATATTGTCAGTTGAAAACTTTTTGCTAGCTCTAAAGACAACTGAGATATGCTGCTCTAAGCAAGCCGTAATTCTAAGTGGGCGTGGCCTCCCGGGTTCTAGATCAAAAGTTCGAAACGAAATTCAGATGTCACCAACTTTCTGCGTCTCTTCTCATCACGTACTGTCTCCTTTCCTGCCACTCCACCGTACTGCTCCGGTGGAAAGGGAAAGTCGGATAGATGGGCAACATAGAGAAATAGTGTTGGAAATCAAGAGAGCTGCTGCAAGTTGGCAATGTCTCTGTGTGGCGGAAAAAGTCATTAGGAATGGGAAACTGAAAAACTATTGTTTGGTGTTTGAGTGAACGTTACGGTAGTTGTCCTTGAAGTGTCTATAAGTTCGAAGGGATAATGTTTTGCAGCGGAAAATCTAATGCACCATTAACTGTCTATTTTTTTCCAAAATCAAAATTGTTTCAGAAAGTTGATTAAATATTCTGGAATTGCACAAAACTTCGGTTGTGCATTTATCAGCATTTTGCGTAAAGTTTGCGCACCCAGCACTGTTCAGACAGGCATGCCTCATATCTTTAAATTTATCGAAAAGTTTTTAACTGATGAAGTGTTCTAGATGTGAAAAAGACATGTTTTTAGTTGACCACATTTTGAAGTTAACGAAACCAACGGAGATATGCTTTTCTGAACATTTTGTACTGGACGTAACTCAGTTGTAGGTGTCACGGTAAGATGGGCCTTTTTTCAAAATTTTTTAAACACACTTTTTAACATCAAAGTCGTTGTGACTTTTCTCACACGTGTAGCGTACCAGCTGAATTCCTCCATCCCATTCCCAACCACTGTCCATCTTTGTTTACTCATCTACCGTAACCCTTTCTCTACCATCTCTAATATTCCTGTTTGTCTCTCATTCACCTCAAAAAGAGTGATAGATTTTATTATAGCACTTGCCGCCAAGAAAGTACCATCTGAACACACCAGATTTTTGGACGTAGTCCATCAGGGGAATCATTCGAATTATTTAGAGGGAGGGCTAACGACGTGTTCTGTTTTTTCTTGAAGATTTGCTCTGATTTCTAGGTTTTCTAGGCATGTATTGAATTGTTTTTTTGTTCCTGTTACTTTATTATTAGGTGCCCTTGGTGTCAGATATCCCGACTCCTAGTCTAGATACAGATAACCTCACTATTGAAAACTTGTTCCTGGAGAAGTTTTACATAATTAGTCAGCCGACAAACTTTCGCTAATTCGTTCAGAAACCAAGATTTAATGCTTCAAATATATGACATTGGGAGCACCCAGGGTAGTTACAGTAGTTTTATTGGCTTATTGTTCCACACACTTCTTTAAAGGTTCTCCCAAACAACTAGTGGAACATTATCACATGACGTCCGATAACATCATATAGCTCATAACGCCATTAGCTCCTGTCACTTCTGTCGGCAGTCTTATACATTGTGTCAACTAAGATAAACAATATCCCCTTCTCTCGAGAACAGTGGTCCTACCCCTCCTCCCCTCTCCGCCTTGACGTCTTCTAACACACTTTTGTTTCATAATATGCAATTGTGTCTCCTGTTGCTTACGGGGTCACGCCATCCACTTTTACTTTTTGTGATTGCGCTCTCTTTTTGGAACAACTTTTTTTCTTTTTTATTTGATATTTTTCCATTACAAGTTACCTTATTTCAGACCCCAGCCAATATGGACAAGCGCAAAATGAAGGAGAAAGATAAGGAGTGGATTCGTCGGCAGAAGGTTATTGTGAGTTTCTTTCATTGGCTGTTCGAAATTCGAGTCGAAAAAATTTTTGGGAACTGGAAAGTTTAATTTTCAGAAAAAACTCTATTTGCTGGAAAAAGCCATACATGAGAAACAAAAGGAACGGGCTAGAGAGGAGGAGAGGATGCTATTCAATGAGCGAATCCTGTGGTACAAGGGGGTAGGGCTTTTTTTGTTGACACTTTACATAATTCTAAGAAGAAATTATTTTCAGCACGGACCCCGGACCCCATGTTCATCTCCACCACCATCACCACCAACCACTGGCTCGTCCGCCGACTCAACTCCGTCGACATCGTCGGCTGGTAGCACCTGATTCGATGGACCGTTGTTGATTTATAAAACTCTGTTTTTCCTACTGTTCTAAGACAATTTTTCTTGTTCAATCACTATCATGTCATCCGCTTTTGCTGCTGTTAAAATTCTCTGTATGAATTCTATATATTTTTTGTTTTTCGCCGAATAATAATAAAATTCATGCAGCCTCCTAGCTAGACCTAGTTTATTGTACCTGTCACATTTAGAAGATGGATTTGTTTTTTGTATGCACACCATATCTTATCTAGACCAAAGAAGACACTACGGTGGCTGCGTAGAGTGTAGTCTATGGAACCATTATGGCTCGGAGATTAGATATGATTTATTTATAGTTTGGTAGCTGTGAAATGTATTTGGGATTGTTTGAAGAGATCAAGTTTGACATGTAGACTAAAGTGAATATAGCATTCAATTGGTTTGTTACTGGAAGCATTTCTGTTGAAAAATGTCACCGGAGAAGCCATTGAGCTTTAACCATACTTGGAACGGGCCATACCGTTTGGGAAATTTCATCGGCCAGGCCAGGCTCGACCCAGTCGGGCCGGGTTTTCAGAACCGATTTTTCAATAAGCGATTTTTAGGGCAAAATGGTGTTTTATGATGCTATTTAGGGTTGAAAAGAAAAATATTGATGTTTTTGATACTTTTTTTTGTGAAAGTTGAACATTTTTGGAAGAAATTTGCAAAAAAAAAATGATGAAATTTTTTCAAAATTCCAATCCGGGCCGAAATTTTTCAAGTATGGCTTTACCTGTATTATACATTTATTCGTTAATTGTTTTTTTTTTGAATAACTAAGTTACCGATCAGGCAAACTGCAGTTTCGGGTCTTGGAGAACTTGAAACTAGTGAGCTTCACTAATAATAGAGGTAAATCCAATGCGACATGTTCAGAGCAGCCTATCTCGGTTGTCTTCAGAGTTATCAGAAAGTTTTTACCTGACAAAATGTTTACATTGTTTACAAAACATTCATTCAGTTGACATATCTTGCTAACTGTAAACGTGAAGCACTCGGTGTAACCCTATTGAAGATTTGCAATGTATTTTCAGGTCCTTAAACTTTTGCATTGTAGTGCACTGCTCACTACAAATTTCCCACAATCTAATCTCCTGTTGGCATTATGCCAACTTCTCTGCGTTCATTCATCTCAATACATCATTGTTACGTAGTCGCAACAAGGCACCGAACCTTCGATTTCCCATAGATATCTTATCGTAGGCGTATCTAATCTGAATAAGCTCCACCTTTTCTTGGATCATATAAATAATGGGTTGTGTTTATGGTTAGTCAGTCAACTTGCATTGCTTTGTAGCTTTGTTTTTTTTTTGCTTTTCTTGAGCCTTTATTTTGATTCTTCACCAACTATTTTTAGCATCATCTTGATTTCAGACACTCTCATCGCCATCAACAATGAACCAATATTACAGCCGTAACTACAGTCGTGACTCTGTAAGTTTTCTTATTCTGAATTAACTCCTTGTTTGTAATCATAATGTTTTCAGTACAGCACTGCCAAGAAGGCTGAGAGTTTCAAATCTCTTCTCTACGATGACAAACCAAGATACTCCAACAACAATCAGTCTCAATCTGGAAATCAAGGGGGACAAGAGGTATGTTTTATGGGGTTTTGAGATACTTTTAGATTTGATTATTGTCAGTTAGTGATATTTTGTCTTTTTTTTGCCCAGGGTGTTCAGATTTTCCTTCTATAACGAGCAATTCTGAAAATGAAATTCCAAAACAAAAACCACAAATCCAATTTTCAGAACAAAGCTCCAACAACTCAATCGTCAGCGTATGAGATGTACGCTTCCACTACAAAGAAGTAATAAGACAACTACCGTGAATAATGGAAATAGGCCACCTGAAATACCTGATATATGACTCCTGGATGCTGTGTATGTGTATATGATTGTTAACTGAAAATTACGTGTAAATTCAAATTTTTTTGTTTTAAATCAAAGTTTCTTGTCTGTTTATTGAAATGTTCAATAAAGTCGAAAAAGACACAGTTGCATTAATCCAGAATCAATCTCGTTGCTTCCTGATACAGGAAAACCAGGAAGCCTTCTTTGACTTTCTGATAGGTTCAGCAACATGTTCCTCGGATTCCTTCTTCATTTCCTCCCGAATTTTCAGTAGATTCATCTAGAAATGAAATATTTTGTTAGGAAAATGCAGAGCTGCTCGATAGTGTTCTGTTAAGCTTTTTTGTGATACAAGATTTGATTGAAACTTACATTCAAACCCTCCAGATGATACTTTCGCGCGATCTCCATTTTTTCGTCAAGCGACCATTTTGACTTTTCGAGAAGGAACTCCTCACATCTTCTGATGGCAGTTGGGACATCGAACATATCAGCGAGGTGTAGGACTCCATCGATATTGGCGTCTGAATAAGAGAATTGATAAAGTAGTGGGTCAGGTCTGAGGCGCTAAGCCCCGCCCCCTTTGCTGGATCACTAACCATTTACAGCTGACTCCCCATGAATCAGCTCCAGGAAACTGTGAAAGTCCTCATGATCCACCTCCTTCAGCACCACTTCTTTTTGATTTGCTTCTTTGAACGCACCAAACAATAACTTGTCAAAATAGATAGACTGACATGCAAGGAACTGAAAATATTTAGTTATATAGGATTACTGTAGCTTTGTTCACTTACCGCTTTCAACAAATGAAATTTTCGACCTTCAACAATCAGAATTACATCGTAATGGGTATGATGATCGAAATATCTCAACTTCTCTATCCCAAACCCGCTCATTTTCTTGACAATCAGATGAACCTCGATAACAACTTTCCCGTTTTCTGCATAGTATTTTTCAATATCTTTCAGCTTTGCAAACTCGTGCCATGACCATGCTGTTGCAAACTTCCGAAAGGTCCGCTCCTTTTGTAATTGTAACGTGGTACCATTGGAAGATTTGAGTTTGAACGTCAGTTTGGTTTGGATTTCCCATTCTCTACAATTCAAGTACAGACAGCACATGCAAACCGTTAAAGAGCTGTTTGAAGTATAGTATTCCATGCGCCAAGGAATCGAAAAATGGTTTACTACTTCACTCGTTCTTCTGCCATAACATACATTGGATAAGTCGATGGTTTGGGAAATAGTGAATTGCTTTTCGAGGCTAGGCATTTCTGAAAAAAAAAACGGGCTCTTATCCGTTTCCCGGGTATTTTTAACTTTTCCGGGACCGGAAAAAATAATACCCGGGACCTAAAAAAATACGCGGGACCAAAAAATAATACCCGGGACCTGAAAAAATATACGGGACCGGGTTTTATCGAAAAAACGCCCTTTGGAAATACTCGGGACCATCAGAAATACCCGGGACTAAAAAAAATATACGGGACCGGGTTTTATCAAACAGGTGCCCTCTGGAAATACCCGGGATCAATGAAATATACGGGACCTGAAAAAACTTTTCCGGGACTGAAGAAATTTTTCCGCTAATCGAATTTTGACAGCTGTGTCGTGTTTTTCCTAAGCCTGGTTCAATAGTGGTGTTTTACGCTTTGAAAGGCTGAATCAAATAGCCCACTACCAGAAAAGGCTTAGGAAACACAACAAAAAAGCTTCTGAGAGCACAAAATCGAGTGGGATGAGTCTCGGAAAAAATTTTTTGGGTCCCGGGTATTTCTGCCGGTCCCGAGTATTACTGCCGGTCCCGGGTATTTCCAAAAGGCATTTTTAAAATAAAACCTGGTCCCGTATATTTTTTTTGGTCCCGGGTATTATTTTTAGGTCCCGGGTATTTCTGACGGTCCTGGGTATTTCCAAAGTGCACCTGTTTGATAAAACCCGGTCCCGTATAATTTTTTTGGTCCCGGGTATTTTTTTTAGGTCCCGGGTATTTCTGACGGTCCCGGGTATTATTTTTTCCGGTCCCGGAAAAGTTAAAAATACCCGGGAAACGGATAAGAGCCAAAAAACGGTTGTAGAGTAAAATATTCGGAATGCCACAGTTTTGAAAATAAGGTCATGCACTAACAAGGAAAGTACATCCCAACGCAGCTTCAGGACAATCCAGGAGTTTGCGAGGAAAATTCGAAAGCTCAAAAGTTGGCTACAAAAAATATTGTACATGTTCAAAACTGTGACCTCGCAACCGAAAAAAATCGATAATTTTTCTTCTGGCCTACACGACAAACACAGGCCAAGGAGTGCTAATGGACTAGTTGTGAAGATCTCAACGTTCTGTCACTTGTATTGAGACAGATGATTGGGCCGAACACCTGTCAAGTTGACCAGAATTCTATCCCACAAAGAATCGTAATTGGTACCACTTTATTAGGAATTTTTTCTACATTTGAGGGGTCTACTGAACAAAAATTAAGGAATTTTAGATGGAATGGGATTCAAAAAAACAACAAATTCAACAAACAAAGAAAAACAACATGGTTGGGATAACAGATGATTATTTTTCAAATTGTTTCCACAAAGATGTGACGTTTCCCCTAAGGATTCTCAACCTGTAAAAGAAGTGAAATTGGGGTAATGGCACCAATTTCACAACGTCAAATTGCAAAACGTTACAGTTTCAAACTTTAAAAAAAGAGAACAACAGTGAAACAACAAGGTCATGGTAACCATTACCGCGTTCTTTGGAATCAAAAAATATGAAAAAAGATCAATCTTTTTGCTTTCTAATACACGAAAACCAGTAAGTCTTCGATGGCTTTTTAACAGGCTTGGCAACAACATCCTCAAGTTCTTTTTCTTTCTCTTCTTCCTTGGAAACTTCCTGTAGCTTTATCTAAAAATTGAAAGAGTTATTTAGGCTTCTGTTAGAATATTCACCATCAAATCCTTCAAGTGGTATCTCTCTGCGAGTTTCACTTTTTCGTCAAGCGACCATTTTGACTGAACGATGAGGAACTCTTCGCATCTTCTGATGGCAGTTGGGGCATCAAACATGTCAGCTAGGTGCAGGACTCCATCGATATTAGTGTCTGAATAAGAGAATCAGTGAAGTAGAAGGGAAAGAAGGTTCAAGGAACTAAGCCCCGACCCCTCGAAAATCACTAACCATTAATAGCCGACTCTCCATAAATCAGCTCCAGGAAACTTTGAAAATCATCAGGATCCACTTCCTTCAACTCTACCTCTGCTTGACCTGATTCTTTAAACGCACCAAAAAACAACCTGTCAAAATAGGTGGATTGGCATGCCAGGAACTGAAAATATCTAGCTATACAAGATCAGTGTATTCTGACGTACTTACCGCTTTCAACAAATAAAATTTGTGGCCATCAACAGATATAATTACATCCCAATGATTTTTACTGAACTCGTCGAAATGTCTCAATTTTTCTATCCCAAACCCATTCATTTTCTTAATTACCAGATCAGCTTCAATTGTGAATTTCCCATTTTCTGCAGTATAGAACTTTCTAAGATCTTCAAGATCTACACATCGTGGCCAATACCAAACAGTTGTAGTATTCCGAAAAGTTCTTTCGCATTTTACCAGAGTGGTACAATCGGATGATTTTATTGCGAACTCAAGCTTTGTGTCTATTTCCCATCTTTTCGGTTCCGTGTACAGGCAGGAAAGTCCAAACGTGAGACGATTGTCTGATTTATAGTAGATCATGCGCCAGGGGATTGCAAAGTGGGTTTCGATTTCAGTCGATTTTTGTTCGTAAGTTACATTGGATAAGTCGATGTTATGGGAAAGAGTGAATTTCTTTGGCATTTCTGGAAAAAAATCAATCTTTTATATATAATGGCGCAGGTCACTGAAGCGACACAGGTGCGGCAGGCAGTTTAGTTAAAGTGAAAGATTTAGATGCTCAAAATGTAAAAATCGAAATGCCGAAAACTATCTGAACATAATTCGGGACTCCAAGAAAATCGATAACTTTCTTTCTGGTCGGCATGACAAACAAAAACCAAGGAGTGCTAATGGACGAGTTGAAAAGATCTAAATCTTTCGTCATTTGTATTGAGACAGATGATGAGGCCGAACACCTGTCAAGTTGGCCAGACCTCATTCCCATAAAGAATCGGAATTAGTAACACTTTATTCAGATTACGTTCTACATTCAACATTTTGAGGAAGACAATCAAAGAAATTTGAATTCTGAAATGAATGGAACTCGAACAACAACAAATTTTGAAGCCAATCCTCTGGCAAAAAGAGAATATCAACAATTTTAACAAACAACAAGAACAGCATGGTTCGGATAACTTTTCTCTTGGTTCCGCGAAGATTCAGAACCAGACGTCTTGCGGTCGTTTAGCAACCATAAGGTATTCGTAACAGCTTCGGAATAGAAAAAACAATCAACAAGCTCATGGTAATCATTACTACAGTCTTTGGAATCAAAAAAATATATATATAAATGATCAATCTCTTTGCTTTCTAATACACGAAAACCAGGGAGACTTTGAAGGCTTTTTAACAGGCTTAGCAACAACACCCTTCAATTCTTCTTTCTCTTCTTCAATGGAAGATAGCTGTAGCTTTATCTAAAAATTGAATGAGTTATTTGGTTTTCTGTTAGAGTATTCACCATCAAATCTTTCAGATGATATCTTTCCGCGAGTTTCTCTTTTTCGTCAAGCGACCACTTTGACTGTACGAGAAGGAACTCTTCGCATCTTCTGATGGCAGTTGGGGTATCAAACATGTCAGCTAGGTGGAGGACTCCATCAATGTTGGTGTCTGGATGAAATAATTGATAAAGTAAAGGATCGGATCCAAGGCGCTAAGCCCCGCCGCTTCGCATAATCTCTTACCATTTACAGCTGACTCCCCATGAATCAGCTCCAAGAAACTTTGAAAATCATCATGATCCACTTCCTTCATCTCTACTTCTGATTGAGTTGCTTCTTTGAACGAACCGAATAATAACTTATCGAAATAAGGGGATTGACATGCCAGAAACTGGAAACATCTTGTTATATAGGGTTACTGTAGCTTTACCTATTTACCGCTTTCATTGAATAAAACTTGTGACCATTAACAATCAAAACAACATCCCAATGCTTTTGACTGTGCTCATCGAAATATCTCAACTTTTCTATCCCAAATCCATTCATTTTCTTAATTACCACATCAGCTTCAATCTCCACTTTCCCATTCTCCGCAACATATTTTTGAATACGTTCAAAGCTAACAGACTCGTTCCACCACCACGATAAGTTCTTTTGATCTTTAGTATTCTGGAAACTTCTTTCGGTCGTTAATTGCGTCGTGTTACCAATGGAAGATTTTATTCTGAACGTAAGTTCTGTTTGAATTTCCCATTCATCAGATTCAGTGTACAGACACAAAACTCCAAAACAGAGGGTTGTACTAGACCGTGATTTGTGGTAGGCCATGCACCAGGGGATTGAGAAATGGGGTTCTGTTTCGGTGTTTTTAGGTTCGTGAGTTATTTGGGATAAGTCAATGATATGGGAAAGAGTGAATTTCTTTTCGTGACGAGGCATTTCTGAAAAAAAAACAGTTTTAGAGTGAAAGAATCGGAATACCACAGTTTCGAAAAAAAGCTTGTAGATACAGGCAGTTGTGCTGTGTTAAGTATCGTAAGATGCACTAGCAAAAGAAGTACATGGAAACGCAGCTTTAGAACAATCGAAAAGTTTGCGAGGGAAATTCGAGAGCTCAAAAGTTGGCTCCAAAAATATGTCCGAAACTATGCCCTCGCAAATTTCTGGTAGGTTCTTAAGCTGCGGCAAAATTGTTAGTGCAGATTGTTCACGAACACCGCAAATAGTGGAACATCGAAAAATCGATAACTGTCCTGTTGGTCTCCACGACAAACACAGACCAAGGAGTGTTAATGAACACAACATGAGAAGATCTCAACATATGATGGGGCCGAACACCTGTCAAGTCGACCAGATCTCTTTCCCATAAACAATTGTAATTGGTAACGTTTCATTCAGAATACGTTGTACATTCAACATGTTAAGGAAGACTATAAAAAAATTAGGAATTTCAAATGAAATAGTACTCAAAAAACAACGTTTTTAAGAAATAAACCATAAAAAAAACCACAGTCCGCGGAATTAAAAAAAAAAACATAAAAATGATTAATCTCTTTGCTTTCTAATACACGAAAACCAGGAAGTTTTCGATGGCTTTTTAACCGGCTTGACAACAACATCCTCAAGTTCTTCCTGCTTTTCTTCCTTGGAAGATTGCTGTAGATTCATCTGGAAATTGAATAAGTTATTTGAGTTTATGTTAGAATATTCACCATCAAATCCTTCAATTGATATCGTTCCGCAAGTTTCACTTTCTCGTCAAGCGACCATTTTGACTGTATAAGGAGGAACTCTTTACATCTTCTGATCGCGGTTGGAGCATCAAACATGTCAGCTAGATGAAGGACTCCATCGATATTAGTGTCTGAATAAAATAATAGATGAATTAGGCTGAAAGGAAAGTTCGAGGAACTAAGCCTCGACCCTTCGCAAAATCACTTACCATTTACAGCTGACTCTCCGTGAATCAGCTCCAGGAAAATTTGAAAATCATCATGATCCACCTCCTTCAACTCCACCTCTGTTTGTGTTGCTTCTTTGAACGAACCAAATAACAACCTCTCAAAATAGCTGGACTGGAATGCCAGGAACTGAAAATATCTAGCTAAATAAGAGAACTGTATTTTGACGTACTTACTGCTTTCGACAAATGAAACTTGTGACCATCCACAGATATAATTACATCCCAATGATTTTGACTAGACTCGTCAAAATATTTCAACTTTTCTATCCCGAACCCATTCATTTTCTTAATTACCAAATGAGCTTCAATTGTGAATTTTCCATTTTCTGCGTAGTGTTTTTCTATCTCTCGCAATTTAACGAATTCGGTCCGTTCCCACCGGGCGGAACTATTCGTTTCAGTATTTCCGAAGGTTCTCTCGTTCTTCAGTTGCAAAGTAGTACCATTGGCAGATTTCAGTTTGAACTTGAATTTTGTATCAATTTCCCATTCATCAGATTTCGTGTACAGGCAAGAAACACGTAATGTGAGACGGTTATTTGATTCGACGTATTCCATGCACCAGGGGATAGAGAAGTGCGTTTTCACAGCGGTCGATTTTTGTTCGTAAGTTACACTGGATAAGTCGATACTATGGGAAAGAGTGAACTGCTTTTTTTCGAGACAAGGCATTTCTGGAAAAAAACAGGTTTGGAGTAAAAGATTCTGAATGCCAAAGTTTTGGAAAAGGCTCGCAGGTTCACGTGATTGTGTTGTGCGACCTCAGCGAAACCGTTCAAAAACTCGTTCACGAACACCGCGAGCAGTGAAACAATAAATAAAAAAATCGATACCCGTCCTTTCTGGTCTAGATAGACCAATTGGACAGATCTCAACGTTCTGTCATTTGTATTGCGACAGATGATGGGGCCGAACACCTGTCAAGTTCAACAATCGTAATTGGTAATACTTTATTTGGCATTAGTTGCACATTGAATATATTGAGGAAAATTGAACAGAAATTAGGAATTTTGAAGGGTGGAACTCCGAAAACAACATTTTTCTAAAACTTTGATAATATATTATCTTTGTTGGCTTTGAAGTTGAGTTAACAAAGAGATATATTAATTGAAAACACCATAATTGAAACAAATAGAAAAAATTCAAATAAAACAGCACTGGAACCGTTCTGATCCAGGAAAATCAGATATCCCGTGGAGACTGTTCAGCAGGTACGGCAGCAACTTCCTCGAGTTCTTCTTCCTTCTCTTCTTTAGGAATTTGCTGCAGATCCATCGATGATTCCTGTCGAATTGTAAAAGCGGCTCTTCTCGGTTTCAGAGATCCAATGGGCAAATCGTTGATCCCATGGTGGGAAGAATGGTGCCACGTCAGAAAACATGGTCCCAAAAGAGGAAAGCAAAGTCCCATAATCTGTAACCGGAAAGAGAGGAAAACTTTTTTGGGATTTCCTTAAAATTCTAAAGGTTGCCTTCCTGAAAACTCTTCTTCGACCTCTGCGTCATTCAAAAACTCCACTAACCTTAGATAACCCGGACACCAATTTTGTCCACCAACGCTTCTAACAAAATTCTGAAAGTGTTCAGTTCCCGTTTCAAACATCATGTCTGAAACTATTGATCTTAATCAGAAATATCAAAAATTCACGGTGAAGGTGAGCATTTTTTTCCTTCCAGGAAACTCATGATATATAATTCCAGAGTCAAATTCTCGGTAGTGGTATCTTTTGTGTGGCTGGTTCAATGTTCAACTTGTTGGCCCTTTATGATTAGTGAGTGATGAATCGCAGTTAAAACATCATAAAGAATGATTTCCAGTTCGAAACTCTCTTCGAAAGTTGATAATGATGTGAAAGGAATGCTTTCGGGATTTATCTTAGCAGTTGTGGGAAATGTAAGAAAGAAAGAGAGAGAAAGAGAGAGAGAGAGAGAGAAAGAGAGAGTGAGAGAATATCCATTCCATTTTTATTCTTCAAAAAAAAAGTCAAATTCACTGCAGTTCTTTTTAAAAACTTATCTAGGTCCTTTACTGGCCATTCTTCATATTTCTCCTGATCAAACTACCGAATCGAACATTCTACAAAGTTCTCTCCATTTGTTTGGTGAGTACTTCCTCTTTCCCAGCACAGGGTGTTTTGAAATTCCAAAAAAAAAAAAACACTTTTCAGATGATAAGTGGCTTGTTTGGTTTCATTTACATGGTGGTTTTCCATCATGATCCCGAGATGCTTGGTTCATTCGGAGAGAGCCTTGTGAAAAGGAAGAAATATTATTCGGGTGGGTTCTAGAAGAAAGCCACGAGGAAATGTTCTACATTTTTGCGTAATAGTGTTGCTACTGAAGCATGCTGACGCAAACATACAGGAAAATTCCCCTAAACTTATTCATTACAGTAGGATATCTTGGATCTGAAATTTCAATGATTTTCAATGTTGCGACATTTGGTGGTTTAGGTTGGATGTTTTTCAGAATTAGGTTTGTCCCTCTCCCACTTCAATCGAAATATAACTTTACCTTTTTCCAGTTTCTTCAATCCGACACCTCCTCCTCGACCTGTAAGAGTGGTTAGAAGGAGGCGATCAGTTCAGAAGAATGTTGCGAGTGGTGGAGAGGAAGGAGATGATGATAGTTCGGAGTGAACTACTTGGTCACTATTTTTTGTTTCATGAAAGATTATATTAAAACTAGTATGAAGTTGTCTCTTAGCCTTTGGAGCCTTTTTTTTTCTCCAGAGACAAACCATTTCTAAGAGCCAAATCTTTCTTGAGACATTTTATTCAGAATAATCTGTACATTGAACACATCGAGGGGAAGGATTGAACAGGAATTAGGAATTTCGAAACAGAATGGAGCTCAGAAAACAACAGTTTTGCTGGAACTTCGATACATTTGTTGGCTTTGAACCCAACTCACTTCAGTTTTCAGTTGTCAGTTTAGCAGAATGTGCTAGTTGAGTTAACAGAGAGATATAATAATTGCAAAGAACAAAATTGAAACGAATAGAAAACAGTTCAAATAAAACAGCACTGGAACCGTTCTGATCCAGGAAAACCAGGTTGCTTCTGGAGACTGTTCGGCAGGTTTGGGAACAACATCCTCTAGTTCTTTTTTCTGATCTTCTTTAGGAACTTGCTGAAGATTTATCTGAAAAATGAGGAACTACTTCGAATTTGAATTTGGCTTACCTTCAAATCCTTCAAATGATATCTTTCCGCGAGTTGTATTTTTTCATCAAGTGACCACTTTGACAGTAGTAAAAGGAACTCCTCACATCTTCTGATGGCAGTTGGAGCATCGAACATGTCAGCTAGGTGGAGGACTCCATCGATATTGGTGTCTGAATAAATGACTTGTTCAAGATGCTTTCAATGTAATAACTTACCATCCACCGCCGGCTCCCCATGAATCAGCTCCAGGAAACTTTGAAAATCATCACGGTCCACTTCCTTCAATTCCACCTCTGTTTGACTTGTTTCTTTGAACGAACCGAATAATAACTTGTCAAAATAAGTGGACTGGAATGCAAGGAACTGGAAATATCTGGCTATAAAAGATCAGTGTAATTTGACATACTCACCGCTTTCACCAAATAAAACTTGTGACTATCAACAGAAATGATTACATCCCAATGGTTTTGACTAGACTCGTCGAAAGATTTCAGCTTTTCTTTTTCAAATCCACTCATTTTCTTAACTGTCAGATGAGCTTCAATCATAAGTTTCTCATTTTCTGCATAGAAGTTTTTGAGATCTTCCAATTCTACACATCGCAGCCATACCCAACAAGTTGCTGTATTTCCGAAAGTTCTTTCACATTCCAACCGAGTGATATAATCGGAAGAATTGATTCTGAACTCAAGCTTTGTGTCAATTCCCCATTTTTCCGATTCGGTGTACAGGCACGAAATTCCAAACGTGAAATGATTATTTGACTTGTAGTAGACCAGGCACCAGGGGATTGAGAAGTGCGTTTTCACAGCAGTAGATTTTGGTGCGGAAGTTACATTGGATAAGTCGATGGTATGGGAAAGAGTGAACTTCTTTTCAAGACGCGACATTTCTGGAGAAAATAGAGTTCAAGAATTTGAAATTCAGAAGCTAGCAAAATTCAAACGCCAGAAAACAAGTAACAGAACCTCCAAACGAAAGTTTTCGAGAGCTCAGAAAAATCGACAAAAAAATTTCTGGCCTACACGACAAACAAAAACCAAGTGTTGTGTGCTAATGGACCAATTGGGCAGATTTAGATCTTCTGTGACCTGTACTGAGGCAGATGATGGGGATGAACACCTGTCAAGATGATCTCATCTCATTCCCACAAAGAATCGTAATTGGTAACACTTTATTCGGCATTTGTTGCACATTGAACAGATTGATTGGAAGAATCGAACAGAAATTAGGGATTTTGAAGGAAATTGGAATTCAGAAAGCAACAATTTTGCTGAAACTTTGATGCCTTTGATGGTTTTGAGCCCAACTCCAGTCTAGCGAAAGTCGTTAGTTGAGTTAACAATAAGACATAATAATTGCAAAGACCAAAATTGAAACGAATAGAAAACAATTCAAATAAAACAACACTGGAGCCGTTCGGTTCCAGGAAAACCAGGTATCGTTTGAAGACTGTTCTGCAGGTTTGGGAATAATGTCCTCGAGTTTTTCTTTCTGATCTTCTTTGGAAATTTGCTGCAGATTCATCTGAAAATTGGATAATTCCTGTCAAATTTCACTACCATTAGAATGGGCTTACCGTCAATTCCTTCAAATGATATCTTTCCGCGAGTTCAACTTTTTCTTCAAGTGACCAATTTGATTTTTCGATGAGGAACTCCCCACATCTTCTGACGGCAGTTGGTGCATCGAACATGTCAGCCAGATGGAGAACTCCATCGATGTTATTATCTGAAAGTGACTGTACTAATGTTTTTAAACTTAAAGGACGTTCCACGACACTAAGTCTCGCCCTTTCAGGTGCTATAAATCCACATCTAGCAGTAGAATGGTCTGTATTTATAATAACTTACTATCTACCGATGACTCCCCATGAATCAGCTCCAGGAAACTTTGAAAATCCTCGTGATCCACTTCCTTTAACTCTACTTCTTCTTGACTTGCCTCTTTGAACGAACCGAATAACAAAATATCAAAATAAGAGGATTGAGATGCTAGATACTGGAAACATCTGGCTATATAAGATCAGTGTAATTAAACTACTTACCGCTTTCAATAAATGAAACTTCTGGCCGTCAACATTCAAAATTACATCCCAATGTTTTTGACTATGCTCATCGAAAGATTTCATCATTTCTTTCCCAAATCCACTCATTTTCTTAATTACAACTTTGGCTTGAATTGTGAATTTCCCATTTTCTGCAGAGAAGGTTTTGAGATCTTCCATATCTACACTGCGGCGCCATCCCAGCGAAGTTACAGTACTTCCAAAAGTTTTTTCGTATTTCGTTTGAGTGGTTCTTTCGGAAAATTTTAGTTTGAACTTAAGCTTTGTGTCAATTTCCCAATTTTTTGATCCCGTGTACAGGCACGAAACTCCAAACGCGAAATCATTGTTTGAATTGTAGTAGACCATGCACCAAGGAATTGAGTAGTGCATTTCTTCTTCTGTACATTTTCGCTCTTGAGTTACACTGGATAAGTCGATGGTATGGGAAATAGTGAATTGCTTTTCAAGGCTAAGCATTTCTGGAAAAAAAAACAGTTTTAGACTAAAAGATTTTGAATTCCAAAGTTTTGACAAAGGCTTGCAGATGCACGTAACTGTGTTGCTTTTGTGTTAGAACAAGCAATGAGTAGCTACGCAGCAAAATCGTTCACAAAGATTGGTCATGAACACCGCGGACAGAGAAACATACTGTTACATACAATAAGAAAATCGATTTTGCCCTGGTGGCGACAAACAATAACCAAGGAGTGCTAATGGACCAGTTGGGTAGATCTCAACGCTCTGTCACTTGTATTGAGACAGAAGATGGGTCAAACACCTGTCAAGTTGATTTAATCTTATTCTCAAAGAAAAGTCGTAATTGGTAACATTTTATTCAGAATAGGTTGTACATTATGAGAAAGTTGATTAAACAAAAATGAGACAATATGACGTGCAAGTTCGAAATTTATTGTTTTTCAAGAGTCGATATACATATAAATATCATGAAAACACTTTTAAAAGAATGAAGGACAGCAAGAGTTTTGTGTGGAAGACGTATTAGCACAAATCGGAAGAATGCCGTAGATTTATCTGCAGAATTAGCAATTTATTATTCTCAGTTATTTTTCAAATCCTTCAGATTGTATCTTTCCGCGAGTTGTATTTTTTCATCAAGTGACCACTTTGACTTTTCGAGAAGAAACTCCTCACATCTTCTGATGGCAGTTGGAGCATCGAACATGTCAGCCAAGTGAAGGACTCCATCGATATTGGTGTCTAAAGAAGATATTTAGGAGTGGATTTCATCTTTTTCAAAAGCTGTATGACGTCTTTGCGTCAGCTACATCAGGAAGTGCGCCGTATTGGACGCTTCGCGCGCGTGTCGGGGGCCGTTCGAACTCCATTTGGCGGGAACACAACTTGCGAATTTCAACAAAACAGTATGATTACTAACCATTTACAGCTGACTCCCCATGAATCAGCTCCAGGAAACTTTGAAAATCCTCGTGATCCACTTCCTTCAATTCCACCTCTGTTTGATTTGACTCTTTGAAGACACCAAAAAATAACTTATCGAAATATGTGGACTGGAATGCAAGGAACTGAAAATATTTGGCTATTTGAAATTAATGTATTTTGGTCTACTTACCGCTTTCGACAAATAAAATTTGTGACCATCAACAGATATGATTACATCCCAATGATTTTGACTAGACTCATCGAAATATTTCAACTTTTCTATCCCGAACCCACTCATTTTCTCGATAATACATTGAGCTTTGATCTCAAATTTCCCATTTACTGCATAGTGATTTTCAATATCTTTCAATTTTATGAATTCGGTCCAGGCCCACGATAACCCACTGTTTTCTTTTGAATTCCCAAAATTTCTTTCGTTGCTCAATTTCAAATAGGTACCATTGGCAGATTTCAGTTTGAACTTAAGCTTGGTCTCAATTTCCCATTCATCAGATTTTGAGTACAGACAAAAAACACAAAGTGTGAAACGGTCGTTTGATTTCAAGTAGACCAGGCACCAAGGGATTGAGAAATGGGTTTCTACTTCAGTCGATTTTTGTGCGTCAGTTACATTGGATAAGTCGATGGTTTGTGATAAGATGAACTTCTTTTCAAGACGCGACATTTCTGGAAAAAAATTAGAGTTTAAGGATTCGAAAGTCAAAATTTAACCAAATCGAAGCGCCAAAAAAGTATTTTCAAAACCACAAAACGAAAAATTTGGGAAAACCAAGAAAATCGACAACTTTTTTTCTGGTCTACACGACAAACAAAAACCAAGGAGTGCCAATAGACCAATTGGGCAGATCTCAACGTTCTGCCAATTGTATTGAGACAGATGATGGGGCCAAACACCTGTCAAGATGACCAGATCTCTTTCCCACAATGAATCGTAATGGGTAACACTTTATTCGGGATGTTTTATACATTCAACATTTTTGAGGGAGACAATTAAAAAAATCAAGTGTTTTTGAAAGCGATAGGGACTCAGAGAACGACGTTTTTCTAAAGCTTTGATAGTTTTGTTGGCTTTGAATCCAACTCCAGTTTGACAGAAAGTATTAGTTGAGTTAACAATAAGATATAACAATTGCAAAAACCAACATTGAAACTAATAGAAAACAATTTAAATAGAACAACACTGAAACCGTTCTGATCCAGGAAATCCAAGTTTCCTCTGGAGATTGTTTGGCAGTTTCGGGAACGACCGCATCGAGTTCTTCTTTCTGATCTTCTTTGGAAATTTTCTGCAGATTTATCTGAAAATTGGATGATTCCTGTCGAGTTTGAATTGCATTAGAGTTGACTAACCATCAATTCCTTCAGACTGTATCTTTCTGCAAGTTGTATTTTTTCGTCAAGTGACCGCTTAGACTTTTCGATTAGGAACTCCTCACATCTTCTGATAGCAGTGGGGGTGTCGAACATGTCGGACAAATGGAGAACTCCATCAATATTGGTGTCTAAATAAGATAATCGATACACCGCCTCTTCGATGAATCCCTTACCATTCACAGCTGACTCTCCATGGATCAGTTCCAGGAAACTTTGAAAATCTTCTTGATCCACTTCCTTCAACTCTACCTCTTCTTGACTTGCCTCGTTGAACGAACCGAATAACAGCTTATCAAAATAGATGGATTGGAATGCCAGGGACTGAAAATATCTAACTATATAAGATTACTGTATTTTGACATACTTACCGCTTTCAACAAGTGAAACTTTTGACCATAAACAGATATAATTATATCCCAATGATTTTGACTATGCTCATCGAAATATCTCGACTTCTCTATACCAAACCCATCCATTTTCTTAATAATCACTTGAGCTTCGATCTCGAATTTCCCATTTAATACATAGTGTTCTTCAATCCATTCTAATTTCATGAAATCGACACACCAACACCATGCTTCCTCACTAACGTTAGAATTCTCAAAACTTCTTTCGGCCTTTAATTGCAAGATGGTACCATTGGAAGAATTCAGTCTGAGTGTAAGTTCCGTTTGTATTTCCCATTTTTCCGATTCCGTGTACTCGCACAAAACTCCAAACGAGAAATGATCGTTTGATTTGTAGTAGACCATGCACCAAGGGATTGAGAAGTGGGTTTCTCTTTTGGTATGCTTAGGTTCGGGAGTTACTTGGGATAAGTCGATGGTACGGGAAATAATGAATTTCTTTTCGAGACGCGACATTTCTGGAAAAAATAGAGTTCAAGAATTTGAAATTCAGAAGCTAGCAAAATTCAAACGCCAAAAAACAAGTAACAGAACCTCCAAACGAAAGTTTTCGGAAGCTCAGAAAAATCGACAAAAAAAATCTTCTGGTCTAGACGACAAACAAGAACCAAGGAGTGCTAATGGACCATTTGGGCAGATTTAGATCTTCTGTGACCTGTACTAAGACAGATGATGGGGCCGATCATCTCACTCTCACAAACAATCGTAACTGGTAACACTTTATTTGAAGTATGTTGCACATTCAACATTTTGAAAGGGTCGATTGAATGAAAATTATACCGGTTTTAAATAAAAATTTTAAAAATATTCAAATTGGACATACATAAAAATAAACAATTGTTGAATGATATGAAATGAGTTTCCGGTTTAGTCACGTCACAGGTTTCGATTTTGAGAATATGGACTGGGCACAAATCTTAAAAGCCCGTGTACTTTTGAAGAGTGATGTATGATGAAAAAGACAATAGTTTTGAACGGCAATTAGATTATCAATGAAGTAAGTGAAATTTCTCCAAGAGGGCGGTGGCGGTGAACTGGTCCATTCCACGGATATCGACTGGCAGAGCTGCATGAAGTTCGTCGACAGAATTCACGTCGGAGATGCATTTATCCTGGAAAACGAAAAAAGTCATTACGGTCAATTTTAGTTTTTAGCAATTTTTGATACTAGATCCTGAATCAGGAGGGGAAGAGCTTCAAAATGAGTGTAATTAAGACTGAGTTCTACGAGGTCAAGATTTTGACCTTCTCAAAACCAGCATATCTCGGTCAATTTAAGAGACATTCTCTGAGAGAATTTAGCACTCTCAGTTATAGCGATGGCATTAGGAACTCTAGAATTGACTAAAACTTGGTACAGTAGGTAAATAAGGCCCCTTGAACACGATGATGCACTCTATTTATTTTCGAAGCGAATTAAAAAATTGAAAAATTTTACAAAAATCTGAAATTTTCAGCATGAAGGAGTGGAGCTAGAAACTTGGTTTGAACTGTGAAAATGTTTCTAAAAGTGCCTCCTATCGATGCCCAATAAGTAGACATCGATAGCTTTTCGGAGAAAAAAGTTGACATTTTTGCTGAAAGGGGGCGTGGCCAGCTGGAATAGGGGCGGAGCCAAAAATAGAGTGCACCATCGTGTTCAGGGGACCTTATATACCTACTGTACCTAATTTCAGCCAATTCTAGAATTCCTAATGCCATCGAGTTCAGTTCTCGTGGCCCTCAGAGAATGCCTCTTAAAGATTTTGCAATTTTCGAGAATATATTCTGAATCAGGATGAAATAAGCTTCAAAATGAGTATAATCATGGCTAGACACTCACCCTCAACTTCTCCATCCCAAACTTCTTCGCCAACTCAAACCGCTTCTTCAACGGCTTCTTCGACTCTTTACACAAAAACGTCTCGCATTTCTGGACCACAATTTGAGTGTCGTACATATCTGCCAGTCCATAAATATCCTCGATAGTGTCATCTGAAAATAAATTCCTGTTGTGCTGGTTCAAACACTGCAAAAATACCATCAATGGCCGGATCTCCATAGAGAACCTCTAGATACTTCTGGAAAACTGTCGATTTGATTCCGGAGAGTTCAACTTCTGATTTTCCTTTCTCTTTGAAATCATCATAGAATAGAGATTTGAAGAAAGTGGAGTGGATGGCCAGGAACTGAAATCTGAACTTAATAACTCTCTTATAAAGCTCCACCCACCTGCTTCAACACATAAAACTTCTCGTCATCAACAACCAGCACAACATCCGAGAACTCCTTCATCGACTCTTCGAAATTTCTCAATTTAGTCATTTCCTTATCAATTCCATTTATATCTGAAAGTGTCACAGTCGTCTCCACCACTATTCTATCATCATTCATCACAAAGTCCGTTAGGAGCTCGGACCACTCGAGATAGTTTGGCCATCCCCAAGATGTGAACTTGTTGATATTAGTATTTTCGAATTCAAATTTAGAATTTCGGGTCATATCTTCAACTTTTTCCGATTTCACTGTCATTTGACACTCGGCCTGAGTGCTTCAGGGAGCCCCGTCCAAGGATTTGCCGCAGTAGAGGTAGAGGTTGAACTGGGTGGCTGTACGGGTGAAGTAGATTCTCCTGGAAGTTCCATTTTCTTATTTTTTCTGGTTGATCATCCTGGACTGTACGGTCTCGGCTAGAGTATCCGGGTTCGGACTTATAGGCCCGTTTTCCGACATTTTCTCCTGGCTAAATTGGAGTCCCCGGTCCCCAAACTCCAAAATCTAATGTAAAACATGACTCATTCGGTCCCGCCCACGTGCTTCCGAAAAATAATGTTTTTGAAACTAAAAACCTGGGCGGGCAGGACGATCTTTTGCAAGAATGCTAAAAAAAAAACATACCATGGAATCTTGAAATGCTCCTCCACCTCACTATAGTATCGTCTATTCTCCTCGACTTTCGAAACATTTTTGAAGACGCACTTCAGAATGAACTTCTTTTCGAGAGTTGACATGCTGGAATTCGACGTGAAACCCTTGAAATGTATAAAGAAAAGAAGGAAAAGCACAGGTTCCTAGGATGAAAATAGAACAAGAAGTGTTGGCCGTCGTCATAAGGTCGCGCAATAATAAAAACTCACGGAAAAATGGAAAAATAGTACTGAAAAGAGGTTAATTAATTTATTGCGGGCTTGTGATAACATTTTTCAAAATTATGCTTCCTTAAACTTGTTAGGTACCCATTCAGGCTTCTGCCCAAAAATTTTTTTATGAATTTTGGGGACCAATTGAGAGAGGAGTCCTAATTTAAAGAAACCCACTTAAATGGAGAATCCGGTCAGTTACAAGAGCTTCCTAGAATGTTTAGTTGTATCAAATGAGTCGCCCTAGCACTGAAATATCTATTCGCTTTAAGACTTTCAGAAAATTAATCGTTCTTCATGTTCTAGGTCAACTTTTTTGGTATTTTGGTATTTTTAGGACTCCTCTCTCAATTGGTCCCCAAAATTCATAAAAATTTTTGGCAGAAGCCTGAAAGGGTACCTAACAAGTTTAAGGAAGCAGCATTTTGAAAAATGTTATCACAAGCCCGCAATAAATTAATTAACCTCTTTTCAGTACTATTTTTCCATTTTTCCGTGAGTTTTTATTATTGCGCGACCTTATGACGACGGCCAACACTTCTAATTTCTCCTTTAAATGCAAATTATCCAATGTTACGAAAAATTTGTCAAAAAATGTCCAAAAAATTCCGTCAAAAATCGCTCATTTTTAACTTTGCGTGTGTCGTGTGAGCCGCGTTTTTGAGTAAGCGCTCTGAAATTGTTTGGGCACACGTGAAACTGTATTGGCTTTGTGGGGAACTTTTTGGCGGGATGATCCGACCACTTTGAGCCGACTTATAGCGAGGAAAGTGAAAAGTGCCAAAATGTCGAAAAAATTTTGGCCTGAAATTTGAAAATTTATTTTTGTTTTTGAGTGGTGTTGACACAGTTTTGGAAGGATTCATTTGAAAATTTCGGGATATATGTAGCTCGGCGAGATCTATCGAATGAGCCATAGCCCAAGTCAATCGGACCACTGTGCCACTTGTGAGCCATAAAAATGTGCCCTAATTTTGGTTATAGGGCCACAGTTTCCGGTCTATAACTGGGCTCGGGAACCGAAATCGGTCTTCAAAACCATATGGGGTTGTAGCCCTGATGGTACTCTATGAGAAGGAAAAAGAATTAGGAAGCATTTAGTTCAAAAATTTTCTAGGTCAGAGAGAAAACTGGAATTTTGTTGAAAATTGACCAAAAAATGAAACTAAAATCGTTCATAGGTTACCGTTTGGAACCGGACAACTTGGGTTCGATTGGAATTTTCGCGCTGATTACAGAAATGCTATTCATTTATCCGATTTCTGAAATATCTGGGTTCACGCCTCAAGACACATTTTAGAAATGAGAAAAATTATATAAATAAATGAAGGCGTGGTAGCCTTTCTGATTTTCTATTTTCTAATGCACCGCAGGTCCCCAACGCATTCTAGTCTTGTTCTATTTTCATCCTAGGAACCTGTGTAAAAGAAAACAAAGGTAAAATAAAAAATAAATAAAAATCAAAAAGGTCAAACAGTAGATGTCGTTGTGTGTTCGAGTGACGTTGTGTGGGTGACGTGCAAGGTGAAAGGGGTCTCCTGGGAAGAAGGGGGGGGGGGTCTCCTGGGAAGAAGGGGGGGGGGGTCTCCTGGGAAAAACTGTGTCTATCGTTTTAGTCCACAAGTGGACGAGTGTTGTTCAAATGTGCAAGCAATTCCGCACCGATCCCCGGAGTTCTGGACCGAACACTAAAACCAGGTTCACAGAGTCCGGCCCCAGCAACCTCAATTGACATAGAGGCTCACTGTCGTTTTTTAGGAGAAAAAACACTCATATCGGTTAAGAAATTAGAACCTTCATTCCCAGAAAAAAAAACACCAAATTCAGAACAAGAAATAACCCAAAATCAATAAAATTAACATGAAATCACAGCGTACTTCCGGTTGATGAGACACCCGGTTAATAGACCCTGTAAGCGAATTCTATTGGAGTGCCCATTTGGAACAAAACTCACTGCAATTCCCTCCATTATAAGAAACATTTGTTCGAGTGTTGTATTGGAACAGCATACAAGATTTTGTGGTGTCGAAAGCACCATCACCTCGGATGATACTGGTGGAGAACCCTCGGGATATAGTTGTCTGTAGAAAAATATGAAAATGAAAGTAGCTTTGGTGGGTCTGAACCAGGGGTTAGCCTCGTAGATCGTCATGCTAGGCGGCTTTTCCAGGCACGTTCTGCGTCATCTCCGCGCCATTCTGAATTCCCGGTATTGCCAGCCGCGTTGCGGCCGCGTCGCAGCTGCGCTCGTGAATTCAAAAAATGAAACTTACCTCAATATTTGGCAGCTCTATATTCCTCAGGTGCTTATTATCAAGGATCTGTATAACTGGTGTCAAATCTAAAAGTCCAACTAAGTTTCGGCCAACGAATTCAAGAGCATCACTTACAGTTCAAGTTCGCCATCTTCTTCAGATTCGTCAAAAACCTCAAATCGCTCAGCTGAGTGTTCTGAATCCGTAACGACCCAAAAATAATCAATACACTTTTCAGCTTCTCCACAAAATCCTCATCTCCATTCTCTACTTTTACATCTCCGAGTATGTAGACACAGCCGGTTTTTAAGGAACTTATATTTTCGAATTTGCAGACTTGTTCATCATCGATATCATCACAAAACTTTGCGTCAATATTGAGAAATTGAATGGATGGATCTAGGAACGCAATCATTTCAGAGATAGTTAAACAGAAGTCAGGATGGAGTTGCTCGAGGTTGATGGTGTTGGAGTTGAGGAAGAATATATTCTGAACGAAAAAAAATGAAAGCTGTCTCAGAAAGTACGCTTTATTGAACATTTTTGTGGCTTGAAACGGCTTATTCCGGCTTATTTCCGTCTTATTCCCGACCCATTTTCAGCTCCTTTCATGCGCTTCGCAACAAAAAAAAACCCACCTTCAACGCCTTCAACCCCAATCTCCTCATCTCCGGGTTGTGATGTATATTGATCCGTATTCCACCATTACCCATAAATTCTTCATCCTGTATTGTTTTCACATTTTCCAAAAATGACAAATTTTGCAAGTTGGTATTGGATATTTCAATCGCTCCATTGATTGTTTTGATATTGGAAAAACTGTATAGGTCTTGGGAAAATGAAGAGTTTGTGAGCTGGAGACCACGCGTTAGGATACTGCAGGACTCGAAGAATTTCGGACCGAGGACTGAGAATTTGTCACTGGGGCATCCTGAAAAACAGAGGTATTGAATGACTGTAGGTTAATTTTTTCAAAAAGAGTTACTGTAGCTATTTGAAGGGGGACTGAAAAATCCGCCGGTGCTTAGGGAGTGACCAAGCCTTTGGGTCTAGTAACGCAACCGATTCCCAGCTAGACGGGCCCTATGCTCACTTCCTCAGGTAATTTTAGGGCAAAACGCCGCCAAAATCGGCATCATGCCGCGCAAAATGGCATCGGTGCCGCAACTACAGGGCGTCCATGCCGTTTTGCACGGCATTGTGCATTGTGCCATTCTTGCAGCCATTATGTTGATTCTTGTGGCACAATGCTAATATCGGTGCAGAGTGCCGTTTCAAAGTAGCAACATTCCCTTTTTGTAAGCTAAAATGCCATTTTTCCATGGCATAATGCCGGTAAAAAACAGCAAATTGCCCTTCTGCGCGGCATGATGCCGATGATCCAGGCACTCTGTCTAAAATTACTTGAGTCCTTCATAGATATCTACCACCGTACTTACCTAGGATACCACCAAAATAGACCGGCCTGGATGTCCAAATCGAGTGATACAACTCAAAACCATCATAGGAGACAAGACTAGGATGATTGTTGTGAATGATTGCGTAGTTCTCACCTTTGGTGATAATGTTCTGAGGAATTTGTTGAGGATTACGGTAGAATACTGTAACTTACCAACATAGAAGGCAGGTACGCTTCCTTCATGTTTTTATTCGACACTATTTGGATTATTGGGGAGAAATCTGAATGAATAATAGGGGAATGCAGTAGAAGACAACGCGTTATATTGAGAAAGCTAGACCACGACAGCTGTGAGCGCGTGCTGGCCTAGCTTTCTCAACTCGACGGACGGCATCAACTATGGGATAAACCAACCTTCCAGTGATGTCATGTAACTCAATAATCCCAGAAAACTCAAATCCTTCAAAGTTGTATTTTCAATTTTCAACGTTCCAAATATAATTGTCACACTTTCCAGTTTTGACACATATTTCTCATCGCCAGGTCCGATTTCCACATTTCCCAGTATATATTCACAATTCTTTTCCAAACTGCTCATATTTCCAAAAGCACACATTTTTGAGCCTTTCAAGTCCCCATAGCCTTGACAGTATTTGGCATGAAGATTCACAAAAATCACATTGGATTTCAGGAAAATTATTAGTTCTTCAATAGTTAGGCAGAAGTCAGGGTGAAGGTTTTCAAAATTGACGAACAGGTAACCATTCCAGATGTTGGGGAATTCCTGGAAGCTTAGGTTTTTCGCAGGGTGGGTCTTACCACGGAGAGCCTTGACTTTCCTTTTTATAAAGGTATTTCATACCTAAACGAAACGCCTTATGGCAAAACTGAAGGAAAATATGAATAGAAATGGTTCTACTGTAGTTGAATGGACCCAAGCGGATTCTTGAAATTGGATGGACCCAACAGAGGGGCCAAGAAACTGGGTGGGCCCATGAGGGGGTCTAAAAAGTTGAATGGACCCAAGAAAGGTATCTGGAAATTGGATGGACCCAAAATGTACATCAGTTAGAATGACATGTTGAGAATCTGCGCTTTTTTCAGAACATGTTTTTATTTCTTTTCTCAAACGTAATGTCTTATACTTCATTGAGTTTTGGAATGAAAATAGTACACAAAAACAGATCCTCAATGGGTCATTGCCGTTCATTAGAATTTTTGGGTCCACTTAATTTTTTGGTGCCCGTCTTGGGTCCATTCAATTTTTCAACCTCTCTGTTGGGTCCATCCAAGTTTTTAACCCCTCTCTTGGGTCCATCCAATTTCAAAAAATGTCTTGTGTCCACCCAACTACAGTAAAAACGACTAGTCCACAAGAACAAAAATCAATGCACTTTACAGTAAACGAAAAAAAAAATCTTTTACTTAGCCAAAACCGATCCCTTATCCTCTTATTATCCCGATATCAACTATTATTCTCTTTCAATACTTTGGATTACTAATTTCACAGTTCCCAGATTTTTTCAAAAACGAATATATTCTTCTTAACTACTGTTCCGAGCCCCAAATCTTCCCCCTCAAATTTCGGGGGAATTCCAAGGGAATAATTCTCAGCCTTCCGCCACCTTTTTCCAGTCGTATCCCATTCAAAATGAACTTGGAGTCCCGGAATTGCTCCTGATTCCTCTTTTTCCGGAGGGGAAATCACTGCCCGCGACCACCCTAAAACCAAGCACAATTTAACGGTTCCCAAACTTT
>GL379835.1:283994-337046 GCA_000143925.2 Caenorhabditis brenneri | reverse complement strand
GATTCCGCAAAAAATCAGCAAGGTTTCAGGAAAATAATAGTTTCTTCAATACTGAGACAGAAATTCAGCAGAAGTTCTTCACAATTGAGGAACAGTTATACTTTCCTGATTTTCAGGAATTTCTGGGAGATTACGTTTAATTCAGTGCGGGTGATACCACCGGAGCAATGGCTTTCCTTCTTTAAAGGCTTTCCTAACCAACTAAGCTCTTTTCGCCAAGAGCGTAGGAAAATCATAATATAAACGGTTTTCCTGTAGAGGAAAAGAACCATATGGAATGTTGGAATGGGATGGTGCCAACAGTGGGGCTATTAATCCTGCAGATCTCACAACAGCGTCTCTGAAGTTGAATGCACCCAAGACAGGCACCTAAAAATTGGATGGACCCAAAATGAACATTGATTAGGATGACATATTGAGAATCTGCTCTATTTTCAAAAAATCTTTTTATTTCGTTTCTTAAGCGTGATGTCTTATACTTCATCGAATTTTGAAAACAAAAAATCACACAAAAACGGGTTATCAATGAGTCATTGCCGTTCACTGGGATTTTTGGGTCCACCCAATTTTCAGGTGCCCGTCTTAAGTCCATTCAATTTTTTTACCCCTCTGTTGGGTCCATCCAATTTTTTGACCTCTTTGTTGGGTCCATCCAATTTCGAAAAATGTCTTGGGTCCATTCAACTACAGTAGAACCGACCATTCCCAAAAGAAAAAAAATCACATGCGCCTTTAAAGTAAACGAAAAAAAATACCTTTAGCTTAGCCAACCCCCATCTCCTCATCTCCTTATTATCCCGAATATCAACCATTATTCTCTCTCGAATACTTGGATTACTAACTTTCAGAGTTCCCAGATTTTTCAAAAACGATAAATCTTCAAAACTACTGTTCCGAGCCACAATCTCCCCTCGAATTTCGGTGGCATTCCATGGAATATTCTCAGCCTCCGCCACATTTTCCAGTCGTAGCCCATTCAGAATGAGCTTGCAGTCACGGATTTGCTCCAGATTCTCTTTTTCCGAGGGGAAATCACTGCCGCGACACCCTAAACCAACAAAATTTACAGTTCAGAACTTTATTACAACCTACCACAGTTCTTCAAATTTCCCTCTGTCCGAATATTAATAAAAATATATAAATAACCATAGTAGCATAAATTCTCTACATTCAAAATTGGGTTGTTTTCAATGCGAATATCACATTCTCTCTTGTCAAAATCAAGCCAATAATATAATTTCCAGAGCATGGTGACATCGGTTAGTTTCGGGTTGTTTCGGATTTGAACGCCGTCTGGAACATGGGGAATTGAAGTTGTATAGTATAATAAACCGTTTTCAGCCGGAATTAAGCCCGATTTTAAGAAATGAGCCCGATTTTAGCCAAATTTGCCGGAGTTAGCCGTTTCTACATCTGAAATAAGTGGGAATTTACTTGTTCCGTTTTTTTCGGACTTGAACACCGTCTGAAAAATGGCACATCCTATTTATGAGATATGGGTCAGAAAATCGCTTCAGTTAGGTGTTCGGACCGCTGAAATTTCAACAAAAAAAAAAGAAAATTTGTTGAAAACTAATTGAAAAAAAAATCCAAAAATTTCGAGTTTTTTCACAGTATTTGGTTCAAAATGAAGTGTAACAACGGTCAGAGTTCTTTTTTATTACCCTAGGTGAAATTTTCTAGTCAAAATCAGCAATTTTTAGAAAAAAGGCTGCGTCCGGCCATGGGTTTTTTTTTGGAATTTTCGAAAAAAGGCCGCGGCCTCGTGGTTTTGACAGCCTTGTCGAACCGGAAAGTGTACACAAATTACCGTAAGATGTGATGTATGCAATCAGTTAACCATACTTAAAAATTCATATTTCCGGCTTAATTACGGCTCAATTCCGGCTCAATTCCGGCTTTTCCCCGGCTTATTTCCTGCTTATTTCTCCCCTCCTTTGAAAAAAAAACTCACATGGCAAGCAATCGAAATCCATATACTTCTTCCCCTCTGGCACAGTGAAAAACGACAAATTCGTCAAATTCGAATTCTCCACTCTCACTCCTCCTATCAACTTTTTCATATTCATAAACACGTCTTTCAGCTGAATCTCCGATAAATCTGTGTTCGAATTGAACACTAACAATCCACACACTTCTTCACATTTCGGGAAAAATTCGATAGTTTTTGAAGAGAGTTCAGGGTGCATAAAAGTACATCTGGGGTCACATTGATGATATTTCATAAGCCTTTTGAGGTCAGCTAGGTGACCTGGGGAGGTTGAGGGCAGGATAATTAGGATTTGGAAAAAGATAAAAATCATTTGATAATACGGTTTTTTTGGAATGATAAAAACGAATTGATAACAGATTAGTCAAAAAAACCAAAAGGAGAGCGTCTAAAGTTGAAGAATTATAGACCAGCTCATATGATATTAAAAACTCGAAAGCATAAATTATATATTGTTGAGTTCTTTCTAGAAGATTTTTCTAGTAGAGTCTTGTCAAAAATGAAAATATTTGTCTTATTATTATTGTATTCTCTAGTTTCTACAGACTTTACAGAAGATTTAAAAATTATAAAAGATAACGCGGAGTGCGGTAAGCTATTTAACAAATTAGGGTATGTCCATTTTTCCTTTGAAAAAATTCCAGACCCCAAATGCGTCTTCAATTATTCTGAAGTTACCTCCTCCACTATCCAGTTTTTTCCTCAATGCTCAGATGTTTGTGGGATACTGGTGCTCAATGAAAATACAGATCTAACTGAAGAACAATTGAAGGAAGCTTTCAAGCCAATGCAAGCGTTATTTGGTGGATTGGTCATAGAAAATACTAAATTAACAAGTCTTTCATTCTTCACAATTGACAATATTTATGGAGAGTTCAGCTTGTTTTGTGAGGATTGTGAGTTTTTTTTGTTAACTATCTGTGGTAGTATATATTGTTGTCGGGGCCAGGGCTGTCAAAATGGCGGCCGCGGTCTGAGGCCGTGAAAAGCCGTGGAAGAACATGGTCGGCCATCATATTATAGACATACTAAACTTTGGATCCTCTACCAGGGCCGCTAGGCCGCAGTAACTTCCGAGCAGCGGAATGAGGAAATCTCGAACCCGATTTCGGTCGATGCTGCCATTTTGACAGCCTTGATCGGGTCCATCGGCAGTTAGGTTAAAGGCGCGTGCAACTCGAGGGCAAGGTCTTACCACGATAGCAAATTTAGCTCTAATCTGGTCCTGTTTCATGAGCATTTTTGACTGCCAACACTATAGTTGAATGAGTCCCGTAGATTGCTTTAGGTCCCGGGTCTTCCGGGGAGCTCCCGGGATCTTCCAGAGTCCTTGTAAGCTCCTTGTTACGTTTTCATGTCTAGGAAATATTAAAAATAATCTGTTTTTGGATGAGAACTGGTAAATTTTACTGAGCTATTTCCTGGCTTTCCTAAAAATGACTTCTGCCCTAACTCTAGAAAATGTATCGTTAATCCTGTAAGAAAGGATATGTTCAGGGTAGCATATTTAAATTGTCTTCAGAGCCAGCAGAAAGTGATCAACTGAAGCAAAAATTCACCATTTCAATTTGAACATTTTGTTAGTTAAAATTTTTTTGATAGCTCCAAATGCAACCGAGTTATAATGCTCTGACCATATCCTACATCCTTACTTCTATTCCAGACGGTGTCTTCATCAAAAACAACTCCCTACTAACTGACATCAGTATTCTTCGATCTTTCTACATTTGGCCTGATGACGATTTCCATGAATGCACTTTCAAAATCGAGAATAATCAAAACCTAGACACCTCAATTACATGCGACAATTATGAGTCACCTAACTATTTGGATGTAATGACCATTGGAAATTTGAAAGATTGTGGGTGCAGAGATTCGAATTATGGGGACTGTGAAGAGTTATTTGGTGGATTAAGAATTATCAATGTAACAGACAATAGTGACTTATCTTCCCTCGAAAATATCCGAAGGATAAATGGATTCATTGATATCCAAAACTCCACTTTGGAAGATTTATCATTTTTGAAAAAAGTGGAAAGTATCGGAATCAAAAACTTCGGGTTAAGCGATAAAATCTCTATTAATATCCAAAATAACCTGAAAATGACTCGCCTTGGACTCCCTCTTCAAAATATTCTATTCAATTTTGAATACAATCGAATTGCAAACCTGGAAAATCTCCATCCAGATTTCTGTATTACTGTCGAAGAGATTATTAATTTCTTGGAGCTGAATCTATTTTTCGTGAATATCCATGCAAAGTATTGTGATAGTGTGGGAAATTTACAAGGATCTAGTTTGTGCCGATTCGATGAAATGAGCAATTTGAAGAACAATTGTGAATATGTATTTGGAACGGTGGAAATTGGAAGTGGAGATGAGGAAAATGTCAAGAAACTGAGGAAGATGACCCATTTATTCGGGACGTTGAGTATAAAAAATACGAAATTGAAGGATTTGGATTTTCTGGAAAATTTACGGTACATTGGGAACTTGGATGGTGAGTTTTTCCGAAAAGTCACTGTAGCACCACTACAGTAATTCGTTCTCTCACACATCGCTATAAACCTTATTCATTCCAGAATTCCGCCCTCCTATCCAAATTGTATCAAATCCAAATCTGAAATCTGCGTTTCTGCCATCACTTCTGGTTCTCAACCACTGTTTCATCAAAATCTTCTCATTCATAAATTTTCAGAACATCATCACCAAAAGAAAACAATACGCTGAGATCCAAGACAATCACTCATCATTATTCAATTCCTCAGAATTCCATTTGCTTTTCCCGAATCCATTTCAGAGCAGGGCAATTCATACGAATGGGAAGTATTTCTGATTTTAATGAACTTTTTTGTCCTTTGTGATCAAACTAGTTTTTTTCTGGAATAAATCCCAGCAGGAAATACAGACAAAAATTACTGGATAAAGCTTTTCTAGAAATAAACACTGGTTCGAAAACTCGGCCCGGAAGCAGCGCTAAGTAAAAGAACTAGCCTGGTTAATGGTTGCCGGACATTGCCGACCATAAAAATACCGATCAAAGTGTACTGGATAGAACATGCTGCTCAATTGTGCTGCACAGAAAATGAACCGTGAAAAGAAGAGAACGAAATTCTCTGTCAAAAAAGACTAGTCAAAATTGGCTCAACGAGACAAATGTCCACATCTGCTTCAAACCCGGAACCGCGACGCGACCGCAACGCATCTGAAAACGCTAAATACAGTTTCCAGAATAGCGGAAAGACTAAAATAGAGCTGTAAATGAATTTCCGCCGAAATCGGTGCGCGCAGCGGTCGCGTTGCGGCCAGGCTATGACCAGGCAAGTTGTACCATACTTAAAACATCATGTAATGATTGCTCAGAACTATTTTCAGTGATGTCCTTTACTTGGAGGCCTTTGCTTTTTTGGTGTTTTTCTGTGAAAAGTGCAAACAAACCCTCAATTACCCAAGCTTAAAGTTTGATCTACCAATAACCAGAGCTTCACAACCTATCATTACATTGTTTTCTCCAAAATCTTACCTTTCTCTCCCCCTAAATTCTGAGAATTTATCATATCACTTCTTTCAAATGTACATTTTCTCTACCACAACCCTCAAACCCCTATCCACTACTAAACGATGGAATGGTCGGGATCCAGGTGACTACTATTTCTACCATGGGGGTCCTGACGAGGATTGGGATACCCGTATGGACTACTTTTTTGAAGACGAAACTGAAACGAGGACTAGAAGCACTTCAGAGAATATAGAGCACGGGGTGTCTTACCTTGGACTTTTTCTAAATTTGATCCATTTGTTCTTCCTAACCAGAAAAGAATTGAGGTCAAATGTAGTTTTTATCATAATGATTGGCATCTGTTTCTCTGATATTTTAGTTTTTTCATCCAGTATTCTGGAGAGATATTTCGGGAAGAGTGATGAAATTGGATATGCGGAAGGATGGTGTGGAACTCGTAAACAGTGGTGGATGATTCTCATAGAATTAGTTTCCCAAGCAATTCAGAAATGTGGAAAACTATCTTCAGCGATTCTGGTTTTCTTTATGGCTTGCATCCGTTCGTTTTCTGTTATATTTCCGATGAGTTCCATGGTGAATACACTGATGAAAGTGAGGACAGGAGTGATTATAGTGGTTGTGACAATGGTGGCGTGTGCTGGTTGGTATTATGAGTATTACTCGGAGTATCACATACAGAAACCGCAAAAATTCAAAGAGTAAGTTTTAAGAGAGTCAGCATAGAGTCACTGCAATTTTTCAGAGCATGCTACACAGCATTCATAACAAATTACGGTCGAATTCACATGATGCTGGAAGGGTACAGTGTGCTTTGCCTCACTGGTCTATATGCTATTGTCAAGGCCATCTTGCTCATATCTCTAAGGATCGCTCATAATCGACGGAAGAATTTGGGGACTGAAAAGTAAGGAGTGGGCTGAGCCGTCGTAACGTTTAAAATGCGCAGCCCGGTTCTCGCAATGATCCGAGCAGAATATCTCGGTTGCCTTTGAAAATTTTAAAATGTGTTTAGTTAAAAAAATGTCTACTATTACTTTTTAGATATTTCGTTAGTTGAAAACTTTTTGAGAGCTTTGAAGATGACTGAGATAAGCTACTCTGAACATAAAGCACTGGTTAGGCCTCGGTTACGTTGAGGGCTTCCAAAACTGTCTGCGCCTTTAAGGTCAATTGAGTGCTTCTGAACAGTTTCTGGCTACAAATCCGAATTTTTTCGTTTTTTCCAGATCCGACAACACCTCAGTGCTTGTGGTAATGATGGCTGTTTCATTCTTCGTGTCCGAAGTTATATACTGTATTTATTTCATTATATCAGATTACGATAATGAACTTGATGCAACTTACAGGTGAGTTCCATTCTTATCTTAGAGGTGGTTAATCAGATGAGCTTACAAGAGCTTTTTTTTTATACACTCGGTTCCAGAAAAAAGGCGCATAGCGTAAATGCAATAGAGACCCACCCAGGACAGCATTGCTTTTGAAAATTTTGGAGCGCTTGGTTTCGATTCAAAACCATCTGAGTTATCTTCCACCAAAACTCTAGAGAAATTGATTTTTTCATGCCCCATCATCCTCAAAAACAACCGGTATATTTTAAGGCAACTAGCCTACATGATGGAATTCATATCCAAAAGTATTCTAACACTGAACTCTATCCTACACTGTTTCATTTGCTTCTTCTTGTCTTCCCAATATCGAGAAGTGGTCAAACAATTCATGTGCTGGAATAGGAAACCCAAGGTTTGATTTTTTGTTCCCAAAGTTATATTTTGCTGGAATTTTCCAGAAAGAATCCGTGGAACCTGTGACAAGATCAGTTGCAAGAGATACAGAAATGGCGGAGCATTCTGTTTGAAAATGAAACCATTGATCTTTATTTATTATTAGTTTTCAAGTAATAAAAGTGAACAAAAGCTTTCAATTTGAAAGGTCTTTGGAATGAATAAGGATGGGGATGGCTTTGAATGATAAGAAATACACTTTTTAAAAATTAAAACTCTAATAAAACATATGAAGTTCAATAAAATTATCAACAAGATCATGTCCAAATTTTACCGGAAGATACACAAAGAAATAATTTTAAAAAACCCCTTTTAGTTCATGCTCACTCGTCCCCATCTTCCACCAAAATCCGTCTCTTACGACCGTATCTCAGTGGTCTTTCCTCACGAATGGGAAGATTTCCAATCGGTAAATTGTTGAATAACGACGTTGGTGCTTCATAATCTGGGTCCGTGTCCCCCAAAATTCTTCGAAGTTGAGTGGGAGTGTATTCCTGTGGAACTGGACGAGCAACATATGATGTGGCCGCCACGGGGGTGCTCTGTATAGAGGAGCCAGAATGGGATGGTTGTGGGATGGGGCGTTCTGAAAAGGGGTAAATGTAGGATGACTTTTGGAACGAAAATGTGCGCGTTCTTAGGGAATTCTGAGCATTTTGTCGTGGAAACTATTTTACGCTAGCGGAAGTTTAGCGTAAGTCTCACCACACGGAGAATTTTACGGGTTATACATGTCCAACCGGGCCCTACGACAAACTTTCTCCAAAATCGAAATTGTGCGCCCACAAATTCTGAGAACTTAAAACCCCGTTAGACTAAATTGGGCGTCAACGGATCAGCTAGAGTGTCCGATATCCGAGCTCGTGAGCCCGGATACTATTGCTGGGCCTGTGCAGCTCCCTTTGGTCCAACAGCAGCTCTAGAATTTAGGCGCGTAGAACAGACCTAGGTCTACATTTTTATATGTTTTTGAGCCCACAATCTTATTTTCCGAGGAAGTTTTCGCAGGGCCTGGGAACAATGGGCCTGTTGGACAAGTACCTTAAATCCTGTTATTCAGGCACATCCAGTACTGTCAGAGTACCTTATCTCGGTTGTCCTCAAAGCTATCGAAAAGTAACCAACTAAAGAAATGTTCAACAAAACATTTTGAACATTTCATCAGTTGAAAAATTTTTGATAGCTTCAAAGACAACATAGATATGCTGCTCTGAACTCACAAGTTGCCTGAATTATAAGTTACGATATGTTGAAAAAAAATTTTTTGCCCGAAATCGTCCCGAATAACCCGCTAACCTTGTTGCGTTGGAGTATTTGGAATGACCAATCCATCCTCATCAGAGATCAATCCTTCACCATCTAAATCTGGTTCGTACCCATCTAAATCTGGTCCATCCCCATCTGAAACTGTGTCATCTTCATCAGGTCTGTCTTCTATCGGAAAATCATAAGGAGGCTGTGGCACGAGGTGTTCTGAAATGAAAAATTCAGCAAGTGCGCCCCAAAAGAACACATACCGTACTCCCCAACCGGCAAAATGCACAAACTCCTTGCTGCAAGCATCAGAACTGCGATATCATCTAATTCGGTTTTTCTCATCAAAACCCCATTCACTGACTTCTGGACCCCAGTTATCGATTCTAATTTACTTTCGGTCTCGCTCAATTCGATATTCACTTTGCTTAGTAATGTGCTCCACAATTCGTCCATCGTTTCCTTCTCTCCATCTTTACGTGCTTTCGCTTTGGCAGCCGTCCATGCTTTCCTATATCTAGCCAGACTTCCCTCAAGGAAAGTGAACTTGTCGGACAAGTCGTGTTTTTGGGAGTTCAGCTGTCTTGAAACCTGGAGAAGGGCTCTCTTGTTCTGCTCCATCAATTGGTCAAGAGCTGTTGGGTTCTCGTGTTTATGACGTTCATGAGCGCATTGCCAGCAGTATTTCTCTTTGTACATGGTGCATTCGTTGTTCTGAAATATGAAGAATTTTTCATGGATCCTAATGGAAGTTGACTAGAGAAGCAGCGGTCTCGAAAGATGCCAGTAGCTTTACCAGCTGCGCTACGCTGCCGGAAAAATGCACCGACACTGTTTCTTGTAGCAACGGGCCCTATTATAACAGGGAAATACTCACCTTGCATATCAATGCAGCGGGCTGCCTTGGATGGTATGTACACATGGGCAATACCACAGGTTTCTCATAAATGGACACTATTTTGTGAGAGCCTAGCGTCTCGGATGGAGGGTGCACTTTCAGGAAGCAGCTGGAATTATTTTAGTTATAGAAGATGCTTCTGAAGGTTGGAACTTTGTGCCGGTCTTGAAGACCACCAGCAGCGTTGGCTGCTGCACTACGCGGCAAACCCTGACACTGCTTGTTTTCAAAACAAGTTCCTGTCTGGGCTTTTCTCGACAGATTTCGTCTACTTTTCGAACGGTTTTAGCAAACTCTGCTCAAATTTCGCTCAACAGTTGCCTAATATATGCCTAACATCTTGCGAAAGTTCGATTTCTGACCAAAAACCGGTCGAGATGAGCTCAAAGCATCATCCCCGCCTAAAGTCTTTGACAAAGACAGGACGAAAATCCAAATGGATTTTGGTGAGACTGGAGCAGAGATGCAGCTAGAAACATATGAGGAATCTACTTTCCTTTTACCTAAAAGCTAGAATCAATTGACAGGAACATTCATTTTTTGTTCAGAATCTGCAGTAGGCAACCGAAATCAAAAGAACCAACTCACTTATGACAAAAATCCAGCTGACAAGTAGTACAGAAACACGTGGATTCATGTCGTTTATTTTCATGGCACGGAACAACTGGATTATCACAAATTCTTGTCGCTTCACACACAAATAACGGATTCTTCTTGATTGTAACCTTGGGCTTCGGTTTCTTCTTTTCGTGCTCCATCAACAATAGTAAGTTGTAATTCTTCACGGTGAGTTGGTTCCAGTCTTCTGCAAAGATGAAGAGGTTAGTTGCAGGACTGTCAGATCGCGCCGCGGGCAATGATCTGAAGTGGTCTTGTAGAGGACCTGAAGGCTAGTCAAGCCCTGATCAGTAAATAAAACTCACTTTTCAGTGTTTTTCGATCAAATGGGCATTGTGGTTTTGCTTCCGACAGAATTTTGAGAACACAATCGAAGCACAAGGTATGCCCACACTTTCCCAATACGATGGGTGTTTGGCCTCCTTGCTCGGTGAATGTTTCGAAGCAAATTGGACATTCAAACGGGTTTTGTCTGGAAACGTTTCAGTTGAACAGTTTATCTGAGATTGCTTGGTTTGGTCCCTGTGAAATTGTTCTTGAAAATCAATAATGTGGGGGTCAGGCATATAAAAATGTTGATCTCGGGGAGTTCAACTCGTGAGAGTCACCGCTAGAGAGCCCGGGCTCAGGCTCACGGGCCTCGGACATTATAACCCGTTCTGTGCTCTTCGATTTGGTTTGACAATGATTCTGGCATTTCAGCCGTGAATTCCTCACCAAGATCTACATTTTGAAATGCTCATCAGCGTGGCTAACCATCTCTAATAAAAACCAACTCACTGCCCATACTGCTCTTCCACTTGAACAACTTCTGCTTCGAACTCCTCCTCCGCATCTACTATCTCCAGTATCACTTTATGAGAATTATTAGAGTGTAGACTGTCGGAGAATAAGATGAACAGGTCTCTGGGACGGTATTGTTCTTCTAGATCACCACCTCGATAGGTTATGTGGATTTCACGGTTGTTGTCGATGTAGTCTGGAATTGGGAGGGTTTGGAAGATTGGGATTAGGGATGTGTAGTTCTAATCTTTGAAGAAGTGAGCGATTCGAAAGTGTTGGAACATAGAACAAATGATTTCACTGGAATTTTATTGGATCTCAGCCCTGGGCCAGGCTGATCATTAATAGCGCTATCAGCTGCGCTGCGCGGCCAACGGGCGGGTGAGAAAAACCCCGGAAAAGAGCCCTGGAAAATGTTGTGCTCCACCACCATCAACGTTTTTTCAATGGGACGGGCCATGTCAAAATTTTTCAGCTGACACATTCAGAAAAATTTGAAAAAACTCACTCCTCGGCAAATCCGTAATAAAACCGTCCGGCAGGTTGTTTGTTGTCTTGATCATCAGACCAAGATTGAAGCATTCTGATTCGATACTGATGGTTCTAGTGGTCGTCGAGTTACTAGGAAACAAGATGTAACTACGGGATACTTTGAATGTGAAATCATCTGTGTCGTTCATGGATTATCCTGAAAAATGACGAACGGATTAAGAACGGAGAGTTTATGTTATGACGACAAAACGCTTTATGGATAATTCCGTATGCCACGTTGAACTAAAATGGAAACATGGCCTAGCTTTTTCAGAGTGGCTGACGGCGTTATCAATGGAGCATGAAGGCTTTTTCATGAAGAATGAGGGGAAAACAGTAAAAAAATTAGCATTAGAAAAATGGAAAAATTAGTTTCTAGAATTTTCTGTGAGCAGAAATCGAAAAAAATGAAGAGGAATTATTTATTTTTCTGGGAGTTTCTGGTAAGTTACCTGCAAAAACGGCAATTATTCGCCACGGCAACTTTTCAGTTGCTTGCCTGATTTTTGAGGCAAGCAAGGAGCAAGTTGCTCAGAAGTGAATTGCCATTTTTATTGGCAACTTGCCAATTTTCAGTGGCAAGCAAAAATAATTTGCATGACAAATTGCCTACAATTATTTATTTTTATAGGAAAACTCTAACTAAAAAACCACTAAAAATGAACTTTTGAAAAAATACCGCTATTTCATAAAACTATATTGTCAAGAAACGGAAAAACGAAGCCTCCGCTCTCTAACATCTTTCGCAACACTTTCGTTTACTAGAGACTCTATTTTTATGAAGAGACGCAGACCATCGTTTTCATTCTATTTCTCTCACACCCACTGCGCTCTTTTCAAAGTCCTGCCGTTGTCATCTCGTGACTGCGTGAAGGAACTTTTATTCCAATCTTTGAATATTATTTTGAGCATGTTCTAAAACATAGAAAAACTTATTAACGGATTTCATGTTTGAGGAGGGGCTGAAATTGTTCAGTGGAGCGCACTTGCCATTTCGGGGTTGGATGGGTTGTTTTTGTTTTAACTTGACGGGTTTTTGAGAACTTTTATCCGGAAAAAATCTGAGCAATGATAAAATAACACGAAAAGAAATAAGTTTGAAGTAGAGGATTATCGGGTGAGAAGATTTAATGCACTATGTGCCAAAGGAGAGAGAAATAAGAGATTATCTGGAACGGCTGAGAGGAATCAGGCAAGGGACCCTGGCTTTTGATTTATTTAATCGTCTTGAGCTATAAATCATACTTGGAAAATTTCGGCCCGGCCCGGATCGGCCCGGTGACCCGGCCCGGATGCAGATTTTGAAAAAAATTCACCAATTTTTTTTTGCAAAACTTTTCCAAAAATGTTCAACTTTCATACAAAAGTATCAAGAACATCAATATTCTTCATTTCAATCCGAAATAGCATCATATAACACCATTTTACCCTAAAAATCGCCTATTGAAAAATCAGCTCTGAAAATCCGGCCCGGCCCGTTCCAAGTATGCTATAAATCGCTCTAAAAATGAGCAAGAAACTTAGATTATGGCTTATTATAAGGTCGATGAAGAAGAAGTTGATTAGTTTCTGTTAATTTCCAATAAGTTTCAACAGTTCTGACATATAGATTTTAAGAATTTTAGAAGTTTTATTGAAGAAAAGCAATTTTTGAGGAATTAGTAACGAAAAGGGTGGAAAATGAAGAATTTTGAGAGCAAAGAACGGAGAAGCTGCCACAGTGAGCATTGAACAACGAAAGAAAAGTCTTGGAAATCGAATAATGGTTTGAAAAAAAAATGAAACAGAAAATGAAAAAAAATTGAAAATGAGGTCCTCAGCGATACCGAAAATTTAGGAAAAGTCATTTCCACCAAAGCAGCCAGCTTCTAATTCGACGAAGATGGGATCTTGGTGGGAGTGGTGGTGGAACTTCTGACGGAGCTGGAGCCGATGGAGATGAGATGGATGGCTTAGATGAGCTGGGCTTTGATTCGATGATCTCTTCCACAGATGGGAGTGAGAGCGGGACCAAGTTGGCTGGAAGAATCGGTTAGAAAAAAGAAAACTTTCAAATTCTCAAGACAAACCTTCTTTCCTATCGTCCAAACAGCACATTGCCTCTCCCTTGTCAATGATTTTTTGAACGAACAATATATCCTTCCTCTTCAGAACCCTCTCAATCTCCTTTTTCGTCTCCTTGATTAATCCTATATCATGCTCAATTTGGTTCTCATCCTTCTCCATACCCTCTCTCTTCTGATCCACGTAACTCTCCAAATTCTGAATAGCTTCAGTCATCTTCCTATAGAAATGTATGTTGATCGAATCGACCATCTTTTGGTATTCAGCATCAGTCTTATTAGTACTCTTGATGCATCTATCTGCTCTTTTAAGAGCTGCGGCAACATTAATCTCAGTAATGTCAAGGGTGTCAAGAAGTTCAAAAAGCTTGATCTGGTTCTTTCCCATTTTTTCAATGACGGTGATCACAGAATGGTGTTTGTGGAATTTGAAAAGACATTTGTTGCAGCACAAAGGGCTAGTAGCCTTGCACTTTTTATCAAGGCAGAAAAACTGTGAGATGAGGGTTGGGTGATTGAGACATGGAGGAATTTCGATAGGCTTCTCGGAGATCAAAATGGATTCATGGTCAGAGTTGATACGGGATGAGTGGATGGAGTGGAAGCAGCTGGAATTGAACAGATTTGGGTTCTGTGGGTCCTCAAGTCGAATCAGATAATTGTATTAGATGCACCGTTATGTTATCATGAATTCTGTATTCCTTACCTATCACAAAAGTCCACAGTGCATGCCTTACAGTATCTGGTCGCTTCGTGCTTTAGATTCTCAAAGCACGGAATAAGAGGGTCCTCCTTTATTTCGGCAGCTCCCAGCTTTGCAGTCGATTTTCCCTCGTCCTTCTTTTCCCGGATCAGATCAATGATAGCGAAATTCTTGTGAAGGCTCTCGACTTTCACTGAAAAAGCATATTTCCTGAAAAATCTGAAAATCTGAAGTACCTTTGGTAGTAGTTCGATCGAATGGACAATCAATGGAGAGCTTATCTGGAGAAAATTTCTGAAGAGTGTCAGCGCAGGAGTGACATAGAGTGTGTCCGCATTCCGATAGCAATAGAGGGATGCTGTTGTAGATGGTGTCGGAGTAGGGTTCGAAGCAGACCTTGCACTCGAGGTTTGCTTGTCTGAAATTCGAATGTAGAGGTTTTTTTTGGAATCTATCTAGGTCAATATAAACTCCCGAAAAAAAATTTCAGACTTTTCTAGATCATGGTTTTCATGTAAATAACAACTTACCTTGAATTTGACAAACTAGGATCATTAAGATCCCCCGAACCCCCATTCGAAGGCATATTATCCACCATATGTACCATTATGCGGAGAGTGGGTGCTCTATGCAGCTTGTCTACCAGCGTTATCCAGAGTTCTTCATCGAATACACGTCCAGCCTCCGGTGTGTAACTGACCATTATCAAGTGGGTTGGGCATGTGTGAATGATGCCTGGAATTAATAGGTATGAGGTTGTAGGAAAGCAAAAGACTATCAGAATCTAAATACAGTTTGAACCCGTGATCTGTCTGGCAGATGACCAAAAATGCAACATTACCGTAAGGCAGTGATAGTTCCCACCAAGCCTGTCTGAATAGCGGCCGTGGCCTTTGAATATATCAGGCCGTGGAGGTCTATGACCGGCCCTCATGTTATCTATTTACAGGATGACCGATAAGTATGTCTTTTTTTTTGGGTGATTTCTACATACTAGTCGGCCATACAAAACTTCGGACCTTCTACCAGGGTATTTAAGCTGTCGTAACTCCCAAGACCGTTGTAAGGGAATCTAAAAAGCCGCATCCACTATTTCGACAGCCTTGGTTCCCACCCCTTCAGGATATTTAGCCTCACCTTCACTTGGATAAATTGTGAAGCATTGCTTCGGCAGGTTATGAGCCAGGTACGCCCCGAGATCGTGATCAAGCCAATCCACATCGATAGTTCGCGTGTGAGGAAAGTTCTTGTTGACTTGGACCACTTCACGAATTTCAGGTGGTCGATCCATTCTAGTCGGAAAATGAAATGAGCACCCTCCGCCGAGAGGCTTCCTAAATGTGTGACAACGGAATCAGAAATCGGGCGGTCCTATTGGGGGCGGAGTTTGTCGGGTTCAGCCGGCCGGCACAGAGAGCCAGGTGATGAACACCGGGGAATTGTGGCACCCTCTTTTTTGTGGAGGTCAACCATCATAGCGTTTTTCAGAACGGATCAACAGCTGGTCGTAGGGTCGTGTAGGGTGGTGGTGGTACGTACCAGCTGGAGATCAAAGAATCAGGAACCGAAGAATCTTTGATGCATTGAAATATAGATGAGGAGCCAATAGTACTGATGGGTGAAAAAAATGCACTTTGAGTTTTCGAAGCAGGTAGAATATTCTGATAGCATTGAGCTTATAGGACCATTCTGTTAGTACATCAAATTCGCTTCCAGTTACGTTACAAGGCCCCATTTTTTTTTCATCTGGTTAGGTGGAATGGTACGGCATGCACAATATTTCATAACCAACCCACGAAAAATCGCAATTTCGGTAGCAATTCGTACATTCTAGGGTCTAAACAAGCAGTTTTGGATATAAATATACAACTCGCGACCAAAGTGTTCAACCTAAAGGCTGAATGTAATATCTAGAACTTAAATTCACAGTCTAGAGCCTGAGTTCACAGTCTAGAGCCTGAAAGTGCTGTCTGAGACCTCAAATCACAGCCTAAAGCCTGAATGTACAGCCTTGGGGCCTAAATATGAAGCCTATGGTGTATATTTAAACAAAATAGGGTCTCAATATAGTCTAGAGGCTCAATATACGAACTGCAGCCCAAGCATAGCCAGAGAGCCTAAATAAACAACCCGTCGATGTTGTTACACTAGCCAAATAATCACTTAATATGTGAAGTTCTTTATAATACTTCAATATCATTTTTATTATGTAGAGTTCGAGATACTGAGAAGTTTTATTCGATCAGATCACAATTCTGATAGTTATGAACTCAAATTATCATAGTCGGAGCCCCGAGGACTAGAAACCAAAAAAAGCATGAAAGGTTGTACAACGTAAATTGGACCCGGAAAATATAAAGAAAAGTTGATAGTAATTCTGAGGTGACAGCAAGAAAGGAATTATAAAGCCCCCATCCTGCAGAAAAAATTAATTAGAACGTAATTGAGTACGGAGAAAATTGATAGGCGAGTGTCATGGCTAGAAAGTAGGGTTGTTAATGGTCGCCTTTTCATGTAGAATGGTTTAGTTATTTTTTTCACGCGAATGGTTTCAATAACCATTCTTTGTCTAGAATGGTTTCTTTCGCTAGGGTTGTTAATGGTCGCCGTAACCAGAAAAAGGCGCCAGTTTATTTCACGTAAAATGGTTTTCAAAACCAGTATTTTTCAGACTGGCGAGCGAAACCAGTTTTTCTATTCAAACTGGTTGACCACGCCAGTGTTTTTTCTTGGAAAATACACTGAAAAACTGGAAAACTGGCGTGGAAAACCAGTTTATAAAAAGGCACTGGCGACCAGAGCCGTTTTATAAACTGGTAATGGTCGTCGTAAAACGCCGTTTTGGCCAGCCTATCTTTCGCCTTGTTCTTTTTTTGCAAAATGTTTTCCCACGCCATTATTTCACTGTTAAATTTTGGAATAATTAATGGAAAAAGGTTGAGAAATGGCGTGGAAAACCATTCTAGAAAATAAAAAGGCGACCTTCGCCATTCTAGAAATAAGGCGAGGCCGCCATCACCATTCTGAAACAAGGCGAAGATCGCCTTAATACGCCTTTTCGTCCACCCTACTAGAAAGAAAATGTGCTCAAAGGCGATGCAATACGAGGTGATTTTGGTGGAAGCGGTGGTGGAATGTTTGGTGGTGCTGGAGGCCATGGAGATGGGTTGCGTGGCTGGGAATAGTTGTATTTGGAGTCGACGATTTCTTCCAGGGATGGTAGTTGGAGTAGGAATAGGTTGGCTGAAAATAGCAGTTAGTAGAGAGGGAGAATAAAGAAAAAGTGGCACCACTGGTCTTGTATTAGTTGTAATCTGTGAGTATTACACGTTGGGATCACCGTCAGGCCAACCTAGGCGTCACGGGGCCAGCTAGAGTGTCCGGACTTGGAAACATAGGCTCGAGGTTGAGTGTATGGACACTCTAGCTGGTTCAAGAGTGAATTTTGCCAAAAATGTATTGAAACATGCGGGTTCCCCTAGAAATCGGCGTGAAATGCCAAATTTTAGTACTGGGATTCTGGAAAAACTACAAAATCGAAAAACAGACCATCATTCCTCTTGTCCAAACTACACATCGCCTCTCCCTTGTCAATGATTTCTTGGGCGAACAATAGATCCTTCCTCTTCAAAACCTTCTCAATCTCCTTCTTCGTCTCCTTGATCAGTCCCATATCATGCTCAATATGCTTCTTATCCAGTTCCATACCTTCCCTTTTGTGCTCCACAAAACTCTCCAAATTCTGAACAGCTTCCAACTTCTTCCGATCGAAATGTTCATGGATCGATGAGACCAGTTTTCGGTAGTCTGTCTCAGTCTTACTAGTACTCTTGATACATCGATCTGCTCTCCTGAGAGCTTTGGACATGTTGGTTTCAGTGCATTGAAGGTTTTGAAGAAGATCCGTCAGGTTGCTTTGGTTATCTTCGATTTTCTCCATGGGAGAAATCATGTTATGGTGTTTGTGATGCTTCTTGGAGCACGAATTGCAGCACAAAGGGCTGGCAGCCTTGCATGTTTTATCTTGGCAGAAGAACTGTGCGATGATGGTTGGATGATTGGGGCACGGAGGGATTTCGATAGGCTTCTCGGATATTGGAACGGATTCATGGTTTGAATTGATTCGGGATGAGTGGATGGAAAGGAAGCAGCTGGAATAAGATAGGTTTTGTGGAAAATGTTTCCAATATTCCTCACCTATCACAAAAATCCACGCCACATGTCTGACAAAATCTTGTTGATTCATGTCTCGAGTTCTCGAAGCACGGAATATCTGGTTCTTCTCTGATTCCGACAGCTCCCATAGCTGGTTTTTCGTCGCCACCCTTTTCCATGATCAACTCGATGATTGCGAAGTTTTTGTGAAGTTTGTCGACTTTCACTGGAAAGAATTGATCATTTGCAAATGCTCACACTAGAGGTACCTTTGGTAGTGATCCTATCAAACGGACAATCAATAGAGAGTATATCAGGAGACATTAGTTGAAGAGTTTCCGCACAGGAGTGACATAAAGTGTGTCCACATCCCGATAAGATTCGAGGAATGTTGCTGTAGATGGTGTCGGAATATTCTTCGTTGCAGATCTTGCACTCGAGAGATACTTGTCTGAAACAGGTGGGATAGTTTGAAAGGGAAGCTAACCCCTAACTTACTTTGAATGCGACAGATTTGTATTACGAGTGAAGGGCAGATCTCCTGAATGCTCAATTGGAGTCACTTCATCCAGATTGTCCACCATCTGCACCGTGATATACACTGTGGGTGCTTGACGCATCGGGTCCCTTAATATGATGATTAGTTCTTCATTTATTATGTGTCCATCCGGTTGATAACCGATTGTTATCCGTTCATGACTGCATGTTGTCCCGATTACTGAAATGAAGAATTAGATCCAATCTGTTGAGAGTAAAACCGAGTCCCCGGTTTCGGCTCCGGTACAATTCGCAGTGAGACATTTCGCAACCGTGACATTTCGCAGCCGGACATTTCGCAGCCATACGTTTCGCAGCCGTTTTTTCGCGTTTTTCGGATTTTAATCGAATTTTTTTCGTTCAATTTTTAATTTTCGGTAAAAACTTGGCAACACTATGTAATTTGGTTACAAGAGTGCACAAAAACACGGGAAAATGCCATAATAAGTGTTCAAAGTAGTGCAAAATTTGAAAATTCGCTTAGCTTGACTTCACAGCTATTAATTATCGAAGAGTAACCTCGAAAATATTTCTCAATACAATAAAAAGAAACATTACAACCATTTTACAAATAATTAATAGTTGTGAAGACAAGCTAAGCGAATTTTCAAATTTTCACTACTTCGAACACTTATTTAGGCATTTTTCCGTGTTTTTGTGCAATTTTGTAACGAAATTACTCAGTATTGCCAAGTTTTTACCGATAAAAACTAAAAATTAAACGAAAAAAATTCGATTAAACTCCGAAAAACGCGAAAAAAACGGCTGCGAAACGTCCGGCTGTCCGGCTGCGGAATGTCCCGGCTGCGAAATGTCTCGCTGCGAACTGTCCCGGAGCCCCGGTTTCCCAACCGCTTTGAATTAGTCCCCGTCTCACCTTCATCAACACGAATTTTGAAGCACCTCGCTGGCAGATTATGATCTATGAACGGCCCTATACCGTGATCAAGCCAATCCACATCGATAGTTTGCGTGGTAGGAGTGTTCTTTTTGAATTTTATTGTTTTCCGAATTTCCGAAACGGAAGTCATGCTGGAAGAAAAAAATTGGTTCTATTCGACCTTTTCAGTGAGTTTATGCGCTTTTTTCCAGCCTTTATTAGCGTTTTTACGGAATTTGTGTCAAATTCCTAAAATCAAATTTCAAAAAATTTGGCTCTACTTGAGTTGAGCTCGAAAAGTAAGCTAGCTGTAGACACGGATGAGAATGAAAAAAAATCAAATATCGACTACACTCATCCGAAAACTCGCAACCAGAAAAGCTTTCGTGAAACCTTCTGCCTTCAATCATCTGATACTTTTTACGGTTTTTTCCGTTTGAAGTTCAAATTTTAGTTTTATTTCTGTCGATTTGTTATGGATTTCAGTAGTGTTAAGATCAATATTTTTTCACGCCATGCCGATTTTTTTCCACAGATTTTATCGCTGTGACTATCTCCAGTGCGGCAATTGCCGTTCCGCAGAGTAATGGGCGGGGGATGTTTCTTTCTGACCTAAATTCTTCAATTTCCTGAGTAGTAGGCAAGGATCGTCAGTTTATTCCCTTCATGTACCCTTAGGATTTGGGTGCCCCTGTATCTCATGATTTTCTATAATTGCAAAGTATTTTTTACTATTTTGAACAGCCGAGTGATCCAAAAATATTTCGTTTGTACTCGGATTTGGTTCCTAGTGAGGTAGGTTATACTTTTTCTAAAAATTAAACTAGTTGGTGATTCAATTTTTAAAGAAGGAAAAAGCTCAAGCTTGGAGCTTGGAGTGGATCCTGGCACCCAGTTACACACTGACCAAGATTTGAAACAAATTTCCGAACACTGGAAGGATTACCACATTTGTGTCTGGTCTCAACTGCCGGGAGTAGACGGGACAAAAAATAGGGTTTGAAGAAAACAAGGGAGCCCGTGGTTTCATCTCTCTCTATTTCGCACCGAAGACCAATACGAATTCTTCATACCAACTTATGGCACAGTCAATAATCATCGATTCTGCTACAAATGCCACAAGCTATTGAGCCTTTTTCGATTGATCTCTCCACGATCTCCCTATCGCGAATGCAAATCGACGATCAAAGTTCCAAACCCTAATTCGATTGCACTTCACCGTAAGACCCAAACCGGTATTGTCCCTATAAAAGATGTAGCAGAATCACGTTAACCTCACTTGTCTCAACCACTCCAATTTCCATTCCCTGCCTTCCGCCCTTTCATCCTATTCGTTCCCACATTCTATTCTTTATTTCATTCTTTTATTATAATAAATATTCTATCAACACACTCACCCACTGAACCCATTCTGCTTACTCCCATCAAATATACTCAATACAATTAAAATTAATTGTGCATTACCCGTGCATTTTTTTATTGTATGAAAACTTATGTGAAATCTCAATAAATGCATTTCTACCACTAACAAAACCAACTAAACTTTTTCTGGAACCGAATCATCAAAAACTGGGGAAATGCCTCGAGGTTCAGGGGACCTGACTGGTGAAATTGGAAAAATTTTCGGAATAGGAGAAAAATATGAAAAAAAATTTACTGATAAGGTGATAAGGTGATAACGATCAACCGTAATCCTCCTTCCCCTCTTCACGCACCATTGCGCATCCTCCCGCCTCGCGGAACAGCAATTACCGCGCTGGAGGCAGTCACAAAAAATCTGGCTCCTGACACTACTAATTTCTCGTGCGGAGGGAAAATAAGAAAAATCCCTGATAAATTCTGAAAAAACTGCCAAAAATCATTAGGCCAACAGTCGAACAAAGCTCAAAATATGTTTAGAAAAAACCTGCGAACCCAAAAATGAATGAGAAGAACACCCGAATGGAGGAAAGGTCAGACCACCCGTCGATAAGGGGACCACTTCTCCCCTGTTCCGTGCGGCAACGGCATCAGAAACCGTGCGGTCCAATTGCAAGGAGGCGGACTCCGTGAAGATGTTCCGTTGGGTCCAGCCATCTGTCACGAAGAAATGAGTGACGAACACTGGGTAGAAGGGTGTTCGTGGCACCCTCTTTTTAGTAGGGGTCAGCATTCCTCGTTAATTGTTTACGGATAGGAGAGCCTGGTGTTTTCGGTGCCGCAAATATCTCACAGCAGGGAAATGTCGAATGGAATTTAACCAGAAAAAGGTATCTGACGGAGCAGCTGGAGAGGAAAGGTCGAAATGATGAACAGCTTTGAATTTTTTTTAAATTCAGCTCTCGGTTATGGTTTTTGGACGGTACTGTATGTAGATTTCGCGACGCATAGCGCGTTCCCTCGATGAAAAAAAAATTGAATCAGCCTTATCAGGAACAAAAATGTAAAAAAAAAGTACAATTTAAAAACGGACCCGGAAAAGGGCTGACAGCAAAAAGGAAATTAGGGCGAAAAAATAATTTGAAATATAATTGAGGACAGAGAGACCCACTAAATAATGATGAACAACTCAAGAAAATGTGCTCAAAATCGGTGAAGTACAAAATGATTTTGGTGGAGGCGCTGGTGGAACTTCTGGTGGAGCTGGAGCCCGATGAGATGGGATAGGGGGCTTGGATGAGCCGATGATTTCTTCCAGAGACGGCAGGGAAAGCTGGATCAAGTTGGCTGGAAAAATCTGTTGGTTGAGAAAAACACACTCCTAATTGTTCATTCTAAAACAAACCTTCTTTTCTATCGTCCAAACTTCGAATCGCCTTCCCTTTGTTAATGATTTCCTGTGCAAACAATAGATCCTTCCTCTTCAAAACCTTCTTAATCTCCTTTTTCGTCTCCTTGATCAATTCCATATCATGCTCGATATTCCTTTTATCCGCCTCCATACCCTCTCTTTTGTGATCCACATAACTATCCAAATTCTGAACAGCTTCCTTCTTCTTCTGATTGAAATGTTCATGGATCGATGAAACCATATTCTGATAGTCGGTCCCAGTCTTGCTAGTACTTTTTATGCATCGATCTGCTTCCTTGAGAGCTTCAGACACCATAATTTCAGTGAATTGAAGGTTTTGAAGAAGATCCGTCAGATTTCTCTGGTTATCTTTGATTTTCTCTGCGGGAGTGACCATATCATGATGCTTGTGATTCTTCTTGTAACATTTATTGCAGCACAATGGGCTGGTAGCCTTGCACTTTTTGTCCTGACAGAAGTATTCAGCAATTTTGTCCGGATTGTTAGGGCAATATGGAATTTCGACAGGTTTTTCGGAGATCAAAATGGAGAGATGCTCGGAAAAGATTCGGGCAGTGTGGATCGAGCGGAAACAACTGAAATAGACTCGTATAACTAGAATTTTTCCTGTTTTTTGGCCAGTTTTTATTGATAGAATGAGATTGATGTCTGGCTGGCCGAATGAGAATGATAGCCTCGTTAAAATAAGCTAAAATCATGGACTTAAGTTGATTCTCCTTACCTATCACAGTAATCTTCAGCACATGATAGACAATATCTGACCGCTTCGTGCTTTGGATTCTCATAACAAGGCAGAATCGGATCCTCATCAATTCCGACGGATCCCATCTTCTCAGTCAACTTTTCCTCGTCACTCCTCTTTCTGATCAAGTCAATGATTGCAAAGTTTTTACAAAGCTTCTCGACTTTTACTGAAATATGGAATGGTTTTAACTGCATTTTCACTGAAATCATTTTGAGTTATTGAAGACAGCAAAGTTTACCTTTGGTAGTAATTCTATCAATTGTGCATTTAATAGAGAGCTTATCGGGAGACATTCTCTGAATAGTTTCAGCGCAGGAGTGGCATAAAGTGTGACCGCATTCGGTTAAAATTCGAGGGATGCAACTGGGGTTGGTGTCGGAATATGCTTGGCAGCAGACCTCGCACTCGAGGGATACTTTTCTGGAATTGGAGATATAAGAGGTAAGATAGTCTGAAACAGTGATGAAAAACTTGATAAATATTGATTTTATGAGCAACAGAGAAGATGTTTTTCATCTCTTGATATGTCAGATGAAAAAAGTCCTAACTTACTTTAAATGCGACAAACTTGGATCAAGAGAGATGTCCCCATATCCTGGAAGACGACTTGGAATCTCTCCATCCTCCTCCGTGTCTACCAACTCCACTACATATCTTACAGTAGGTGCTCGACGCATCTTGTCGGTCAATATAATGAGTATTTCGTCATAGATTCTTCTCTCTTCATGTTCAACCGGTTGATAACTGACCGTTAACCGTCGGATTGCGCGGGTTCTTCCCATAACTGAAATGAAGAAGGAAGTCAAGTCAAAAAGCCGGGCTGACGAATTGTCCGGCTCGCTCGGACCTTTTTGCAGCTGACACAGAATCTTCAACTTTATTTCCGGCAAAAAAAGTTTTTTCCTTAATATTTTTGGGGAAAATCAAAAGTTATTTCGAAAAGTTTTCAAAACCTTATAACTATTCGATCAACTCTGGCTCCCACTTTCTCTAAACCGTCTCACCTTCATCGTCACGGAACGTGAAGCACGTCTTCGGCAGACACTCGGATATCCATACCCCTGAACTGTGATCAAGCCAATCCACATCGATGGTTTTCGTGCTAGGAACGTTCTTGTTGAATTTCATAGTTCTATGTATTTGCATAAATGATTGTGTCATTCTGAAAGAGAACATATTGTTTGAAAAATGGTTTGCGAATTAAGAAACGCAATTCCAAAAAAATTCCAACTAAAAAAAAAAGAAAATAAAAACCTTGATAAATGCTAAAAAATTTGCCTAAATCATTATGGCCGACAATCGAACAGAGCCGAAAAACTGTTAAGAAAGGGCTTACAAACCAAATAAAAGAAGAACACCCGAATGGAGGAAAGGTCAGACCACCCGTCAATAAGGGGCCACTTTCCCCTATGCCGTGGGACAACGACATCGGAAACCGTGCGGTCCAATTGCAAGAGGGCGGACTCCGTGAAGATGTTCGGTTGGGTCCAGCCATTTGTCACGAAGAAATGGGTGGCGAGCACTGGATAGAAGAGTATTCGTGGCCTCCTCTTTTTGGTAGAGGTCATTAATGTTTGCGGATAGGAGATCTCGGTGTTTCTAGACAAATTTGCAGCTGGGAAACGTCGAATGGGATTGGAAAAATAGTATCTGCTGGGAAAGAAAAAAAAAAATTATGCACAGACTTGAATTTTTTCGTGCCTGCCGGATCAGAATTTTCAAAAAATACAGCTCTCGGTCATGGTTGTTGCAAGGTACTGTATATAGATTTCGCGATGCTTAGCACATTTTATCGATGAAAAAAAAAATTTAAATCCGCCGAAATAAGACCAAAAATGGTAAAAAAAGAAAAAAGTACAATGTAAAAACGGACCCGAAGAATATCAAGAAAGGCTGAAGGTAAGTCTGGACTGACAGCAAAAAGGGTATTAGGCAGAAAAAATAGGTTGAAATGTTATTTGAACAATCGAAAAATGATAGACCAAGGCAGCCAACTCAAGAAAATGTGCTCAAAATTGGCGAAGCACGAAAAGATCGTGGTGGAGGCGGTGGTGGAACTTTTGGTGGAGTTGGAGTCCGATGAGATGGAATAGGAGGCTTGGATGAGCCGATGATTTCTTCCAGGGATGGCAGGGAAAGCTGGACCAAGTTGGCTGGAAAAAAATCAGTTGGTTGAGAGAGAAAATTGTATAAAACAGACTCTGAAATGCTGAAATTTAGTACTGGGATACCGAAAAATTAAAAATTATTCATTCCAAAACATACCTTCTTTTCTATCCTCCAAACTACGCACCGCCTCTCCCTTGTCAATGATTTCTTGGGCGAACAATAGATCCTTCCTCTTCAAGACCTTCTCAATTTCCTTCTTTGTCTCCTTGATCAGTCCCATATCATACTCAATATGTTTCTTATCCAACTCCATACCCTCTCTTTTATGCTCCACATAACTATCCAAATTCTGAATAGCTTCATCCTTATTCCGATTGAAATGTTCATGAATCAATGAAACCATTTTCCGATAGTCGGTCCCAGTCTTGCTAGTACTTTTTATGCATCGATCTGCTTCCTTGAGAGCTTCAGACACCATAATTTCAGTGAATCGAAGGCTTCGAAGAAGACCCGTTAGCTTGATATGGTTTACGTCGATTTTCTCTGCAGGAGTGACCATGTCATGATGTTTGTGATGCTTCTTGTAGCATTTTCTGCAGCACAAAGGGCTGGCAGCCTTGCACTTTTTGTCTTGACAAAAGTATTCAGCAATTTTGTCCGGATTATTAGGGCAATTTGGAATTTCAACTGGTTTTTCGGAGATCGGAATTGATTGGTGACCGGAGAGGATTTTTGAAGAGTGGACTGAGAGGAAGCAGCTGAAACAGACTTGTATAACAATGGCACATAGGCCCCGGCGCTTGAAGGCAACCAGAGTCGACGCGCTTTCCCTGCCGCCTAGCGTAGCTGGTAGCGCTTTTGCTGTTCAGCCAAATGGACCCTAGGTTCAAATCCAACGGAGGTATCTACTGTCAAATTTTCAGAGAAATTATTTTTTTTGAGTTTCCTCCTTTAAGTTAATTCTCCTTACCTATCACAGTAGTCCGCAGGACACGATGGACAATATCTGGTCGCTTCGTGCCTTGGATTCTCATAACATGGCAGAATCGGATCCACATAAATTCCGACAGCTCCCATCTTCTCAGCCAACTTTTCCTCGTCACTCCTGTCCCGGATCAAGTCAATAAGGGCGAAGTTTTTGTGAAGCTTCTCGACTTTTACTGAAATATGGACAATGATAAGGTTTCAACCACATTGTTGATAAAAGTACAGACAGGTTATTCGGTTTTTCATTACCAGAAAATAGCACTTTAAAGGAGGGGGGAACTCAAAAAAAAAACATTTTCCCAGATATTATAAATTCATGTACCTCAGGTGGGTTTGAACTCGGGGTCGGTCTGACAGACCACCAAAATAGCTGCCGACTGCGCTATGCGGCCGAAAAAGCGCCCTGTCTCTACTTGTCTACAAGAGACTGCGCCCTTTTTTTCCCCCTTAAAATTCCCCATGCATTGATGAAGCTGTCATTTTAAGCTATTGGAGACAGTAAAGTTTACCTTTCGTAACAATTCTATCAATCGGGCATTTAATAGAGATCTGATCGGGAGACATTTTCTGAATAGTTTCAGCGCAGGAGTGACATAAAGTGTGACCGCATTCGGTTAAAATTCGAGGGATGCGACTAGAGATGGTGTCGGAATAGTGCTCGCCACAGATTTGGCACTCGATGGATGCTTGTCTGAAATTGGGAAACAATGGTAAAAAATTGGATAGAATTCGAGATCAATTGTGATAAAAAACTTACTTTGAATGTGACAAACTTGAGGCATGAGTAAAGGGCAGATCTCCCCAAAGACCACTTGGACGCGCTCCATCCTTCTCCTCCTCCTCTACCACTTCCACCTGGAAAATTCTCGTAGGCGCTTCATTCAAATTGTCCGTCAATAAGATTCTAAGTCCTTCATCGTACAGACGTCCATTTGGTTCATAACTGATCGTTATCCGTTGATTTCCGGATGAGTTATCAGTCTCTGGAATGGATAATAAGATAACATTTTTTGAGTTAAAGGATTCTAGAATTAATATGTCTCACCTTCATCAACATTAAACCACCCTTCTGGCAGATTATGAGACATCAATGCTCCTAAACTGTGACGAATCCAATCCACATTAATGGTTTGAGTGGCCGGAGTGTTTTTCTTGAATTTCATAAATTTCCGAATTTTGTATGATGGTGGCATCCTTAAAAAATGAACTTTGTCCGCAAAGAAATGTGCAAATAATAAAAACAAAGGCAGTCACGGCACGGATAAACGCGCGTGTGAAACAACTATGACGCAGCCGAATTCTCTAGCATTGTTTTGATTTTATTGCATGAAAAGATGTATTTGAAAACGCTAAATCCGGAAACATTGATTTTGATAGGGCTTCATTATTTAGTTTTTGAGATAATAATTGTTGAAAACATCGATTTTCCGTTGAGTTTTTGTGTTTTTTTGTTACAAATAGCGCATTATCTCAAAAACTAAGTAATGAACCCCTCTCAAAACCATATTTTTCGAGTTCAGCGTGTTCTAATACATCTTTTCATGTCAAAAAATCAGAAAAACCATAGAAAAGTCGGTTGTTTCATAATTGTTTCGTGCCCGATGTCGACGGGCCGGGAAAGAAATATGCAAATAATAAAAAACAAGGGCAGTCAAACCACCCGTCAATAAAGGGCCATTCCTCCCCTATGCTGTGCGACAACGGCATCGGAAACCGTGCGGTCCTATTGCGGGGGGCGGAGATGTTCCGTTGGGTCCAACCGTCTGTCACGAAGAACCAGGAGGCAAACAATGGGGAAAGAGTCTGCGTGGCACCCTCTTTTTGGTCCATATCTTGCGCGGTCCTTCGTTATTGTTGTGTTGATTAGCTTAGCTTGCTGGTTTGGAGAGACTTTTGAAACTCGAAACTCGGAAAACGAATGAGTCTAGGGCCTGAACTTCTGCCTAGAGCCTACATTTACAGGCTGTTCATGCTGTTATATCAATTTTCTTCATGATTTACAAGTTTTTTACAGAGAAATTTTATTCGACGAACTTTTGTCATCAATTTTACTTGTCTCATCTAGAACCTGACGTATCAGTAACACACACGAAAAAAAAAGCGTTTACAACGTAAAAATGGACCCGAAAGTTAACAAACATGATTTTTTTCTAACAAAAAACGAAATCATTTTGGTTTGAACCAGGTCCTATAGTTGATAAGTTGCCTTGCTATCCTTACTGGCTTGGCGATTTTGGGTGTTGAGTGGACGATTTCTTGGATAGTCGGCATGGGGATAGGGACCACAGTGGCTGAAAATATACAATCAGAAAAACGTGTTTATTCTGATTACGGTAGAATTACGGTAGTCAAAGTAGACTCTATTGGCATTCGCTCTTTACCTCCCAGAAAAGGGAGTTACCTTCTAGAACATTCTGTCCATATATGATGATTTTGATGGGAACTCAAAGATTCAAAGATTTTGGCGGGAATCGAAAAATTCAAAAATTTTGCCGGGAAGTCAAAAATTCGAAAATTTTGGCGGATATTCAAAAACTCAAAATTCTTAGCCGGAATTCAAAAGTTCAAAGATCTAAGCTGGAATTCTAAAAATGAAAATTCCTAGCCGGAATTGAAAATTGAAATTTTCGGCGGAAATTCAAAAATTCAAAAATTTTGGCGGGAATCTAAAAATTCAAAGCGACTAATTGAAGGTAATAAAGTTCTCAATGGTATTCCCCACTTACCTTCCTTACACAATGCCTCTCCTTTCTCAACAATTTTTTGACTGAGCAATAAAGATGTATCCCTCTTCTCCAAAATGTCCTCAATTTCTTTCTTTGTTTCCCTTATCTTCTCCAAATCACGCTCAATTTTGATTTCCGTGGATACTTCTTCATATTCAGAGTCACTTCTGCTTAAACTTTCCACGTTTTGTTTTGCCTGTTGAAGAGCTTCTTCCTTTTTTCCTTCAGTCCAACTCAGGGTTGCAAGAAGTTTCAATAGTTGACGTTCATTCTGTTCGGCTTTCTCTTCAATCGGAACTGTAGTATGATTCTCGTGAAGGCTTTGCATGCAAGTATTGCAACAGAGAGGGGTAGAGGCTTTGCATTCTTTGTCATTGCAGAAATGAAACACAATGTTATTCGAATGCATTGAGCATTTTGGAAGTCGGAATCGTCGATGGGAGACTGAATAGGATTGATGGCTGGAGAGGATTTTGGACGAGTGGACTGAGAGGAAGCAGCTGAAATGAGAGATGTTTTTGTTGTGTTTTTTTGCATGTAGTATCGATGGGAGCCCAATAGAACACAAAAAAGATTAAGATTACTGTAGGATAACGGTAGATACAGTGAGCCTGGAACTCAAATGGCAAGTGCTAGAAGTCACCTCTCAGAACATTCTGTTTACATACGATAGCTTTAGCAGGAAATCAAAAATCAATTTTTTTGGCGGAAATTGGGCAATATAAGAATTAGCACTCATAGTTAGCACTCATAGATTAGCACTCATAGTTATAGCGATGTCATTAGGAACTCTAGAAATGGCTGGAACTTGGAACAATAGGCATACAGGGTCCCCTGAGCATGATGGTGCACTTTATTTTTGGATCTACCCCTTTTCCAGGAAGCCACGCCCTCTTTCAGTCGAAAAGTAAACTTTTTTCCCCGAAAAGCTATTTATCTTTACTTTTCAGAAGTCATTGGACTGATCCGGGCTCGCTTCGAAGTTCAAATTGTGAGCAGTACAGCGAATCAATTCGTAGATTTCGGCGAGTTCTACAATCTTAAGACATAACTGGTCTGCAAAAAAACATCGGAAGGAACAAGGTAAGCCGGGCTGACCGGGGCCGAGTCGAACCGCCCTTCTAGAAATTTTTTCCAGAAATCTATATTTTTGGAGTGAAGACTTATGGAATAATCACAAAATTATCTCCTACAACATGTCAAAAAATTCGGGACTCTTTGTTTTTAAAAATAATAAAATTTAACTTAATGAGGATTGACTTGTTGAAAAAGGGGCGGAGCCAGAAACTAAAAATACCATAATGTTCCACGAGTCTGTTTCGCCCTCTCCATTGGGAATCCGCCCATTTCAGCACCCCCTCAGCACTCTTCCTTACCTATCACAAAAATCCGCATCGCATTTTCTACAATATTTCGTCGACTCGTGCTTTTCATTCTCATAACATGGATAAACAGGATCCTCACAAATTTTGATATCATTCACTTTTGAAGTCAGTTTTGCCGCATCTCCTCTTTCCTCAATCAAGTCGAGAATGGCAAAGTTTCTTGGAAGATTCTCGGCTTTCACTGAAACATTCAAAGGGTTCTCAAGAAATCGAAAAAAACGGTACTGTTTGTGACGGTTCTGTCGAAAGGGCAGGCGATAGCGAGTTGGTTGAAAGTCATTTTTTGAATGGTTACAGCACAATTGTGGCAAATTGTATGTCCACATGCAGGTAGGATACGGGGGAGACTGCTCGGGATGTGATCGGAGAATGGAGCCAAGCAGACCTTGCAGTCGAGGGATTCTTGTCTGGAAAATTGGATGTAAGAGTTTTCAGTGGAGCGCACATGTCCGACTGTGCTCTTCCTTCAAGATCAAAATTGTGGGCTCACAAGCATGTCAAAATGTAGATCTCGGTGAATTCTACGCGTCTGGAAACCTAGAATCATTGCTATACGGGCTCGAGGGTCAGGCAGGCCGAACTCTGCCCTTTCTCAGAGCTACTCGCCATATTAGTTGCCGATTATCTGCCTATTCTCGCGCACGAGCTACCCTAGGGGGTAATGAGCTTATCGAAAAGTAGGTATAAGTGAGTACAACGCATCTGGAAGCGAATAATAACCGTCAGACCAGGGCTGCACAATTGCGGGCACGTGCATCTGAGCCCGGACCGGTCCTGAGTTGGTCTGACGGTGAATCTGAGCATTCAGGCTTGAAGAAATCACAAAGATCTAGATTTTGCTATGTTTTGAGACCAAAATTTCGATTTTGAAGAAATTTGGACAGGTATGTCGAACTCACTTTACTGATGTTAAACGAGTAGCCCTCGGATTTTCAGGAAGACCATAAAGATCGTACTCCAAGTTATCCACCATTTTAACTTTGACAGTCAGCTTTGAAACACAATTCGTTTTATCCGAATACGTCATATTCAGTTCATACTCTTCATACTTTTCAGGTGCCATGGGAGGTTCATAAAAAATCTTCACAAGACATCGTTCTCGAGTGAGACCTGGAAATACGTATAAGTTAGTTCCAGTCGTCCCCCACAAGTAGGCCTAAAAAGATGACCTAAAACGTGTCTAAAATCTCGAAAAATCAGAGAGTTCAGACTCGAAATGAGTTGTTTTTGACTAATAATCGCATAATATTGAAAAAAATTACTTGTACTGGAAAAAATTTCAAAGCACGCCGGCAAATTATGGTTGATGATCACCGCTGAACTGAAATCATTCCATCTCACATCGAACGTTTCCATACCAATAACGTCTTTTTTGAATTCAATCACTCTTGTAGATACACGTATTGTGGAAGGTGTCATTTTTCTGATGGGTCTGAATAGAGGATTTTCGTGTCTAATTTTGTGTGCGGCATCATGATAACTCATCGCTACGACACTTGGCTCTGATTTTCTGCGTGTACAGTACTTGCAGTGCGTAGTATCATAATGACGAGTTCTCATGGTGCTGCAAAGTCCTAATAAAAATAAGTATTGCGGAATAATCAATAGGTGCAAAACGTCCGCACAGAAAGGTATTGCATACCGCGCGGAATACTTGCGGTGTCACTATTTGCCGGGTAGGATGTCCGAGACACACGTATTTTGCATTGCCCTTCTTCCTCTCTCTCTCTCTCTTTCTTTTTCTCTCTCTCTCTCTCTCGGTAGAATATTGGAAAGAGAGAGAGAAAGGGAGAGTGAGAGAGATAGAGGAAGAAAGAGAGGTGTAGTGGTCAACCAGTATTGAGGATGGTGGTCCGCAGTCTGTACGGGGATGTTTGGCCATACATGGAGGATTACGTAAGAAGGCTTTGTAATTCTGTCTGACCGTGATCAACCTAGTATTTGCGAAGATGTTAGAGTTGACAGAGCTCAATAGGAGAACTCAGGAGAACACCGCGCCCCATTGATAGCGCCGTTTTGAGAGTTAGAAATTTTATTCGACAGAGACGAATTTCAGCAATCAATTTGAGCCATCAAAGCTAGAAAATAGGTAGGACAAAACTTATACACGTAAAAAATGAACCCGAAAGTTAAAAAACATGAATTGGAAACCCAATAGCTTGCTTTCAAACAAAGTAATTATAAAGAAATTGATAGCCATATCAAGAAAGCAAACATGTAATTATTATGACCCGAACCAGGTCTTTGGCGAGAGAACTCTACGTGCAGTTCTTGGTGTCATTGCAGATTGTGAGTTGACGATTTCTTGGAGACTCGGCATGGAGAATGGGACCACCTTTCCTGAAAATAATGAGTGATATTTGGCGGATGAACTATTTTTGGCCGGGTATCTTACCTTCCTTACACAATGCTTCTCCATTCTTCACAATTTCTTGTGTGAACAATAGTGTATCCTTTCTCTCCAAAACCTTCTCAATGTCCTTCTTTGCCTCTTTAATCTGTTCCAAATCACTCTGAATGTCTTTCTCAACCTTCTCCAAACACTCCTTCTTCGATTTCAATAAATCATCCAATTTCTTGATAGCTTCCTCGGTTTTCTGTTCAAAATGCAGTTTGATCGTCGTGACCAATCTTTGATATTCATTGCTATTATTGTTGAGACATTTCACATTTTTTTCAGCTGTTTGCAAAGATTTTTTCATGTTCTCCTCAGTCGAATTCAGAGTTTTAAGAAGTTTCGTTAGTTGATGTTCGTTGTCTTCGGCTCTTTTTTCGACTGGAATTGTAGAATGGTTTTCATGAAGGCTTTCAATGCATGTATTGCAACAGAGCGGAGTAGATGCTTTGCACTTCTTTTCAATGCAAAAGTGAGAAATGAATTGATTCGAGTGATCTGAGCACTTCAGAAGTCGGAAACGTCGATGGGAGACTGAATCGAATTGGTGACTGGAGAAGATTTTCGATGAGTGGGCTGAGAGGAAGCAGCTGAAAGATAGATGTTTTCGTCGGAGTCAAGGAGCAGTCATGATTTCAAAATTTCCAAAATGAAAAATCCGACATTTCACCGATTTCACCCTGGTCTTCGGTTCTCTGCATCTGCCCCCTTTGAGCAACCGCTCTAATACACTTCAAAATGAAAATATAAAAAAAAAAAAAACAAAAAAGGGCATAATTAGAAACGAATTGCCTAGCGACCAACCTAAATGTCATCAGAATCCGTCTGATTATGAAGAAAGTTATGAAGGAAATTACTCACTTATCACAGAAATCCACTTCGCATGTCTTACAATACTTCGTTGACTCGTGCTTCGGATTCTCATAACATGGATTAATTGGATCCTCACAAATTTCGGCAGCTTTCTTTTTTTCAGCTAGTTCCGCCCTTTCGCCTCTTTCACGGATCAATTCGACGATGGCGAAGTTTCTAGGAAGATTTGCGGCGATCACTGAAAAAAATTGAAGGGTTTTCTGGAATTCAAAAAAGTTAGGTAGTACCGTTTGTGACGGTTCTGTCGAATGGGCAGGCAATAGAAAGTTTGTTGGTTGACTGCTTTTGAAGAGTGAGGGCACAAGTGTGGCAGATGGTATGCCCACATGCGGGAAGGATCCGGGGGACATTGCCTTGGATGTTATCAGAGAATGGAGCCACGCAGACTTTGCATTCAAGCGATTCGTCACTGGAAAATGAAATGGCGTGAGAATGGCTCTAACAGTGTGTGCTCCCGGGAATCCAGTTCCCGGGTGGAAATTTCAAGTCCCGTCCCGGAATTCCCGGGACAGGAACGGGAATCCTGGGGCATATTTTGACCAAAAAGCGATTTTCGCAAACTTACTTTGCTATTTCCGGAAAAACACGAATAACATTTAGATCTTGCGCTTCCGTTTGCAAGTTATCCACCATTTTCACTTTGAAAATCAGTATTGGAATCTTACTTGATATTTCCGAAAATATGATGTTCATTTTATATCCATCAAACGTTGCAGGTGCATCGGTGGAATCATATGAAACTTTTACAAGAGATAAATTCTGAAGGGGACCTGGAAACCCGAAAAAGCTTAGTTCCAATTATCGCTACAAAAAAACTCACTTGAAGCGGAAAGAATTTGGAAGCATGGTGGTAAATCATGGGTAGTGCTCACACCTTTGCTGAAATTGTTCCATTTTACTTCGAAGACTTCTTCCCTAGAGACGTCCTTTTTGAATTGAATCTCTTTTGTAGATAATGTGCACATTTGTTGCAAGGTCTGAAAAGGAAAACTTTGTGCTTAATTTTTGTGCGGTGTCATGGAAATTCATGACACCGTTTCAACACATCTAAAAAAAGCTAAACAACGCTTAACAATGAGTTCTCAGGGAATTTCTGGCAAAACGCCCGTGAATTCAGGCGCTTTGCCCGCGTATGTTCGGCAAGGCGGCCAAACTCACTGCCGCTTCGCCCATTTTGACAACGTTTCGCCGAAAATGTGGGAAACCGTACTCTTGCCCCACGGCGTTTCTCCCAATCCAAAGGAATTCTGCCCAACCCGAAAGCAAAACGCGGGCGGGTCGCCCAACCCACGGAAGGAATTCCCTGAGTTCTCATGATACTGCAAAGCCATTTTAAAAGAAAAATGCGTGTTGGGACAAAATCAATAGACTGTCCTCCTCGCAAAACGTCCGCGCGGAAACGGCATCGGAAACTGTGCGGACCACTTGCACTGTTTGCCGGGTAGGATGCGTTCTTCTCTTTTCCCACTCGGTACAAGATAGGAGAGAAAGAAAAAGAGAGAGAGAGAAATAGGGAGAGAAGTGTAGAGGTCAACCGGTATTAAGGGATGGTGGTCCGCAGTCTCTACAAGGGGTTTGCCACAGAGAGGTATTGAGAGGGAGGATTACGCAAGAAGGCTATGTAATTCTGTGTGACAGTCAACATAGTATCTGCAGGAATAAGAGAATTGATAAAACTTATTAGGAGAATTCCGCAGAACACATCGTGCCTCATTGATAACGCCGCATGGAAAAGGTTAGGCCGACATGGAAGACTTTATCAATGGGGCGCGAAGCGATTTGCTGTATTTTCCTAAACCATGTCAAGTTTTTTTTACATTGCTTGGATACAGGTCGTATTATAGAGATTTTGAGATGCTTTGAGATTTTATTTGATAGAGACAAAGTTCAAGAGTTAATTCAAGCCATCTTAGCTAGAAAAGAGGTAGGACAAAAAATGATACAACGTAAAAATGAGCCCGAAAGGTGAAAAACATGAATTGAACAACCAATAGCATCAAACAAAGTCATTATAATGCAAACTGATTACCATATCAATCTGGACGCAAAATTCGTAATTATTATGACCCAAACCAGGTCCTAGGCGATAGAACTCTACGTGGTGTTGTTGGTGTCTTTGGAAGTGATGAGTTGACGATTTCTTGGAGTCTTGGCATGCGGAATGGCACCACATTGACTGAAAATGAGTCACTGTAAGGTTACGGTAATTATAGTAAGCTGAAGACTTGTCAAGTGCTCTAGGAGATACCTTCCGGAACATTCCAGAACATTGGCGTGAATTCAAAAAATAAAAAAATTTGGTGGGAATTCAAAATTTCAAAAGTCATCGAAGAGTGCAGCGACGAATATCGGTTGGTTTGAGCTAACTCTCTAAGTTCTCAAAAGCATTTTGACCATGCCTGTTTCACATTAATGCATTTTTTTCTCACCTTCTTTACACATTGCCTCCCCTTTCTCAACAATTTCTGGAGCGAACAACAACGTATCCTTTCGTTCCAAAACCTTTTCGATTTCCTTCTTTGCCTGCCTAATTTCTTCCAGATCACGCTCAACGTCTTTCTCAACCTTCATCAAACCGTGCTTCTTTGAATCCAATAAACTATTCAATCGTTCAATAGCTTCCTCGGTTTTTTGTTCAAAATGCAGTTCGATCGTCATGATCATCCCTTGATATTTCTCTTTTGCTTGTTCGAGGGATTCACTCATTTTCTCTTCAGTCGAATTCAGAGTTTCAAGAAGCTTCGTTAGTTGATGTTCGCTGTCTTCAGCTTTCTTTTCAATGGGGATCATAGTATGATTCTCGTGAAGGCTTTCAATGCATGTATTGCAACAGAGAGGGGTGGAGGCTTCGCATTTCTTCTCAATGCAGAAATGAGAAATACTTTGATTCGAATGATCTGAGCACTTTAGAAGTCGGAATCGTCGATAGGAGACTGAATCGAATTGGTGACTGGAGAAGATTTTGGAGGAGTGGGCTGACTGGAAGCAGCTGAAAAATAGATGTCACACGTATGATTTCATCCGACAATTTCCTGGTTCTACCCCCCTAAAAATTGCTAATCAATCCATCTAAAGTATATCGAAATCCTTTCAGTGGTAGCGTTGCTATGACCTGCTTACGCTAACACAAACACAGGGGAATTTGTTTGCGAAAAATATTTTCAGGACAGAAATCGTGGGCTCACAAACATATCTAAATGTTCTACTCGGAGAACTCGGTGAGTTCTACACGCCTGAAAGCTCATAATCACTGTCACATAATCTAGATTGTCCGGGGTTGGATGCATGGTCCTGGATAGTTCTGCCCAGGTAGGATTGCACCGAATCAGCTAGAGTGTCTAAGGATACAAACCGGGGCTCTGACACTCTCGCTGGCTCCAAGTGGCTTACCGGAGATTAGAGGTTCCTAGATGCTTAGAACTCAACGGGACCTACAGTTTGATACACTTGTGAGCCACTAATTTTGATTTTGAAGAAAGTTATGGAGGAAACTACTTACTTATCACAAAAATCCACTTCGCATGTTTTACAATACTTCGTTGACTCGTGCTTCGGATTCTCATAACATGGATTAATCGGATCCTCACAAATTTCGGCAGCTTTCATTTTTTCAGCTAATTCCGCTCTTTCGCCTCTTTCACGGATCAATTCGACGATGGCAAAGTTTCTAGGAAGTTTTCGGGCTGTCACTGAAACATTTATAAGTACTCAGAGGATCAGAAAAGTTAGGTACTTTTTGTAACAATTCTATCGAAAGGGCAGGCGATAGCGAGTTGATTGGAAGTCATTTTTTGAATGTTTACAGCACAACTGTGGCAAATTGTATGTCCACATGCGGAAAGGATTCGAGGGATGCTGCTTTCGATGTGATCGGAGAATGGGGCCAAGCAGACTTGGCATTCCAGTGATTCTTCTCTGAAAATTTAGGCATACTTGTAAAACCGCCCCGTTAAAAGGCCCTCGAGCCGGGCTCAAAAAGTTCTAGTAAGGCTCGGTCGGGCCCGTCAGAATCATGGCTTTTTTCAGCTAGAAAATTTTTGAACTCACTTTGCTGATTCCAAAAAAAACCGAGTAACATTTAGATCATGTGCTTCTGATTCCAAGTTATTTACCATTTTGCGAAGTCCTTGCAGGGCGTAAAGCCTTAGGCAGAAATCGATAGGATGCCCCGAGTGCTCTCCCCTCCGAGCAAAACGTCCGCGCGGCAACGGCTCGAGAAGCGTGCGCACCCGGGTAGGATGCGTTGTCCTCCTTTTCTCTCTCTTGGTAGAATATAGGAAAGAGAAAACGAGAGAGAGAGAGAGAGAGAGAGAGAGAGAGAGAAGTGTAGAGGGTTTCATTAAGGATGGTGGTCCACGTCCTCTAGAGGGAATTGAAGATGTATTGGGAAGGAAGGACCCGAAAGGAGGAACGAAGCAAGAATTAGGCAGAACGGCGAGTCAGAAAGAACAAAAAAAAAAACCAGTTTTGGGTCCGAGATCACAGGCTCGGATCTATATGCTCGGTAGCTACGGCCGTGCTTGTTCGGCCCAGTTTGGTCTGAGGGGATCTAAGCTTTCCGACGCGTATATTTCACCAAGGCGTACATTTTGATAGATTTTTGAGCCTACAACTCTGAAATTGAACAAAAATTATTGCAGGGCTCTGACCGACATGACCTCCTTTTCAGGCTGTTGATTTTTTTATAATGACCAGCAAATCACTTGATATGTCATGATTTATATAATACTTGGATATAGGTCTCATTATATAGATTTTGAGATGATAAAAAATAAGTTTTATTCGATAGAGCCGAATTTCAGGAATCAATTTGAGCCATCTTAACTAGAAAAGAGGCAGGACAAAAAGTTATACAACGTGAAAAGGAACCCGAAAATTGAAAAACATGAATTGGATAGCTTTCGAACAAAGTAATTATGAGGGAAACCAAAATATGTAACTATTATTTTCCAAACCAGGTCCTAGGCGAGAGAACTCTACGTGGTGTTGTTGGTGTCTTCGGAAGTGGTAAGTCTACGATTTCTTGGAGTCTCGGCATGGGGAATTGAACCACATTGGCTGAAAATATGAAAAAAATATGTCTTCTGGATGTAATATTGTGCCACAAAAACAGCGTGGACCCCCCAATGGTTGCTGTAAGAAGTTTTCAACTGACGAATTATGTAAAAATGCTTCAAGAACAAGTTTTTAATTAAAATTTTCTTCACCTCAACCAGAAACCGAGATATGACGTCTCAAACTCGTGGCATCACTAGAGTAATTACGGTAACTCTCTCAGTTCACAAAAGCATTTTGTCCATATCTGTTCCATATCAACGCAGTTTTTTCTCTTACCTTCTTTACACAATGCCTCTCCTTTCTCAACAATTTCTTGAGTAAACAACGACGTATCCTTTCGTTCCAAGATCTTTTCAATTTCCTTCTTCGCCTCTCTGATCTCTTCCAGATCATGCTCAACGTCTTTCTCAACCTTTGTCAAACCGGTGTCCTTTGATTCCAATAAACTATTCAATCGACCGATAGCTTCCTCGGTTTTCTGTTCAAAATACAGTTTGATTGTTGTGACCAATCCTTGATACTCATCACTATCATTGTTAACAATTTCAACGTTCTTCTTAGCTAGTTCGAGAGATTCATTCATTTTCTCTTCTGTCGAATTTAGAGTTTCAAGAAGTTTTATTAGTTGACGCTCATTCTGTTCGGCTCTCTTTTCAATGGGAACTGTAGTATGATTCTCGTGAAGGCTTTCAATGCAAGTATTGCAACAGAGCGGAGTTGATGCTTCGCATTTCTTCTCAATGCAGAAATAAGAAATACTTTGATTCAAATGATCTGAGCACTTTAGGAGTCGGAATCGTCGATGGGAGACTGAATCGAATTGGTGACTGGAGAAGATTTTGGAGGAGTGGGCTGACTGGAAACAGCTGAAAATAAATGATATTGGTTTTGGTTTTTAGCTAAACTGTAGTAAAGCAGCAGTCATGCTATAAATTCTCTTGTAACCCCCGGTTCATAGACGTTCTGTCGCTACCAGAGTTGCCCGAAAGTGCAAGTTGGAAGTCGGAAATGAAACATTTTGAAGGGAGAGTCGTAAGTGGGAAGCCGGAAGTTGAAATTTTCATTAAAACTATTCGTAATCATTACAACTTACGATTTTTCCAAAAATTTTGCCAGTTTTCCTCATGTTTTGACGAAAAAACTGTATTTCCTAGTTTTTCTTTTGATTTTCCGATTCTTTTTCCCTTCCAACTTCCGCTTAAGAATGTTCGCTTCAAAGAAAGTCAAAAGTAGGCATTTCGGTAACTCTGGTCACTAGGTTCCTCACTTTAATGGCTCGCAGCTCATCTCATCAAAACTTGCAGAACCAAGCAGCCGACATTTTCCTGGTTTAACGCTCTTCGAATTGCCTATCATTTTACATCAAAATCCATCTAGCGGCAGTTCTCCATGACCGGGCTTACATCACAGAGAGAACGAAATAGCAACTGAAACGACGAGAGCCGCAACGGAGCGCGTTTTCTTCTGTTCTTTGTTCATTTCTAACAAGTTTTACGATTTTTCACGCAATATAAGAAATTAAACATGCACGCCATACATGCCTGACCAAGTCCACCGGGCAATTATTTTTTCAAAATCCATCTAAGTCTGGATCACGGTGAGTTCTGCACGTATGACAGCTTAGAGTCACCGTCAGACCAATCTGAAGGCCAGAGCTCAGATACACGGACCCGGTTCGCACAGACCAGGTTGACGTGACGGCTATTCCAAGTGTTATGACATTTAGAACTCACTGAGACATGCATTTTGATACACTTGTGAGCCCCCAATTTTGATTTCGAAGAAAGATATTGAGAACATTACTTACTTATCACAAAAATCCACTTCGCATGTCTTACAATACTTCGTTGACTCGTGCTTTGGATTCTCATAACATGGATTAATTGGATCCTCACAAATTTCGGCAGCTTTCATTTTTTCAGCTAATTCCGCCCTCTCGCCTCTTTCACGGACCAACTCGACAATGGCGAAGTTTCTAGGAAGTTTTGCGGCTTTCACTGAAAAATATAAGTGTTCTAAAAAATCGAAACAAAACTAAGGTACCGTTTGTAACGGTTCTGTCGAATGGGCAGCGGACCGAGAGTTTGTTGGTTGACTGCTTTTGAAGAGTGCGTGCACAGGTGTGGCAGATGGTATGCCCACATGCGGGAAGGATCCGGGGGACTTTGCCTGGGATGTGATCGGAGAATGGGGCCAAGCAGACTTTGCAGTCAAGCGCATCGTCACTGGAAAATGAAATATTCAGTAGAGTCGAGCCTGTCGTGGGAATGGTTCTACCCGTCAGATCAAAAAAACCAACTAGAGTGTCCGGGCCAAGGCTAAGCGTGAAATAGTTTTCAAAGAATCCGTAAAACCGATCGGACAAAAACTCGGAGAAAAAGAATCGAATTTCTCCCTTGAATGCAAAACATCCTACGTTGCAGAAAACTTGTTGAAAAATTTCCAAGAAATTCAGTCAAAATTCGCTCATTTTTCAACTGTTGTGCGTGCCACGAATAATAGTCGATGTTTATAATAGTCAAATATTCCCATACTGGACAATATTTAAAAAAGCTATCGTTGAACTTACTTTGCTGATTTCGAAAAAAAACCGAGTAACATTTAGGTCATGCGCTTCCGATTCCAAGTTATTTACCATTATCACATCGACAATCAATAATGAAATCAGACTAGTTGTATCCGAAAACTTAATGAACATTCCATATTTATCAAACGTCGTTGGTGCTTTGGTGGGATCATAAGACACTTTTGCGAGAGATACCTTTTCATGAAGACCTGGAAACTCAGATAAGCTGTTCTAGTCATCATCGAAACAAAAAAAAACTCACTCGAACCGGAAGAAACTTCAGAAAGGCAAGAGAGACCTGGAAACACGGATAAGTTAGTTCCAATGATTGCAAAAAAACCCTCACTTTTACCGCAAAACAATTTGAAGCACGCCGGTAAATCATGGGTAATGGTCACCTCTGCACTTTTCCATTTCACACCGAACATTTCGGACCCAGCAACGTCCGTTTTGAATTTTATCTCTTTTGTAGATACACGCGTTGGGGGTGGGGAAATATACATTTTTGGAGAGGGTCTGAAAAATGAAGTTTTGTGCTCCAAAATAACTGAAAACTGCTAAACTGCGCTCAAATTGTGCAGTTTTTGCAGTGCGTCAAGCCTTGGGCAGAAATCGATAGGATGCCCAAGGGCTCTCCCCTCCGAGCAAGACGTCCGCGCGGAAACGACATCGTGAAGCGTGCGGACCCAATGCGTTGTCATCCTTTTCTCTCTCGGAAGAATTTAGGAAAAAGAGAGAGAGAGAGAGAAATAGAGTCCTTCATTACGGGTGGTGGTCCACATGCTCTAAATGGGGTTGGCCGCAGAGCGATATGCCGTGACAAGGTTGCCTAATTCTGCCTAGTGGTGGATGGCATGGGAGGGCTGCAGTCACATTTATGACATTATTTTTATTTTTTTGTTCTGGTAGATTCGCGGTTTCTAGAAAAATCTTCCTCTTGACGCCCATGTCAAAAATCGCTACAAAACGAAATATACAAGAAAAAATGTTAGCCATATTGGAAACACAAGCAAAAAAGACAGGAGAGTTTTTACAACGTGAAAATGAACCCGGAAGATGATCGATAAGGAAACACATCAACTTTTGAGCAAACACACTATAGAAGAGAAAACTAAAATACTGGAATGATCATGCCCCAAGTCGCCTAATGAGGGGAGCTCCAAGTCTAAATTCAGGGGTTGGTTGAATTGTAGGATGTTTGGAGGGGGAGCAGCATGTTGGGTTGACGATTTCTTCAAGAGTCGGCATGGAGAACGGCATCAGGTTGGCTGGAAGTAGTAATTATCAGAGGAAGGAAGTAGACCTATTTGGATAAGGACGTTTTACAGAAGAATCTGTCCATATACGATTATTTTGGCGGGAATTCAAAAATTGACTATTTGGGGGGATGGGGTTGAGGAAAGCACTGCCGTCAGGCGGCGCCACCGACTGGTTAGCTCGATTACGGTGATCATTCTTGACCGTAAAAAAACCTAACCGGGCTCGACGGACCAGGCGCGGCCCCCAAGATGTAAATTTTGGTGAGATCTACACGTACACAAACTTGAAATTTCCGTTTTACGAGCACAGACAGCACGGAACTGGTTAGGGTATTCGGGTCCTGGTTTGTGGGTCCAGTTTGGCCTGGCGGTGATTCGAACTTTCAGATGCGTAGAGCTCGACGAGATCTACATTTTAATAGAGCTCACAATTTCGATTTTGAAAAACTTTGAAGTCCCGCCGAACTCGATTGGACATGTACTTGTTTTAGATCACATTACGCTAACTGACTTACTTTTACACAATGTCTTTCCTTTCTGAAGAAGTTCTTGAGTGAACAATGTATCCTTTCTCTTCAACGTCTTCTCGATTTCTTTCTTTATCTCTTCAATTTGTTTCAAATCACGCACAATTTTCTTCTCATCCTTCATCAAACCGTCCGTCTTTGCATCCAATAAACCATCCAATCTCTTATAAGCCTCCTCCGTTTTCTGTTCGAAGTGCTTTTTGATTGCTTTCATCATTTCTTGATATCCAAAAACACTCTTGTTTATACTCTCAAGGTTTCGTTTCGTTTCTCCCAAAGCTTTGTTCAGTTCTCCTTTCGTCGAATTCAGTGTTTTCAGAAGATCCCTCAGGTCACGTTCGTAGCCTTCAGCTATCGTTATAATTGGAACCGTAAGATGGTTTTCATGGAAGTTTTCCTTGCATGTGTTGCAACAAAAAGGAATGGAATTGCATTTCATGTCCTGGCAGATATAAGCAACAATGTTATCCTCATGCATTGGGCATTGTGGAATTTGGAATCGTCTTGGAAGTGGCTCGAACTCGTGGTTGGAGAGGATTTTGGGGGAGTGAACCAACAGGAAGCAGCTGAAAAAAGTTGAACATAAGTAAAGGAGCGGGAATTTGAATTTTCGAATTCTCGCCAAAAATATTTGATTTTTGGATTCTCGCCGGTGATTTTGAATTTCGGATCCCCGCTAAAATGTTTGTTTTTTTCGATTTCCTACCAAAATTTTTGAATTTTTGAATTCCCACTAAAATTTTCAGCTTTCGAATTTCCGTTAAATTCCGACTGAAACATGGCACAATAGGTATATTAGGTCCCCTGAACACGATGGTGCACTTTTTCTAGGCTCCGCCCCTTTTCCAACAAAGTGTCTTCTATCAATTTCGGAAACGTAGACATCGCCAGGAGAGAAAAGTTGGCGTTTGGACTGAAAGGGGCGTGGCTTGTTGAAAAAGGGCATGAGTCAAAAGTAAAGTGCACCATCGTGTTCGTTTCAGCCAATCCCAGAATCATTAATGACATTTTTCCCCTCATTTTTCCAGTACTCTCACTTACCTCTCACAAAAATCAACTTCGCAAGTCCTACAATATCTTGTCGACTCGTGCTTCCGATTCTCGTAACATGGATTAATCGGATTCTCACAAATCTTGACAGCTTTAATTTTTTCATTCCGTTTTTCCTTCTCGGCCCTTTCACAAATCAATTCGATTATTGTAAAGTTTCTAGGAAGATTCTCGGCTTTCGCTGAAACATTTTAAGGTTTTCAGGTAATCAGAAAGGTGAGGTACATTTTGTAATGATTCTGTCGAATGGGCAGGCGATAACGAGTCGATTGGAAGTCATTGTTTGAATGTTTACAGCACAATTGTGGCAAATTGTATGCCCACATGCGGAAAGGATTCGGGGGATGTTGTCTTCGATATGATCAGAAAATGGAGCCAAGCAGACTTGACATTCAACAGATTCTTCTCTGAAAAAATGGGCACAGCTTTTTGGCATCCTTGTAGAATCCGTCTCGCTCTCGAGCCGGTCATTGCTTTGTCAGCGAAAACTCTTTGAACTTACCTTGCTGATGATTCTGAAAAAACATGAGTAACACTTTGGTCATGTTCTTCCGAATCTGAGTTATCCACCATTTTCACTTTGACAGTCAGCGTTGGAATCCGATTCGTTTCATCCGAAAATGTCATTTTCATTCTATATCCATCAAACTTTGCAGGTGCCTTGGTAGGATCATAAGACACTCTTACTAAGCATAACTCTTGATCGAGACCTGGAAACTCGAGATATGATGGAAATAAATGTGTTTTTATGAGCAAAAGTTTGCAACCGATTTTTCCAGCTTCGCCCACTTCTGATTTATGCGCGTTTACGGTTTCCCAGAGCAATTTTAGCCAATTACCAGACGTTCTGAACCGTTCTTGATGATACTCGAGTGAGATGGATCAAAATTTACCTGAAGATTCTTGAACAGAGCCCAAACCGACCTTACATAAGCCTGAAAAGGCTTGAAAAGGGCCAATCCCGTAAATGCTCAAAAATCGGGGTAAAAATTCAAACTGCATAATCAAAATTGTGATTTTTTTGATCGGTTTTGCAAAAAAAAGGACATTTTTTGAATTCGCAGTAGAAATACAGGAAAATGAGCCATTTCTTTAATTTTCTATTCTGAGCATTGTCAAATTTAGCAATGTAAGGCTTGAAATGTATTGTTTTCGACTAACAATCACTATTTTGTTTTTGTTCACTTTTGTGATTTTTTGGTCCAGAATTATCTTGTATAGGTCTAAAATTGAACAAAAAACTCACTTGTACCGGAAAAAATTTCAAAGCATGCGGGCAAATCATGGTTAATGATCACCCCTGAACTGAGATTATTCCATTTCACATCGAACATTTGAGATCCAGGAGCGTCCTTTCTGAATTTGATCACTCTTGTGGATAAACGCATTGTGGAAGATGACATTTTTGGAAGGGTCTGAAAAAGGAATTTTTTTCTAAAGTACCGTCACTAAGATAATCCGCTCCGAGCTAATTAATAAATGCTAAACAAAACGATTTCTCATCGTGTTATCCGTCCAAAATGACATTAGGTGTCGATTTACGAGACGTCGCCCAGATTGGGGCGGGGCTTGCTTAAAACAAGTGACATTCGGTCGACATCGAATTTCACTTGGTTTGAACGCGCAGTACGGCAAAGTCACAACAAAAAAAGCGAAACAATCAGTAGGGTGCCTCCTCGTGCAAAACGCCCTCACAAAGACGGCATTGCAAATCGTGCGGACCACTTGCGGGGTCACTGTTCGCCGGGTAGGTTGTCCGAGACACGCGTTTTTTGCGTTATACTGCTCTCTCTCTCTTTCTCTGTCTTGGCAAAAACGAAGAAAAAAAGAGAGGGAGAGAAAGAGCGAAGTGAGTGGAGGTCAACCGGCATTAAGGACGGTGGTCCGTATCCTCAACGGGGGGTTTGCTTAAGAGCGATGTTGAGGATTACGTAAGTATAATTTATGTGCCATCATGTCTAAGTGTGAACGAAATGGTCCCGATAGGGTCGCGCCGCCATTGATAACGCTGTCCACCACTATCCAAAATGATTTTGAGGAAAACATTTCGGAAATTTTATTTGGTAAAATTCATTTTCAGATTCAGTACGGTATTGCAATGTGTTTTAAGAAAAACTTTTAAATATAACGGAAACGATTGAAGAAGAGTTGGAAACCCGGAGTTGGAAAAAAAACATAAAAAAGGTAAAAAAAAGGTATAAAAAGGTAAAATTCAGAAGAATCGGAACTTCGCGAAAGATATGGTGATGAGAACAGAAAATATATAATCTTATCGAATAATATTAGATGCACGGAGCTTGATTTGTGAATCCGTGCAGCTCAGGTTGATCTGGCGGTGATTCAAAGTGGTGGCGTTGATGGACAATTAGGCGGAGCTGGAGATGAGATAGATGGCTCGGGAGTACTTGGTTTTGGATTGATGAAACCTTCAAGAGTCGGCATGGACAATGGAACCAAGTCGGCTGGAAATATTGATTGATTTTATATATCTTCAAACTAGCGGTTGTCGTGAGCACTTGGCATTTTTTTTCAATCTTATCTCCAAATATAAATCCACAAACCTTCTTCTACAAAATTCAAACTACAAACTGATTCTCCCTGTTCAATGGTTTCTTTGACAAAAAACAGATCCTTTTTCTTTAAAACCTTCTCGATAGATTTTTTCGTTTTCCTAATTCTTTCCAAATTAATTTCGATCTCATACTTATTGCTCTCCATGAGCATCATGTTTGTATTCATGAAATCCGACAATTTCAGTATAGCCTTCTTCTTTTCCCTTTCGAAATGCTCTCCAATTGCTTTCGTCATACTCCGGCATTCAGCATCATCCGTTTCGATACTTCGAATACATTTTTTCGCCTTTTCAAGTTTTTCAAACCCTTTGATTTCAGTTAAATTTTTAGTTTCCAGAAGATTCATTAGTTCACGTTCATTCTCGTCAGCTTTCTCTTCCATTGGAACCACGGTATGATTTTTATGAGCGCTCTGAAGGCAAGTGAAACAACACAATGGGGTTGAAGCTTCGCAGTTTTTGTCTTTGCAGTAATGCTCGGCAATGGAATCCGGGTGATTTGGGCAGTTTGGAAGTCGAATCGGTTTTTCTGAGATCGGAATGGATTGGTGACCGGAGAGGATTTTGGAAGAGTGGACTGAGAGGAAGCAGCTGAAAAAGATTGGTTACGGATATGTATTGGATTATCATTTTCAACGTGAGAAATACGATAATTTTGTTTTGAAACGGATTTTGAAAAGATTATAGCTGGCTTTGAGCATGTGCCACGTAACCGATAAGGTATCCTCGGCTTCAAAACGTTTAACAAATATACCCTAAATTTCATTTTCGTAGTTGGCAATCTTTTTTACAAGGTAATGTACTTCTCACATTGTTTAGGAATTACTATAAATTGGTGGACTGAAAATAGATGATTTTGTAAGTGGATTCTGAAGTTTCAAGCCCTCACTTAAGCCTGGGAGTCTCAAAATATCAATCTGACAACTATTCAAAAGATTTTCAGACCCTTAGGCTCCTGTGAGGGCTGAAAGTTTCAGAGTCCATTTGCTTTCAATTGCCTTTTTATTGGAGCTCATTTTTCAGTATCATGAGCAGTTTGCAAACAAAGTGACTCGATTCGTCATAGAAGTTAGTAAAAACAAAGTGAGATTCGGTGTTTGCAGAATGTCGATTTACAAGCCCCGCCCCGGTAATGTTCATGAAGATTAATTTTGTATGTCTAGCGCAGCAGTGTACGCGGGACCATTATTTGAGTTTTCTTACGGCATCTCGTGTATTTTCACTTATAGAAAACTTTCGTGACCGATGTTGCCCTCACCTATTACAAAAATCCACTTTGCATGCTTGACAATACTTTGTCGACTCATGCTTTGAATTCTCATAACATGGAATAATTGGGTCCTCACAAATCACTTCTTCCGCCAGACCTGCTTCTTCATTTCTTGCCTGAATCAAATCAATGATCGCATAGTTTCGACGAAGATTCTCGACGTTTTCATAAAAACCATCAGTAACATGTCTGTCGAACGGACATCTGATGGAACGTTTATCAGACGCCACCTTTTGAAGAGATTCTGCACAGCTGTGACAAACTGTGTGTCCACAATCAAGCATTCGAGGGATATTGTATCCGATGGAATCGGAAAATGGGTTCATGCAAACTTTGCACTCAAGACCTTCTTTTCTAAAAAAAATTGGGGAATATAATTTATGAGATGAATGGTTTTGAAACTCACCTTTGGACATTTTTGTACATTTTTTGTTTGTAGAAACGTCGTGCTGAAACTATTGAGGGGTGTGCGGACGTTGGAAATGAAAAAAACTCCCGGAAATCGGAAGTCAGTAGTGAAATTTCGAAAATTTGAAACTCAAAATAAGCTCAAAAGTAGTAATTTTTGCGGAAAATTTTGCGGAATTTCACACAATCGCAAGCCTCAAGCACAACCTCACAATGGGGACCAGTTGTGCCGTGTGGCAAACCTTTTTACTTTGGTGGGGGGATGATGAGGAGGCAACAGTCAAATAAGAGTGTTCACATACTGGTCTTATTCACCTAACACAGGCCAAAACAAACGTCATACTCGATTAGAGGAGGGGGTCACTTGCCTTTTGGAGGGAGGACCACAGAACATAGTAAAACAATGAAATGTGCATGCATTAAGCACAAAATAGGAAGGAAGAGCAGGAGATGGCAAATTTTTTAAGTTTTCAAAAATTGATTCATGAACTGCACAGAGATTTTTACAACACTTCAATTTTTAAAAAATCTCAGGATCCCTCTTTACTTTTGATTATGAAAAATTAGGAAAAATGCCTGCATAACCTAAAGCGATTGAAATTTGACGGCGAGTTTCAACAATCAAAACAGTATCTCCAGAAAACCGACGAAAAAAGTACGTTGAAACAGAAAACTGACGGCCAATTTGAAGAGCGGCAGAAGACAATAATGAGAGAAGGAGGGCAGGTGTCTACAGGCCCTGTTCTTCTGGGACCGATGTAATCTCTGCAGGGTGTTTGCAGACGCGACATCATATCCTACGACGATTCAATTATTAATCGAGATAGTGGTTTATCACAATGCTGCGCCTTTAAGGTTCACTGCTTACCTTCACTGGCTTCCACAGAAACACACATGGCTTTCTCAAAAAACAATTTATCAGATAAAATGACTTTTAGGAAATATGAAAATTGGAGAAAACGTTCGAGAAAAAATTGGAAACCCGGAAAATGTTGTACTTTGCGGAAGGTCTTGAAATTTGGAAGGAAAATGAGTTAAACATGAGTTGGATAAGTAAAACAGCAAGCAGAAAAAAACAAGGAATGCATGTCTGTGGACCCTGCGATAAATTTCTTCAAACTTGGAATATCGGGCCTATAGGTATATCAAAAAATAGATCTTGGAATCATGATCAGATACAAGCTGTACATTTTGATATACTTGTGAGCCCACAACTTTGAAATTGAATAAAACTATCGCAGAACCGGTCAGAAATGAAGTGACATTCAGAAGAATCGGAACTTTGAAAATGAAAAAAGGTCACGAAGTGTTCTAGTTGGTGGTGGTGCTGGTGAATCATTAGGCGGAGCTGAAGAAGGTGTCGAAGAGTTTGAATTGATGATTTCTTCCAACGTTGGCATCGGCAATGGAACCAAATCGACTGGAAATATTGATTGATCAGAAAATTTGTATCAAAAATCCACAAACCATGTTTGACGCGATTCAAACCATAATATATTTTCTCAAAATCAATAGTTTCATCGGCAAACAAAATCTCTTTTCTTTTCAAAACCTTCACAATATCCATTTTTGATTTCTTAATCAGTTCCAAACCATTTTCGATTGCTTCCTTATTCTCCATATAGATGAACTTTGAATCCCTAAAGTTTATCAATTTCTGTGAAGCCTCCATCTTTTTCCTTTCGAAATGCTCTTCAATTGCTGTCAACATATTTTGGCATTCAGCCTCAAGATTCTCGATATTTTGAATACATATTTTTGTCTTATCGAGAGTTCCACCCCTTTGGATAGCTTGGATAGCAAACGAATCCAGAGCTTTCAGAAGATCCGTCAATTCACGTTCCAACTTGTCCGCTTTTACTTCCGTAAGGATCATCGCGTGGTCCTTATGGAGATCTTGACGGCAAGTTTCGCAACAGAATGGGCTTGTAGTTTTACAGTTCACGTCATCGCAGAAGTGATCGGCAATCGAATCTGGATGATTTGGGCAGTTCTGACGTCGGATTGGTTTCTCGGAGATTGGAACGGATTGGTGGTTTGAGAGAATTTTAGAAGAGTGGACTGAGAGGAAGCAGCTGCAAGGAGATTAGTTGTTTCGGTCTAGCGGGGTAATGGAGCGCGTAGGTCCGTTTCCCGGGTAGTTGCTATTTTTTTCGGGACTCATAAAAGCACCCGGGACTCATACAGAATACCCGGGACCCTAAGATAATATACGGGACTCATGCATCGTCCATAGAGAGCCTTTCAAACTTCGAGAGACACCCGGGACTCATCCGAATCGTTTTTTGCTCCAAATGATATCGTTTGTGCTGTGTGTCCCGGGTATTGTTCATGAGTCCCGAGTACATTTTCGGGGTCCCGGATAGTTATTTAGGGTCCTAGGTATTTCTATGAATCACAAAAAAAGACTGGGAAACGGATAAGCGCCGAAATTTGGGTCTCAAAATTCAGCAAAATCTAGATTCTTGTTGTAATTGGTCGGAAAAAAGGGAAAAAGTTGCCGGTGTGTTGAGATTTTTCACTACCGAAAAACCTCTGAACCTCTGAAACGGAAGAACTTCGAACAACTATGCTTTCCCTTACCTTTCACAAAAATCCACTTCGCATGCTTGACAATACTTTGTCGACTCATGCTTCGGATTCTCATAACACGGAACAATTGGGTCCTCACAAATCTCGGGGGCTTTAATTTCTTCCGCCCGGTCCGCTTCTTCATTTCTTGCTTGAATCAAATCAATGATCGCATAGTTTCGAAGAAGTTTCTCGACGTTTCCATAAAAATTAGCAGTAATTTGTCTGTCGAACGGACACCTGATGGAGAATTTATCGAGTGAAACTTTTTGAAGAGATTCTGCACAGCTGTGACAAATCGTGTGTCCACAACCTAGTATTCGAGGAATATTGGATTCGATGGTATCGGAAAATGGGTTAATGCAAATTTTGCACTCAAGAGCTTCTTTTCTGAAAATTGGGGAATATTGGTTCATGAGCAAAATGTTTTGAAACTTACTTCTGTGCACTTTGGTTCATTTTTAGGGAAATAGACAATTCGTCCTGAAAATAATGAGATTGAGTATGCCAAAATCAATGGTCTGTAGGCGATAAACTGAAGAGGAGGCAAGTTGTGCAATGTGGTAAATGATGGATTTTCTTCACCAATACAGGCTAATAAGTGACAAGGGTCAAGTGGTGTTAGAGGGAGGGGGGGGGGGTGCCCACAGAAATAACATTATAGGAAAGCGAATGAACTGTGAGGATTGCAATAAATGGGTAGATACTCAACTGCTATGAGTGTGATCAACTGTTATGTTGTAACTGCTATTGTCTCAATTACTATATTTGGCTCTTTTGCTACGAATTAACTGTGTAATGCAATAGATGGGGATGATAAGAAAAACTCAAGTGATTCTCAAGATCTCTACTTTTTCTGTAAAAAAAATCATGAAAACATGTCTTGAGCCTCTTGCTTGCTTATTGAACTTCCGAAATGATGAATAAGAAACAAGCAAGAGGTCCAAGACTGACGACCACTTTGAAGAGCGACATAAGGGGCAGCAGGTGTCTTCAGGTCCTGTTCTTCTGGGATTGATGTAATCTCTGCAGACGGTGTTTGCAGACTCGACATAATATTTCACGACAGTTTGTTTTTAATCAAGATAGTGGTTTATCACAAATATTTATATGCACATATAAAATTCAAAAAAAAAAGAGATAATTCACTGCTCCGAGTCGATCATCAATGTCATTTGCTCCGATAATTTGAATGTGTACTCATTGAGTTTAAGTACATCTTCGCCTGGAAAATAGTGATTAGGGAAGGATGAGCTCTGTAGGGTCAACCTTGACAAGGGATATGCGTGACTGACCGACTTAAGGGCCTTCTGAAAAATGTCGGAATGTATAGATAAGATCATGGCCTATCGAATTATGAAATAAAAAGTTGCAATTTTTTCACGTGGTTCGTGTTGTGACCTGCCAAAATTTTCAGTGAAAAAACCGAGAAAACGTGACCTTCGACCCTTCGGAGTGTCTATCGGAGTGTAAGCAGTAGATTTTCATGGCAGCGTGGCACAGTGGTAAGAGGGTTGAATAATAGGCAGATGCTCATGAGTTCAATTCCTCCCTGTGCACAAATGTTTTTTCATTTTTAAAAATCGTTTTCCAGCTATCAAAATTAGCTCCACGGGTGTTTTTCACAATATCTGAAGAGATATTTCTGTTCAGCGCGAGCATGGAATAGAATTTTCATAGATAAATTAAAAATTTTTTTTCAATTTTTTCTCAATTTTTGCCCATCAACCCATGGCAAATTTTTTCAATTTTTTTTTTCGAAAATTTTGCTGTTTTCTTTCAAATTGGTATTAATAACCAAAATTTCCGAAAAAAATTTTGAAAAAAAATTGATTAACAGTCAGATCGACCAACAGGCAATGATTTTTGACCTGGAAAAAAGTGTTCAGATTTTGTTCAGAATATGTTCCCTATGTATTGGGTACTAACCTGCACTTTTCAAATCTTTGAAAACCCTGTTTTGAGGCGAGATAGAGAGTTTGAAAACCATTAATCAGGTCATCATGGCTCACACGGGTAAAAATTGCAACTTTTAACTTCAAATTCG